>OU898278.1:127432604-127891973 GCA_918026665.1 Diabrotica balteata | reverse complement strand
TTTTTGTCTTTGTTTTTTTTGCTCAGACTTTTGTCTTTAAGTAGTCGGTGATATTGCCATTTCTATCTTATTTTTGGTCTTCCTTTTGGTCTGTTTATTATTGGTTTCCAGTTATTATCCTAATTACTGCATCTTCTTCTTTTATTGATATGTGTCTAAACCATCTCAGTTTTTGTGCTTTAATACATTTTACTATGTCTTCCCCTTAGGTTTTATTTACTATTTCATGGTTTACCAGTCTCTCATATTCTCTTTGATCTATTTTATTGGGCTGTGCATTCTTCTCATAATTTTTTTAATTCTTAGTTTTTCTTTATCTTTTTTCATATCACTCCATAGTCCATGTAATATCACCGAAATAATAATAGCTCTTCTATATATTTTTGTCTTTGTTTTTTGCTCAGATTTTTGTCTTTAAGTAGTCGGTGATATTGCCAATACATCTCGTTTCCGCTTTAATGCTTTCGCTTATTTCTATTAGCTTATTTCTGCACTCGTTGCGTACTTGTCATTCACTAAAACACCCAAGTATTTAAAGTAATCGACCCTCTGAAATCGATTATTCTAGTTTTTGTTTGCCACGTGCTAGCAATGCTAGATCGTCCGCGTATCCTATGATTTGTATTACAATTTTGAATAATTATCTTTTTTGTAGCTCTGTGAGCCTGATTACTACTTTCAAGTATAATATTAGATAGCGCTGTTGACAGACTACCTTCTTGTCTTACGCCACGTTCTATATTGATATCGATTGTATCTACAGACGGTTGTTTTAACTCTTGCTGATGAGTCCTTCATTGTCATTCTAGTCACTCTTATTAACTTTGTTGGAATTTCCTTCCCTTTCATTTCTGTATATGCTGTTTAAGGTCTTTTGGAAGTCGATGAACAATATGTGTCTATGTCGTGTTCGTTAGTTGGACCCCTTTTAAAAATTTGTGTGATATGTCAGATTTTCCATTCTACAGGCATGTTTATATCCTTTCAAATTCTAACCATTAGTTTGTACATCTGTTTTAGCAGCTCCTCTCCTTCGCTTTATGATTAGTTCCTTGTTAATTTCATCTGGCCCCGAAGTTGTGTTCAAGTTTTAGTTGCTTTAGGCATCTACGAATTCTGGATGGGTAGTTGCGTCTACCTCTGCGTCTCTATTATCTCTTATTTGTTGATCTTCTGCATATGTCTCTTTGCTGGTTTTGTATAGATCCGTAAAATGGTTTCCCAATCCTTTTTGTTTATTTTTATTATTGTTTTTTTGCAATATGTTGTTCTTTTATATATTTGAACAGTCGCTTGTTGTCCGTATTATTTATTTCTAACAGTTGCATTTGTTCAGAGATCATATTTCTTTCTTTCTTCTATAGAGTTTCGTGGCTGCTTGCTTTTTTGTTTGGTATTATTCTAGTTGTTCCTGCCTTCCATTCTCTGGACATTTATTTCTCGCGAGGTTTTCCATTTAACTTTTTTTTGTGACATTCTTTATCAAGCCATGCTTTTGTTTTTTGGGGTCCTATTATTTGTTCTACAGTTTTTATTATGCTGTTTTTTATGTGGTTCAATTTTTTTTTATATCTTTATTGTTATGTCTTCTTGGCTTCTGACCCATTTCTTCTCTACACTGTGATTTTATTTCTTGTGTTTTAAATTTATCTATATTCGATTTTTTCTTTTTCTTTCCTTGTTAATATTTATTTTAATTGTTCTTATCAATAATTTTGCTATTAGTAGTATGTAATAAGTTTTCGCATTTGCTCGTCTATAATATCTCACATCACTATTTGTGTAAACTTTTTTGAAATCAATATATGGTCTATTTTATTGCCATCCGTTGTTTTTCTCTTTTGTAGTATATGTTTTGTACTAACTATATATCAAATTAATTACTATTTAACTGGGAATAAGCCACAATTAAAGATAAAAATACGTTTATTGACGTTTCAATTTCCACTTCGGAAATCGTTCCCAAAATATTTATTCTCAAAGTATATTGAGAACGATTTCCGAAGTGGAAATTGAAACGACAATAAACGTATTTTTATCTTTAATTGTGGCTTATTCCCAGTTAAACAGTAACTAATTTACAATGCCACAAGAAAATAGCTTCAGAACAATATTATATATCAAATGTATATACACAGTTATATATAATTAAAATATTCAAATGTCATTAAACTAGTCTAAGATTAATTTCATAAAGTCAAAAGAGCCTGTATATCTTAAGTTTAATGTACTTCTACTATTTTAAAGGAGATAAAAAGAGCAAAAGAAGTATGGCTGACGGAGAAATGTATGGAAGTTGAAACACTACAACGCAAACATGACAATTTCCATATGCACAAAAAAAATTAAAGAGGTACAGAATACCAAAAAACAACGCAATACAGGCATAGTTGTAGACATTGAAGGCCAAATTTTGACTACCATTGACGATAAATTACGAAGATGGAAAGAATATATGCCAGAATTATTCGAAGATGCAGCACGAAGTCCGACTGAAATAAACAATGCTTACGGCCCAGAAATAACAAACAAAGAAGTAACTATGGCCATTAAGCGAATTAAAGATGGGAAATCACCAAGACCTGATGAGGTGCATGGTAAAATTTTAAAGCTATTAGAGGCACATCAACAGATCTTACGAAGCTATTCAACAAAATCTACGAGACTAGTTATTTACCAAAAAACTGGCTACTACCAATATTCATTTCACTCTTTAAAAAAGCCAACGGTAGAAAATGTGAAGAACAAAGATTAATTAGTTAAACGAGCCAAAGTACTCGTCACTATCATTCACTCGCGCATATACACCAAATTAGAAGAACACCTGAGTGAAGTTCAATTTGGACTCAGAGCAGGACTCGGAACGAGGGAAGCATTTTTTAGTGTGCATTTTTTAGTACAGAGAGCCAGAGATGTCAACTACGATGTGTGTGCATGTTTCATTGATTTGGAGAAGGCATTTGATAAAGTCCCACATGGGAAACTAATCGATATCCTAAAAACATCAAGACTCGATGGTAAGGATATAAGACTGACCTCAAACTTATATCTCTAACAAAAAGCAACAGTACGATTAGAAAATGAGCTGTACGAGATCTTCACAGTCGAAAAAGGAGTTAGACAGGGTTGCATATTGTCACAGGCATTATTTAACAAATACTTTGAAAACATATTTGTAGAGGCCTTGGACGAATAAGAAGATGGGATTGCTGTAAATGGCCAACTTATAAACAACCTTAGATATGATTGATAACGTTGTAGAAGCATGTAACAAATATCACCCAAAACTAAAGTCCAAGAAGACAAAAATAATGATCATTAGTAAGAAAACCGGCATAAATGCCCAAATTACAATTAACGATACATCGTTAAAAAGAGTGGAAAAAATATGCTATTTGGGCTGCAATATTAAGGATACTTGGGATCAGAGCTACGAAATAAAAACTCGTATTGAAAAAGCCAGAAGCTTTTTCAACAGCCTTAGGAAGATCCTCTTATCTTTAAGTATTAATATACGCATAAGAATTTTTAGATGTTACATCTTTAGTGTCCTCCTCTATGGAGAAGAAAGCTGGAGCCTTACAGAAGATGCCATAAAACGATTGGAGGCATTTGAAATGTGGTGCTACCGGTGTATTGTGAGGGTCTCATATATACACCACGCAAGTAACATAACTATTCCCCAGAGGCTAAGAAAAGACAAAGAAATTATTAACACCATAAAAAAAAACAGAAAATTGGCTTACTTCGGCCACATCATGCGTAATGATAAATACCGACTTCTACAGTTGATTCTACAGAACAAGATTGAGGGTAAGAGAGGCCCTGGACATAGACGTATATCCTGGCTGGCCAATCTTAGGTAATGGACTGGTCTAACGTCAACTGATCTATTTCGATCTGCTGTGAATAGAATAAGATGGGCCAATGTGGTCGCCAACATCTCGAGAAGATAGGAACATTTAGAATAAAAATGTACTTCTTAGTGTACTAAACTTTGTGTTCATTAATTTGGTCTTTTATTAAAGCCGGCTTTATGCTTTTCTTTTTTATCCAAAGCACTGCAACGCTGGTTTCTGGAACGCTGTGGTGGTATTTAGATAGAATCTTCTTTAGGTACCGTCTCTAATGGCGGTTAGCAATGACTTCTCTAAATTCGTCCCTATCCTATGCTTTTCTTAATAGGGTTTGGAGGTCTAGTTCTGTTCAGTTCTTGATGTTTCGCAGCCAGATCATTTGTCATATGAAACCTTATAGTTAATATTTTTAGGTTATTTAGATTACAAAATGTTGGTGACATCTTTGAGTATACACCCTGAAAAAAGTAGAATATTAACATATGCAAATAAAATTATTACTAAAATAAATGTGTTTATTAAAAAATTAAATTATTTTTTAAAGATTATTAAATATTTTTCATCGAAATATTAAAGTACGCAGCTGATCTTTTCTTTTCTATATAATATACCTAATATTTACTATTTTGATTAATACCCTCTCCCCTACTAAAAATTATGTAATATAAAAAGTATACTCAGTTTCTTTTGTCTAGTATAAGAGTAAGTCTGTGAATAGAGGGGATAGTTAAACGAGCGCCAAATTGACTGTCTTTATGGTGCTGTGTTCCTCCTCAAACGGCTTTCGACCTTTAACACGCGTTCTTTAGTGAGAAAAAAAATGTGATCGCTTCTAATTCTAATGCACGGTATTGTCTGTGCATCAATAAACTTTGACGATAAAGAATTAACCGCTCTTTAACGTCCATCAAATTATATTTAACTTATTTTTTACAAAATACATGTTAATAGAATCTAATCAGAAATTTAATACATATCCAGTAAAAAGAAAACATTATTACAAAAATTATTAACAACATTAAATATAAGTTCCCAGTATGAACTTAACACTAGCAGTTAATGGTATTAAAATTATGTTCCATTACCATCAATGTGCTTTAAGTCGGCTGCAGAACATAAGTCTCCCCTGTTTGTATCCAGAGTGCATGTCTTGTACAGTATGGATCCATTTTTTCGTCATATTTCGTGGATCATATTGCCATCGTGTAGGTTGTCTTCCTTCGTTTTGTTATTCTGTTCTTGGTCTCAATTCGGTTAACTTGCGTGTTCACTTTTCATCCTTCATCCTTGCCATGTTGCCAGCCCATCTCCGTTTTAATCCGCAAGCTCTCTCTACATCTATAACTCTGGTTCTGTTTCGTAGGTCTTCGTTTCTGATCTTGTCTTTTATTGATACTCCTATCATTAAACGATCCATTCTTCTTTGTGCTATTCTTAGTTTTGAGACTGTAAGCATTAGAAACTTAGAAACCGAAACGTTTGCGAACGGCTCCTCAAAAAAAATACACATTTATTGTAATCTTACCACAAACAGTAACAAATATAAATAGTAATACAAAATAACACAAACAAACTTACTATGTTGCTATCAGTTGGAGGAGAACTAGGAACTATAAGAACTTATAATTGTTAATGTAAATATTTTGTAGCAGAAATAAATTATTAAAAATGGAAAATATCTTTTTAAATGGAACTATGCATAGAGGTTAACCTTTTTTTAAAAAACAAAACAAAACAAGATCTCAATTTATAATAAGGTATGTATCAATTGTCAAAAAAATAAAGCTAGCTGTCAGATGTCAATATTAAGTTTTAAAACTTTGAGTATAATTAATATGACAGCTAACCACTCCTTAACATTTATAATTTGTACTTTTTACAATTTCTCAACTTGTCACGAAATCAATTATTGATGTAAAATATCTATTTTTACTTTAAAAGTTCAACAAAGCAAGTTACATGAATTTCACTAAAGGTTATTTTTTTCATTTAAAATTTCTGGGGTTAGAACTGCACTCGAATTCACTGCAACGCAAAAAAACTGCATCTCACACTGCGAAATAGCCTGGAATGACTTGGGACAAAAAAAATTAGGATGGAAGCTGGGCACTGGGATGCAATCTTTGGAACTTGGCTTCTTAAAAATTCAAACACAATGGAATAATGTGGGTATCCTTCAAAGTTAATAGACGGTAGATGAGAGACGGCACGAAATGAAACAGTGATTACTCTTTTACAGACTGACAAATTACATTCGAATTCACTTTTTTACAACAAATTTGCCAGTTTCTCCAGACTACCCACGCCACGTCTGCTTCCTATAAAATCTCTTTCAAGCCTAACTTCTAACGGTAACTACACATTTAACTGCCACAATACTTCACATTTTCCCATTACAAAGGAGGAAAAACCAAAAACATTACGAATTTGAAGAAAAATTCGGACTCCAATAAAACTAAACGCCTTTAACAGCGGCCGGCCTTACCGAGAGTGATGTAATTATCTTTAAAATTGATTCGCCCAACTCGGTATAAACAAAGCATAAATGGGAATATTTCTATTTATTTGATGTGCAAAGTGTCCTAAAGCTTTAATATCCTAAAACAAACTTTAAAATGTGTTTATTATCAACTCCAGCGATGCAAAAGGATTGAAAATACTTTTTCGGTGTTTTAACATACACAAGTTGATTTAAAATGCTACAAGACATCGTTTTTCGTTAGGGACAGGGTTTCCGCATCGTAGGTCATTACTGACAGAACATACTAATCGAAGAATTTCCGCTTCAGACTAATTGATATGTTACCGTCTTTAAATACGTTTTTAAGAGCTTCAAATACTGCCCATCCTATTGTGTGCTCTTCTTTTTGATACCATACTTGTTTGACACCAACGACTACATACAAACGATTAAACAACTCATTGAAAAGTCCATAGAATACAATAGATCTCTGATATTAGTGTTTCTAGATTCCCACAAAGCTTTTGACTCAGTAGAACTAGATAAAAGTTGGTGTAACTTTCAGGCTAAGCAGAACTAGATAGTGTAGTTAAAGTATATAATATGGTATATAATATTTATATAAATACGATAAATGTAATGAATGAAGTTATATGAAGCTAGTAACGAAATACCAAATCAGAGATGTGTTCAAAGATCGACATGAAAAGATCAATGAAATTATTACTGCTTCACAAATCATACAAGATACACCTCTTAGGGCTCAAGGCTGCTTAGGTCTGGCCAGCCTCATCCGATTAATGTAGTCCGATGGTGAATGTATTGGTGGTTTAAAGTATGTTCCAGGGTAGCATAGACACTATCTGCCTCCATCATTGTATGACCCTTTTCTAAAAATAACTGCTCAACAAGAATTGATTTTCCCTTTGCAAGATCACTTAAAGCGCTGTCTAATATTTATTCCTGTTCTGGTTATTGCAACCATCTGAAATCAGGACCACATGTTTACAAGTTTCGGATATCATTGTAGAAATGTAGTGAACTATGCATGAAGTGAATTCATTGCAGGAGACGGACGCCCCATTTGCTTCATGACTAACATACAGATGAACGTCTCTTATTGAGCTTGTAAATTGTAAAATTGTGTACTTGCAATTTTTGTTTGTAGTACATTGCCGATGCGTCTGTTTTTGGGTAATGTTATATAGCTAACTATGACTGTATAAACTTTACACTTTATTGACTTACATATATCATATCATCTACTTCAGCCTCTAGTTTCTTGAGGGCCTGATGATGCTGCATAACTTGAAAACAAAGAAACCGGTAGCCCAATCTTTCGTTTAATGAAAATCTACAACCTAATGGCACCTCTACACATCGGCAGATGCGTCCGCGGATGACATCTACGTATGCATCTGGAGATGTGTAGATGGGGTAATTTGATCATCTGTTGTTTATATATCACGTCCGCGGATGCGTCTGCAACATATCCGATTGTTGTCGGTTTTTTCATCACAGATCAAAGGGTTTCGGTGCGGACCTCTGACGCCTTTACATTTTTAAATGTAATGGTCGCGTAGATATTGTGTCTCCCGGGAATTAACACAGACGTGTTTACACAATTTACAGATGTGTCCAGATGTGTGGTCAACTTGTGATGATACATCTGCCGATGCGTCCGCAGACGCGTCTGCCGATGTGTAGTGGAGACATAACACGGATTATGAGTAGAAGACTAGAAGACCTAGTCCCTAACATTCACAAAATATTTCACAGCCTATTTTTATTATACATATAGTGCTATAGCCCTCTGTTTAGTTTTATTTCATTTTCGCTACTTCTGGAAATCCATTTATTTCTTTTTTTTTTAGATAAAGATTTTTAAATTGTCAAATAATTCTTTAAATCATTATATCGCACACAATCTAAAAGATGAAATATTCGGTTCCCACTGCCATAAACAAACAAATAATATTTTCAAAAGATACTCTATTTCTTTTTAGAAAATTCCTCTAAGTTTCCGGCATTTCTTACAAAAACAGTTAGCTTGTAAATAAAAAAATTGTATGTCATCGACGCGTTCCACTTTCGTATTTTATTTTTGTGAATTGTATATATAAAAATTATTTTTATCTCTGTTGGATCAAAACCTGTGTCTACACAGTATAGGATATCGTGAAGATTCATCCTTTAAAAAACTCTGTACGAGAATAAAAGTAGCAATGTAGCAGTACCGCTGACCGATGAGTTCGAGGTTCAGAATAACCAATACGTTTTTTATAGTACGGTGGAAAAACTAGATGTATTAGTGATAGAATCGGTAAATAAGGAAGCGTGTTTCTTCTTAACTAACAAGCAAACTGTTGGAAAAATTAAAACTGGAAAATATCTTTTAGAGAATCGAATTCAGACTTAGACACATTATTTTATCCCACAGATTGAGATTTATCTAGTCCATAAACAGAACCTATCGGACTCAAAGATTTCCTTTTGGTAAGTTTCATATTTTTGACATACAGCATCCACAAACATCAATCTCCCATTAAATCTCAACCCACAGACTCAGATTGTAACGAATAATTTGGCATATCACATTGGGTGTCACTTGTAACAATATATAAATGCTTTTAATAGGCTGAAATTGAGGACTGAGCAATTACTGGGCTGGGCAGGGTAAGCAAATAAACTGAAACGTTTGCGAACGGCTACTCTTGTTTTGTTTGAAGAGCTGGGGTCGTGAATATGGGAGGGACTGGAAGGGGTTATTACAAAGAAAGAAATCAAAAAAATTCTTACAGAGATTTCCTGGGCAACAAACACAAGAAGGTTCCTAAACTATTCAAATTGGACGCCGTTTAAAAAAATTCTCTTGTTGGATAGAAAGAAAGGTTTTTCTTTCCTAAAAAATGTTAAAGGATGAAAATGTTTTTTTCAACCTTTGAGAAATAAATAATAATAAAGAGGGAAATAATTTTAAACTCCTGCTTTAAAGAGAAATATTACATATTTATTATTATTTCACATTAATAGTTATTACAAATAATATTAACAAAATCTATCAATAAACCTTATAGTGGCGCTATTTGTAGAAATTTAAACAATTATTACAAATCAAAATATCCTTATTTTGATCAACATTATTTACATTTAGTTTAACCTTTTAAACAAAACAGAATTCAAAATTTTGGTTATCTATATACCAAATGACAGAAAAGGACGGAATTGGATACAAATCAAACACACTGTTCCACACAAACTGCAAATGGTCTGGGGTGACCCATGGAAACACAAAATGGACAAATCTTGGCGAGGTCAAACATTGAATCGGGCTTCGGATTAACCTGGATGATAACAAAATGTACTTTTCAAAACACAGCTGCTTAATTCTTGCTTAAAACCATGTGGACTTCTTAAAATGTTGGAAACGCTGTTTTACAATTTTCTTACAACAAATCGATAATTAACCCTCTAATGACGAAATTTCCAAAATTTTAAAAATTCTTTCGAAAAAATGTTTAAATTCAATTTAAATCAATAATTATGTGTATGGCATATTAATATTTAATTTTCATCATTATTTTTGCAAAAAAATTTGAAATGTAACGAAAACGTCACATTAGGCATCCAGAAGTAATACAATAATAATTGTAATTTTTATTATTACATAAGTACACGTTGCACTTCTCACAATAATGCACAGGAACTGCTTTACAACCATGTTTTCGACATCGTCCTCTTTTATCTTTCACAACCGGCCAATGTCCTATTTTATCCTGCCAAATATCCTTTTGACGAACCATTTTTTAAGCTGCACTTCACTTTTGTGTCTTTTTGCTATTGCTGAGACGTCCTAATTTTTTGGTAACTGTCAATGTCTTTCCTTAAACTCAAACAGAGACAATTCGTTTTTTCTTGGAACACCAAAATCATTGCAATCACGTCTATATAAAAGCCAACAATTTACAACTGCCATATCCATAAATCGGAATAAAAAAGGATGGTAATATTTCTTAAGACATATTACCATCGTTTCATAAGTTCTAATTGCTGTGGAGAACTGAACATCTACAGTATCTTTTCTTGTTTCATCTCATCTTCTAATTGTATCAAGAAGTTTGGTAGAGGAAAAGTTGCTCATGAGCAATCTGCACGAGAGTCGGGTCATTAGATAATTTTGCAAGGTACAGTATTATTTTTCTGATACTGTACTGTTCATTCAGCTCTATTTCCTGAAACGATCCGCGTTTTCTTGTTTTCAGGATTTTGTCTGACAATAAAGGACACTTAGGAAGACTATTTGAGCGGACTGTTCCTAGAAAATATATTTTCCTTTGAACTACCTCATTCAAAAGAGGTATCGATGAAAACCAATTATCGATATAAAGAATTATAATTGTCTTGCTGAATGCTTCTACAGAGTGTTAAAACAATATTGCCGCAGGAACCAATATCATTGTATCCTGGAGTAGCGGAAATTCTTCCAGTACCTATAAACTTCACAATCGTAGGCAACACATAAATTTTGTAGCTAAATTTGTGAGACTTTTTTGGCATGTACTGTTTTAGCCCGAAATGACCCTTGAAAGGCACCATTTGTTCATCAACCACGGCCATCTGCTCCTTTGGAACATTTCGAATTTTTTCTCTCAAATATTCTACTAAGGGTCTAATCTTGTACAGTTTATCTAAGTTTGACGAACCAATTCTGGTATTATCGGAGAAATATGTTTTTTTATCGTTTTCAATCTGTCTCTACTCATTATTTTACTAACTGTAGTAATATCAAATTGAAAATTCCAATGTAATCGAGATTTTGGTGGTTTGATCAAAGACATAAAATATTGTACCCATAAATTGTTCTAGCTCTTTTATTGTCAACTCCAGAGGTTTATTAGTCTTTGTTTAAAGCAAATAAATTCGATTGGTAAGTAACCAAATTTAGAAAGTCATCGTCGAAAAATTTTCTAAAATAATCTATGAGGTCTTTTATAGAAATAGCTTTTGGTAAGCTGTAGTTCCACATTGGAGTAACACTGTCAGTATTGTTTTTTTCTGTTATATTTTCGTTCTTATTGCGTATACATTGTTCTTTTATTATTTTTTTACCACCATTACTAAGGTCTTCCTCAATTTCAGAATCAGAGTCCTCTTCTATTACCCATTCACCACTTTCATTTTTAGAATCAGAAACACTTACATCACTATCACTTGGTACGTCAATGGCTTGATGCCATTTTTGTCCATAAAACATAGCTGGATCAATTTTGAACTATTAACTATCCATATATTACACAGAACTTTCCCGCTAATATCTATTTTACAGATTTCTTCTCGGTAAACATTCACTGATTTTATCGAAATCAAAATTATAGTTATCTATTAGCATCAGCCAACTTGCGGTTGAAAAATTGGCCGGAGTGTGTCGCAGTGATTGTTTCAGTATAAGGCGTAATATTACTAATTCGTAACTTGCGGCATCGATGAGATTAGATTAATAGTTTGATAGTCCTACAAATTGCTTTGATTGGAACGTTACGAAAACGTCACACTCGTCCTTAGAGGGTTAACTAACTCACTGAACAAAGATTGACAAATAGCATTTCAAGTTTAAATTCACTTTTTAACTCAAAAAATTCCCGGTTGTGAAAAACTGCACGCCGAGAGGGTATCTCTTCCGAATCCAAACTGTTTTTCTTCCAGTTGCTACTACACTACCCTTAAATTTTCGATAATCAAAACGTATAACAAAAAACTATATCGAATTGTAAAAAAAAATCCGGACTCAAACAATAAAACCAAACGCTGGCGGTCCATCGTAGATTGATTGATATTATCCCAATCTGTGTTTTATAAACAAGATTAAAATATTTATATAATCAATCTCAACAGCGCAAAAAGATTGAGAATATCTTTCGGTGTTTTAACATATACGAGGTAAATCGAAATGCTACAAGCTCCTCATCATACGAAAGTTTTTTTTCCTTACTTCAAAGGTGTGTGACAAAATCGACAAAATTCTTAAATCAAGAGGAATAAAGCCAATATTTGCCACCCAACAAAAACTTTCGTCTCTTGTCCGATCAACCAATGACAACATTCCAAATAAACAACGCTGTTTTTGGTTGTATTTCCGATTTAATTTCCTTAGGTCCTTTACCATCTTTGTAGAGGTCACAAAACTGATTTTGAAAACTCCATAACCATAGCTTCCATCCGCTTCTATAAACCAAAAATTATCCGAAAAGCGGAATTGTAATATTTAGTATTATAAATAAATTAATTAGAGTATCAGTTTAGATATTTCTCGATGATTATATCCGTGGCTCTCGGGTAAAAGGCATATCTCGAATTTTTTCACGAAATGAGTAAAAAATATGAAAACAAAGTAAATTTTCTGCTCTTTATTTATGTAAAAGGATATATCTACAGTCTAAATAATTCCATTAGATTTCGACATGTGAAAAGGGAGTCATTGAATAAAATCAACGTGTATAATGGAGTAAAAGGAATAATTCCAGATATGCTTTAGTTTCCAAATGTATTTACAAAATAAATTCAGGTAATATGTTATATTAGTACATAAATGAACCATAATTTGAATTAAAAATAGTACATAATAAGAGATATCTAGAGATATTTTCATTTACGGGAATTAGATGCACAAAATTTACTCATTATGATTAGAGTAAAAGTTAACAGTTAGGTAAAGTAAAGATTAGAGTAACAAGCAGTACTACAAGCAGCTCTTGCGAACAATAAAAACCCAGAAGTTTCCGACACCACAATATTTTCAGATTTCCTCGATGCGTTAGATTCTGATGATGTTCCTGTCTATCAACCACCTGCTAGGAAACCAGTGGACGTTGAATCATTTAATTTCTGCTCTTCGCGTGGAAATCTGCTACCCCTTTCAAAAATGAATCGCAAAAAAAAAGAATTAGCTTGAAAGATAGATTTAGAAAAATCCTCCGCAGCGAAAGGAAAAAGAAACGGAATGCTGGACTCCAACATCAAACACAGAAAGGAAAGACAGTGTTAGCAAGACAGTGCGAGCCACTAGACTCTTGTAAGCTTAAATGTGCTGAAAGAATTACAGATGAAAACCGCTTGCAAACTTTTACAGAGTGGTGGAATATGAGTGACTACTCGAAACGTGTAAGTTATATTGCAAATTTAGTAACTACCGAGCCAAAGAAGATACAAACATTAAGAAAAACAACAGGAACACAAAAAAATCGCAATTGAACTCAAGGAAATCTTTAGCCTGTTTGTAAGAAATGCTTCCTATATAACTGTGGTGGAACGGCGAAGTTTTTAACAGGCGCTATAAAATAAGTAGCTGATAGTACATTAGGAATACCCAAGGATGACCAACGTGGTAAACATGCACCTCCAAACAAAATATGTGATGATGAAACTGAAAGGGTAAAAAGTCTTCTGATCTCGATACCATCATATCGCAGTCACTATTCCCGAAGGAACACGGAAAAAAGGATTTGCCATCACATTACACTATAATAAAATGCTATGTCGAATATAAGGCAAAGATAGATGCAACGTTCAAACCAGTTAGCATATCAGTTTACACAAGGATATTTCACGGGCTGAACTTGGCAATTAAATCTCCTAGCAAGGATACATGCAACACCTGTGACAACCTAAAAATAAAGATATCTTCAACACTGGATAAAGAAAAAGATGCTTGTGAAATCCATCTACAACACAACACCACTACGACATGACAGATCAAGCATATGAGGCAAAACAGAATGATAAAAATTTGGTTGATGAGTGTATTAAAACACTTGTATTTGATTTGTATCAATGCTTACCGACTCCCCAACTAGAAACTTCAGTCGTTTTCTACAAAAGACTGCTGTAGGTATTTAATTTAACCGTGCATGATTGGACGAACAATCAAGCGCACTGCTACATGTGGAATGAAGTAGTAGCTGCAAGAGGAGGCAACCAAATTACTTCATGTTTACAGAAGCATCTCTTGAATCTTCCACCACATGTGAAGTGGTCAGACACACGTGAAGGACAGCATCAGAACTCGCATGTAGCTGCCATGTTCATGTTTGTCATAAACGACCATCAAACTCTAGAGATGATTGACCACAAATTTCTAGTTCCTGGTCACAGTTATATAGAGTGTGACTCTGATCATGCTCTGATAGAAAAAATGAAAAAAAAATCAAAAATCCCAATCTATTACCCGTACGACTGGATGCAGTTGGTTCGTCAGACCGGGGAGAAAAGCCCATTTGTGACAGAAATGAAGCAGTCAGACTTTTTCCAATTATCTGATTTGTACAAGTCGGCACTTCCAAATAAAAAAATAAACAAAGACAAGGAAAAAGGTACATGGAGGAACATAAACTGGCTCCGTTACATAAAAGGGACAGGAAAAGTCTTTTACAAGAAGACACTGGATCCGGATTCGTTATTCAAGACAATAAACTATCGCCGTAGAGACCGTTTCCGCAGCCATCTGAACCCTGAACTGTCCTACGGTGGTCCTCTCGTAATCTCAGCGAAGAAGAAGAAGGACCTCACTGGACCTCTGCTGCTGCTAATACCCGATGTCTTCTACGACAACTATAGGTCTATTCCATCGGATGAAAACGTTGAAGACGTCTTACTGGATAGAGAAAAAAGTGATGAATGACCCCTTTCTGCAACACAGAATAATTTAATTTCAATATTCACTTTCTTTTCTATTTTTGAATAAAATAGAAACCATTTATAGTAAATAAGCCGTTTTATTAATATCAGCCTTTCAGCATTAAGGTAGTACAAATTATTGTATATGTCATACATAATAACATTTACATTTGAGTAAAAGGATATATCTGAGTACCCTGATGAGAAAACTACTAATAACTTCAAATAAGAATAAAGTATGAATTCTTTATATGCAGCAGAAGTTAGTTTATTAGATTCTCTTTAATTATAATATGCTAAATAATGGCTAAAGTAACACATTTGATTTTAGAAAAATGTTGAACTTTCTATTTCGTCTTCTAAACAATTTCATTTTACATAGATATGCTCTTTTACCCGACAGCCACGGATATCTGAATGATAATTGGTCATATATCACATAATACCCCATTGAAACACGCTCCAAATAATTTAAATTCTTAATAACCTCAAGACATGGATTACTCATCAGAAACAAATAAAATCGATCTCGTAACGTGCGAAATTGATCGTCCATCCTTAGAGTATTGCTTTTAAAATCGTATTTTAGATTGTTATCTTGTTTTGACGCGTGAAATTGATCAGAAATAAAGCTCCTACACTATAATAAAAAAAGTGCGGTCATTCTCGGCAAATACGGACATATCGGTTGGCATAAGCTGTAAAATGCAGTAAAGCGAGTTCGAAACGATTCTCGTCAATGATGTCAATACACCACAAGAATCGATCTTCTTACTTCTTATTTCTTCTTCTTATTTTATAATTCTGATAGCCTTCTTCTTCCCGGTAAACATAACGATATCTGCACACCTGAACGATATTTACAAGGCCGTGTTAACGTTAAGCTTTTCCTCTCAATATCGTTGACAGTATCAGATACAACAATTTAGTGGATTTTAGTGATATATCGTAGGAATATTTTGATTATATTATATAGTAATAGACGACGTACATAATAATTGATCATGATTATTTTTCCAGTAAGTACTGATAACAGTATTTAATTTATTTTAAAATCTACTGGTCTATCTATAATAATTTTTAAAGGCAGTGTTTCTGGAAGACATATCTTATTATTCAAATTTTGGTCTGTGCTTAGAATAATGGTTACTTCCAAGATTATACATAGAATAGGTACGCTGAATCAGGTTGTTTTGTATTTAAGTCTTGCATATTTTACCATCAATTGAACACACATCTATTGAATTTATTGAATTCAATGAACACACATCCGAGATGATTCTCTACTGATGAATTTTTTCGATGCGTTCCTCTCATTATCTAGTAAAAGTTAACAATAAATATAAATTAACTAAGTTAAACTAATCTAAGTTAACACTAAATCCGAACTACTGTTGGAAATACATAAATCAATAAAATAAATCATTCTTCCCCTCTAAGCGTTATAGACCGTTGGATTTCAAACGAAGTTCAACCACGATTTTATCCCTTATTCCTATGAGAGTAGTAAAAGATGAAATCAAAGAGAGCCAAATAAGTGACTGTAGGGTTGTCTGGGGTAATTGCGTGAAAATTAAATTTTCTTTTATAAAGAAAATCTTTTGTAAACAAATGTTCTCCCTTATGCCATTTTACGAATCGACAGAGAAGAGTTGATTTTATTTTAAAAAATCTTAACATCAAGGCTACTGCTGTCCTAAGGCTGTTAATTATGACCTAAATATGTAATGTTGATAGGTCAATATCCGTGCGTTTCTCATTCATGACATTTAAATTAAATAACTTACTTAACTTAATCAGTAGACCCATTTGTACCTTTCGGTATTGGACCATTTATAATACAATTCATTCAATTACAATATTTTACATCTTCTGAGGTGTCCTAGTTCTTAATGAACTTCCTCCATTAGTTCCTATTGGATGATATCTGTGTTACTTCCTGCCAAGTCTTACCCTTACTGTAGTATCTGCGAGATGTCACTGCTCCATTCTTTAATGGGTCTTCCTCTTCTGTTCTTCCCTATTGGTTTGGCGTCCCACACTCTTTTTACTTGTCTATTATTCTCCATACGGGATAGATGTCCGAACCATGCCAATTTTTTCTCCTTGATTGAGTCGAGTATCGGTTTGATTTTGAGTCTTTCTCTTATTTTTTCATTTCCGATTCTATTAGTTCTTTTTACTCCGATCGTTCTTCTGAGGTATTTCATCTTTGTTGCCTGAATTCTGCTCTGATACCTTTTGTTCAATATCCAATTTTCTGCTCCATATGTCACTGTAGGTCTATATATTGTTTTGTATATTGTAATCTTGGTCTTTGTTGATAATTCTTTGTTATTAAGAAATCCTTTATTTAGTGCTTGGATTAGTTTTCCTTTGTTTTCCATTCTGTTGTTAAGATCATTCTCGATGTCTTCTTTGTTGTTCATTACTGTTCCTAAATATTTGTATGGATTTGTCTGTATTATTTTTTGTTGGTCTATCATTACTTCTATTTGATCTTCCGTCCCTTGTTTCCTTGATATTTTCATTATCTGAGTCTTCTCTTTGTTTACGTTTAAGTTGTATTCGCTTGCTTCTAGGTGCCATTTCTCGAAGTTGTATTTCAGTTTTTCTACTATTTCCGCAATTAATACTATGCCGTCTCCAAATATACACATCTCAGCGTTTATTATGTGCATTCTGTTCCAACCGATGCAGTATTTCTTTAATGTTTGCTTACATTCTTTTACTATCTCATCTATTATATGTATTTATGAATAGCACTGGGCTGAGACTTTCCCCTTATCTAACTCCTTGAGTTGTTTCAAATGGTTCTGACTGTATATTTAACATTCTTACTGTATTTGTTGTTTTCATATATATATATATATATATATATATATATATATATATATATATATATATATATATATATATATATATATATATATATATATATATATATATATATATATATATATATGCTCTTGTTGCGTCTATCAGTTCTTCACTTACTTGCTTCTTCTTTAGGCTTTCCCATATATCTTTTCTTTTGCCTGATTCGAATGCTTTTTCCATGTCTATAAAGCTCAGATATATTTCTCTATTTTTCTTTAAGGGTTTTTTTATTATTTATTGCATGGTGAATATATGGTCTTGTATGTTGTGTCCTTTCCTGAATCCCCTTTATACGTCCTCTAATTTATGTTCTATTTCTTTTCTGATTTTCCTTTCTATTGTAGTTTCGTATACTTTTTGCTGCTACACATAGTAGTGATATACCTCTATAATTATTACAGTCTTTTGTGTTTCCTTTCTTGTATATAGGTATAATTACTGCATTTGTCCATTCTCTTGGTATTACTTTTCTCTTCCATATTAGGTTATATATGTATAACAATTTTTCTTTGGCTTTTATTCCAATATATTTCATCATTTTTCGTGTTTCTCATGGATACTCTCTTGATGTGGCTTTTCTTCTTCATTGTATTGGCTTAATTTCCATTCAGTATCACCTGACAATGTTCCCTCCATCTTTCCATTATTGTCTTATCGTCATTTATTATTATTCCTTTCTTGCTTATTATTTGTTTCAGATTCGTTTCTTTGTTGCTTTGTAGGGTTTTCAGTGTTCTATAAAATAATGTTACGTTTTCTGTGCTGTTTTCTTCCATTTTTTCTCCGAATTTTTCCCAACTTTTCTTTTTCTCTTTCTTAACTATCTCTTTTTAGTTGTGTTTTGTCTTGTATGTATTCTTTCCATAATTTCTTCTTTTCTTTTATTTCTCTTTTCACTTCATCGTTTCACATATTGATTTAGCTGTTTTTGTCATAGCATTTTTAAATTTTCCTCACTCGTCTTCCATTGTTTCTGTTACTTCATTTCATTGTCCATCTCTTTCTCTAGCCCTGCTGAGTATCTTAAATTAAATTAATTTAAATTCGAAAATTCGATTTTCAGAAAAACGCACACTGGTTCGACCTAATTTTACTCTTATTTTTTTCTTATCCCTTATGGCATTTTCAGTATACAACAAGATTTTTTTTTTTTTTTTTTTTTATTGAGTTTAATGCGTCGACAACTAATGGTCATTGGCATGGTACAGTGAATTTTTACAGTCAGGTGTGTAGTGTGTATGTGTGTGTATAGTAAATGTCTTGATACTTAGCAAAGTCGACGTCATTGTCTTTGCTAAGAGACGCTAATTGTATCCGAACGTCTGCGGTCCCTCCGGTGTGTACCGATCACACAAGGATAGAAATTATTTTCATTTATTAATTTTTTTAATAAACGAAAATTATACAACAAGATTATAAGGTATAAAATCGTGATTTAACTTCGTATTGAAATCCAATCTATTATTATATGATGATAGAAAAAGAAGAAAATGATAATTAGATAGGCTTTGTTGTGACTGCTTATCTATCGGATAACATTCCTTCTAAAGGGAAATATTTGATAAGAACGTTAAACTTCCAAATAAATTTACTTTTGGTCCTGACGGAATTCCAAACTGTCTACAAAAACACTGTATCTACACTTTACTGACAACTCATTAACGTCATTAGCTTTTCTGTATAAATTGGATTATTTTGTACTATTTTCCTGTCTCATTACGCACATTAAATAATACACATTAACACATTAAAACAACAGCTTAAAATAAACATCTACAAATAAATTTATTTTTGCATTACAACTAATGCAAACCAGTAATCCAATAATCAGTGGCGGATACAAACCATACTGATACAAACCAAAGGAAATCTAAATTAGAATTAGTATAAGACCCGAGTAGAACAAAAAACAAAATCAATTTCAGAGAAACTAGACGTACGATTTAGAAAAATAGAACCGAAAAGGCGTTGTTTCGTGCTTATATAAATCCTGTAATAATTTAAACAACAATAGTCTTCAGTTATTTATTTACGAGTTTAGAGGATTTTCTATTTTTGTAAAACCACCCAGTAAGCAGCACCTTTCCGCAAAAATGATCCTACGTAAATTTTATTGGCGTGGTTATAATCACATACTATTACAGAAGCAGTAATTAAGTAACTCGTTTTCAGACTCGCGTTTTTAAAAACAATTTATTTAAAATTAACTAAATACAATGGTTAAATAACGAATCAAAACAAGTATACAATAACAATAATAAATCAGGAATGAATGTTCACAGCCGTGGCTGCATTATATATAACGCACTAATGACTTGGACTATGATGTGTAGATATCTCTTTTATGTCTATATAATTCCTCCCTCCTTAAGCTCGGAAAACAAGGGAGTTGGATTTTCTGAGCCATGTGCCTCTCTTGGTCGACTTCTTGTGATGGAGTTGAGTTTGGATTTGAATACTTTGAAATAAGCTAAAACAGAGATTATTAGTGTAATAAGGATGATGAGAGATGTGTTGGTCCAATTGTGATACGTCGGGGCTTCTTTTAATTCTGGTAGTTCAATATTCTCTGCTACGGTCTGGATATGCTTGATTTTTGCGTCGTCTAATGTTTTTAGTTTTATTGTTGGAACTTGGGTTAAGTTACTTTGAAACTCGAATTTGGGTAAATCGAATACATACTCTTCGTGCATTGTTTCTTCTTGTTCGTAAATTTTGTTGTCGATGGTTATTTTACATTTGTCGATGGTTATGATGGAAGGTTTGTCTATTTCGTATATACCGTTCTTTTCACAATCTGCTTCTATTCTTATGGGATTGATGGGTACGATTACTAGCTGGTTTGAATTAATTGTGGTTATTTCAGTCTTCTTCAAATGGATACTCGTGCTTATATATTTATTCTTGCCAGTTCGGATGAGTTTGCTTAAACAAGGTTGTGTATTTTCTTGTAGGTACTTCTTTGGACAGTAATAGTAGTTTTCGATTTCGGGACATTGTTCAGATGTTGTCCAATTTTCTTCGTTACTGAGAAGCAGGAATGGTTGATCGGGTATAATTGTTAGGTTGTTTAAAGGAATAGGATATATTCGGAAATATTTTAAGGGATTACTAACTATTGGGGTATGAATCTTGAAAATTACCAAGTTCCCATGAATATTCACCTGAGTTGAGAAGAGACTGTAATAATTCATTAAATTTTGAAGTTTTGGTACATTTCGTACCGTATATATTTTGTTTAATTTTAGTATTATTGATTCTAATTGCAAAGGATTAATAATTGAGCTATGAAGAATATTTAGTTTTGCTAGTGATATAGCGGTTTCGATGTTATTGACCAAAATTTGTAGGTCGTGTAGTTGATTTATTAGGTTATCTATTATTATATTTATTGAGAAAGCTTTTTCTACATTTATTAATTCTTTAATTTCTTCTGAAATTATTGTCATTTGTTTGCTTATTATTATTTGATTTTCTTTAATTGTTTCAAATCCTTTTGAGTACGTTTTCGACATTTCTATTAACAAGGTGTGATGCTGAAATAAACTTGAATTTATCTTATTTTGATTGTCATTGAGAGTGGATAAGTAGTTGTTGTAATAATTTTCGTCATCAGTGTCTAAGGTGCCAAAAAGCCATTTGGATACCTTTCCTATTGCGTTAATTAATGCTCGTTTGGTTCTGGGGTTTTGTGGGTATGTTTCTAATTGATTATTTATAGCTTTACTTAGTTTTATGGCATGGTCTATTTTGTTTATAATTAATATTGAAAAGTGATTGTTTACTTTAATAGAATTTCTTAAGTTTATTACTTCATTATATATTTGATTACTTATTTCTAATGGTTGGGATAAATTAATATGATAAAGAAATGTATGTTTTGATAGTATCCTTTTTGCTTGTCCAATTTGAACAGGTAGGATGGGATTATTAATTTCTTTTATTTCTAACGTTTGATATCCTTGTAGATAGAGGAGTATCGTCATCGCTAGTATTTTCATGTTGATTGTAGTTATCTGTAACAATACGTTGAGGTTTTATACTTCGCAAGTGATATACTTTATTGTTGGATAATATTTTATTATCTCCAACTAATTTGGGATTTATTAATTTTTGATAAGGTTGATTACATTTTGCTAATCTTTGTTCTGAACCTTTTAACTGATATATGGGACGATTCGTGTCTAATTTTATTTCTGATTGTTTAGATTTATTTGCACGTTCTAAGTTTTGTGTTTGGTTTTTATTTAGTTTATTAAGAATAATATTGTTAAGTAATTTTAGGTTTTTTGAGTGATCATGAATATATTGTGTTATTCTTTCATTCTCATCTCGTTCGAAGGGGTTTTTATAATCTAGTTTGCCTCGCATTATTTGAAAGGGAGTATAGCCTGTAGCACTATGAATACTATTGTTATAAGCTAATATTGCGTAACTCATTAACTGAGAAATAATGATATTTTCTTTTTCTTCTTTAAGTATTCTCAAACTTTCTATGATTGAAGAATGAAATCTTTCTATCGGACTGTTGCTATTTGGGTTGTAGGCGGTTACGTAATGGACATCTATATGATGTAAGAGACAGAGATCTTGAAATATTTTATTCCTAAATTCTGTGCCATTGTCACATGTGATTTTGTTGGGTATTCCGTAGTGACTTATAAAGAATGTTAATTTGTTAACAATTTCCATAGCGTTTATTGAATTTATGGGATAGGCTTGACCGAATTTAGAAAAGCTATCTATAATGGTAAGGAAATTTTGGTTACTAAACTTAAATGTATCGATATATATGTGTTCCATAGGGGAATTGCCAATTGGTGTTGGTTTGAGAATAAGTGAGGTGGGATGTCTTTCGTACTTTGATTTTTGACATAGGTCACAAGTATTGACGTAATTTGTGACATCTTTGTCCATGTCAGGCCAGTAGAAATGTTTTTTGAGTGCTGCAAGATTTTCATTAATGCCTCTGTGGTTTGTTTTCGTTTCGTGGTAAAATTTTAACTTTTCTTGTTTTTCCGCTTCTTCCGTTATATCCGTTAGAATTTTATTTGAAATGACTAAGGAAAATGCATTATTTTTAAATGAGTTTGTCATAAAACGAATAAAAGGTATTTCGAGGTCTTTGTTTTTAAATAGTAGGCAATAGGTCGTATTGGGTTTTATGATTTCTTTAATTAAACATAGAAACTGTGTTTCTTCAAAATCATTTTTTGGTATTTGCCAATGATATCTATTTTTGTCGAATATTTTTTCGTATGTATATTTTGGTTTCGATATATTTGCAGAAGTTATTATTATTTGATTTTTGTATATATTTATGGCCTTTTCTGTATACGGTATATTTAATATGGGATCTTCTTGACTAGTATGCACCGTTTCTAAATCGTCAGATTTCTCTTCTGTATTTGGTATTGCTATATTTTGAAGAATTTTTATTTTCTTATCTTTTTTGGTATTTTCTTCTATGGATTCTACAATATCTTCTTCTGGTACTGGTAGTTCTTTGTCAATTATTTCGTTAATAAATTCTTGTGTTATGTTTTGGTATGGATTAATATTTATAATATCTTGTATATCGTTGTGATCAAGAGCAGGTTTTAATATAATATCATTCGAATCTAAGTCTCTAAGTTTCGACATTTCGTTTGTTGATTCTTCAAGATCAATAAATTCGTTGTGGTCTAAGTTCATTATAATGGACAATTTGTCGTTATCTTCGGTATCTATGGGATGAATTTCTACTCTGGAGAGAGCATCTGCGTTTGTGTTTAATTTGCCTTTCTTATAAATAATCTGGTAGTCGTATTCCTCTAATTTAAGTTTCCATCTTATTAGTTTGGAATTAGGTTCCTTTAAGGAGAAAAGCCATTGTAAGGGTTTATGGTCACAAATAATGTTGAATTTTGTGCCGTACAAGTATGGTCTGAAATATTTAACAGCATATACTATAGCTAAGAGTTCTTTTTCTATGGTACTGTAGTGACATTCCGCTGGATTCAAAGTCCTAGATGCAAAAGCAACAGGTAAGTCGTTTCCTATTGGTCCTTGAGATAGTACTGCTCCGATTGCGAAATTTGAAGCATCTGTTGTTACATTAAAAGGTTTGCTAAAATCTGGGTATTGTAAGATAGGATCATTCATTAGGATGTTCTTACAAAGTTCAAAACTTTCTATAAATTCAGGAGTGTGTTTGATTTGCATTCCTTTTTTTAAGCATGATGTTAGCGGTTTAGTCAATTTGGCGAAATTTTTTATAAATCTTCGGTAATAGCCTATGAGTCCTAAAAATGATTTAATTTCTTTGGCAGTTTTTGGGATGGGAAATTTTTTTATTGCATTTACCTTTTTCGGATTAGGTTTAATGCCTTCTGGCGTAATGACGTGTCCTAAAAATTCTACATCTTTGCAAAAGAATTCTGATTTGTCTAATTGTATCTTTAAACCAGCTTCTCTCAATCTCTTAAAGACTTGTTTTATATTACTTATGTGTTCTTGAAGTGAAGTGGAGAATATTATTATGTCATCCATGTATACAAAACAAATTTTATTTAAAATATCTTTGAGTATGTTATCCATTACTCGTTGAAACGTTGCAGGTGCATTTTTAAGGCCAAATGGCATACGAAGATATTCATAGTGGCCATTTTCGACATTGAAAGCTGTCTTAGGAATAGACTCTTTCTCCATTTCTATCTGTGTAAATCCAGAAGCTAAGTCAATTGTAGTAAAATATTGGCATCTGCCAAGTTTATCTAGTATATCCTGAATGGAAGGTAATGGGTAGCGATCGTCAACAGTTTTTTCATTTATTTTTCTATAGTCTACCACGATTCGCCATTTTTGTCTTCCTGAAGCGTCTAATTTCTTTGGAACAATCCAAATGGGAGAACTCCACGGACTCTGTGATGGTCTGATTATTCCATCTTCTAGCATTTTATTGATTTGTTTTCTTATCTCCTCCTTATGTATGTGGGGGTATCTGTATGATTTTGAATATACTGGAATTTCATCGGTGGTATTAATGCTGTGTTTTACTTGATTTGTGAAGGTCAATTTGTCTTCAGGGTTATGAAAAATATCTTGGTATTCTTCTACTAATAATTTCAGTGCATGTTTTTCTTCAAGATTCAAATGATCTTGTCTAAAATTTTCCAAAGTTATTTTCCGGTCCTTAGTGTTAATTGTATCGTTTATAGTAATGTTCATAATTTCTTCCATTGAAAAGCAATTAAAATTTCTTGTATCAAAATTTTCCGCAAAATTATTTAGAAAGTTGTTATCGATATTAATTAGTTGTGTGTGGAATGTTTTATTAACAAATTCAATTTTTACACGTCCGTTTTCAACATGAACTAAACTTGATGGGATTTTTATTGTTTTTGTTTCATTAACAATGTCGTTAAGAAAGATATCTCCATCTGGTAATGATGTCTGTATATTTTTTATTACAGACGAAAAAGGTGGAATTTCTATCTTTTGACTATTAAAATCTTTTCTATAATTAAGAGGGATCTCTGAGTTTTGATTAAAAAGGATTTGGCGATTTAAATCTAAATTTAAGTGTAATTTTCGAAGGTCTCGTATTCCTAATATACCGTCAAAATAATTATGGAAATCAAATAAGACAAAGTCGAGAGGTTCGGATATGTGAAATTCTTGCAAAAGGGGGATTTTGGCTTTGAATTGGGATTCTCGGGATCCTGCACGCGTAATAATCGGAGTTGTGTGTCTTGTGATTTTTTCTGAAAAGTATTTTTCGGCAATGTAGGGTCTTAGGAGAGATGGGTGACAGCCTGTGTCAATTAGTAATTTAATGGGAGTTGGAAAGTTTAATTGAATGTATGGGAGAGAATTGGGAATTGTATTATTTAGATCAATGTTTTGGTTTAATCGTCGGGATTTTCGTGACGATCCTCTTGAAAATTTTCATTTATGTTTACAGAGTCTGTTTGGGGATTTGGGAGGTGATTATATGCATCACAATATTGGTTATCTTCATTTTCGTCTTCTACTTGATAAAGTTCTTCGAATTGGAAATTTGGAGGGCCTCTCTGAATAAAGGGAAATTTTTGTTTTCCGGAAGAGATTCTAGATGTCGTTGACATTGGTTCCGGTGAGAATGTATTTTTTGGGACATTCCTGGGATCAAATACATTTTTTGGTTTCCCAAAAACTTGTTCGTTTGTAAAATATTTAGTTTGAATAGGTCTAGATTGAATTTTTATCGGTTGGCTTGGAAAATTTTGTTTTGATGTACTTGGTTGATTGAAATGACGATTAGGATTAGATTGGTTGTAATTGGAAAAGGTTTGCCTTGATGTATTAGGCTGATTGAAATGATTATTTTGTTCATGGTGATTTGAATAATTAGAATTAGATGAATAACGTGTGTTATAGCGATGATTAAAGTTTGGATTAAGATTGCGGTGTTGTTGGTTATAACTTATTTGATTATTTGATTTTGAATTTTGAAATTGAGGTTTTCCTTTAAATTTATTTGAAAAGTTTATTGAATCGACTCTTTGGTCATTATAAAATTGTCTATTTAATATGTCGGATGCTTCTATAAACGATTTCGGTTCCTTTATTTCAAGAATCGTTCTAGCTTTCTCATCTACGTTTGCAAGTATAATGTCTATGGAATTTGCTTCATTTTGTTCCATTAATATCGTTTTCCGTTCAGCACTTAAATTCGTTTCTGAATTTATTTTAATTTCCAATCTTGATTTGAGTTGCGATATTCTTGCTAAAAAGTCTATAATATTTTCGTTTTTGTATTTTGTTGTTTGTAGGAATTCTTTATTCAATGTTTGCCTGTCGATTCTGTCGCCGAAGTTATTTCTCAATGTACTTCGAATCAATGGCCAGGTATTTAAATCTGGTCTACACATTACGAAGTTTAATACGTTGTCTTGTAACTTCGAACATAATACATTATATGTAAAATCGTTCAAGGTATTATCCGTTGTCTGTCCATAAGTGCGATAATACTGGTCGCATCTTTGGATAAAGCTTTCCAATTTTAACGGATCCCCATTAAATGTGGGTAAAAAGTCAGCGAGAGCTTTTGCCGCTTGAATTGTGGGTGTGTTATTTAATGCCATTTTGTTTAAGTTACAAATTAAATTATCAATATCACTTTGCATAAAAAAAATGTTTTTAAAATTACTCAAATGAAGAAGATTTATTACAATCTCTGACGAATGGTAAAAATAAAATAAAACTGGTAATAATTTTCAAAATATAAAGGAAAATAAGAAGTAAGGAAAATTCTCAGTAACTTACTTGTTTATTGTAGGTTCTCCGGATAAATGGTGGACACCAACGGTTGTACTGCAATTAACTGGAATCTGCTGCAACCTTCAGGTATCCTACTGACTGCGCCAATTAAGTAACTCGTTTTCAGACTCGCGTTTTTAAAAACAATTTATTTAAAATTAACTAAATACAATGGTTAAATAACGAATCAAAACAAGTATACAATAACAATAATAAATCAGGAATGAATGTTCACAGCCGTGGCTGCATTATATATAACGCACTAATGACTTGGACTATGATGTGTAGATATCTCTTTTATGTCTATATAATTCAGTAGAAACAACGAATCTAATTTTGTAACATAGCAAAAGGTGTCTCGTCTTGTTTTGTTTACAATGAGTTGAAGCATATGTGCTGTCTGTAGGTGTGGGGTTAAGCGGGTTTAACTTAATCTCACCAAAAATAGTCCTTTCGACAAAGACGTGTCTATTTTACTTAACTAGAGAATAAGAAAAACAAACAGAGAAGTTTATAAAATCGTTGACGTAGGTTTTAGGGTGAAGTTGAACATGGTGTTATATATACACATAACGTATGGGAGTGTTTGGAAAGTATGACTGGAATTATACAGTAGTAAATAGTGCATATCTAATAAACATCAATAAAATCATCAAGTATATGATTTGTTGTGTGTGATATAACGTCTCTGTCTCTCATTTCTTGTCTATACAAAGATTAAGTGAATAAATACAGTACATACAGTTAATACAGCAATAGTACATATAAAAAACAAATTTTTCTTATTTTTGAATCTTTTGTTCAGATCCAGTTTTGGACTGTCGGATTTCTGAAGAAGTTTGCCAACGACTTTATCGCTTTCTGAAAGATGAAATCAAGGGAAGTGAAATATGTGAAAACTGTATGGTTTCCTGGAAAACCTTCCGTGAAAATTGAGTTTTCTTTTGGAAAAAAATATTTTACACGATATCATTTTACTAATCAATATAGAAGTATTAATTTTATTTTTAAAAACTTTGGCATAACGGATACTGGGTGCCCTAAGAGCGTTAATTATGTCCTAAACACAGAACGTTTTTAAGACACTGTCCGTGTTTTTGTCTCCTTCATGCTCCTTGAAACTTGTTAGTTTTCACGATAGGGTACCCGCAAAATAAATGAAAACGAAAAATATTACCTTGAAAAAGTTGTGGAAAATTTAAAAAATTCGATTTTTAAAAATCCTTTGTTCTTCATGTTCCATTTCTTTCACGCGCACATGCTACACGCGCAGATAAATTCCAGTTTTTGATACACTGCTCAATATACTTTTTAATACACTGCTCGAAAATCAATAGGAAAAGTGTGACTTGTGGCGACCTAAAATTTAATTAGATTTTCGGAATAATGAATACTTTCCTAAATTTAGCGTTTTCGACAATTATCAATAGTTTCCAAATAATTATTACTGTTTGTCCTTCAAAATGTTTTATGTTGAATCCATCAGTTTTGATTAATCGAATATTAAATTTTTTGTATTCATTAGAAAATCACGCTGTATTCACTGTTACTGGTGAGAAATCTCATAAAACGAAGAGCTAATGAGGAAACTAATTTCTATAGATGAAAAAATAATAATACAATCGAATTATAAATTATATTTTGAGGATTTGAATTTTACAATACCAGTTATAATAAAAATAGGATTATAAAAAACACAAGTAGCGAACTATGAATACAAGTTAGAATAGAATATATATATTTTCACAATTACAACTAATTAATAACAAAATAATGAACTGAAAAAATGTCGTATAGCATAAAGATCCCACTGTAGGATCACTACGTTCATAACGTAGTTAGTCAAGCTCATATTTTTACGTACATTTAAAATTGGGAGAATCTATTTATATAAAAGGCTAGGATGACAAGTCACACTGTTTGTTCAGTAAGGTAACTATGCCACCTAGGTAAGAAATCTGAACTACCAACATCTACCAAAATTAAATATAATTAAGTAAAAGCTGTAAAAATGCTGTTGAGACAGAAAAAATAAACAACTGATTGAATTCTAACATGCGACATAGCAAATGAAAGGGGAGGATATAACGAATATATTCAGATATAAAGAATAAACAAGGCGACTACTAAAAGGGCACTACGCAGTATCTTCAATATTAATGAATGTATAACGACATACGAGATATGATAGGGTACTATGAATAAAAATAGATTTACCATAAGACAAATTTTGATTTTTTGACTTAAAGAAGGCCTCAGGTTCAGTACAAAATAAGCAACTGATTGAAACCTAACATGGCAAATGAAAGGGGAGGATATAACGAATATATTCAGATAAAAAAATTAACAAGGCCACTACGCAGTATTTTTAATATTAATGAACATATAGCGACATACAAGATATGGTATGATATGATATACACTATGATATATAAAAATAGATTTCCTTTAAGACAAATTTTGATTTATTGACTTAGAGAAGGCCTCAGACTGAGTACAAAATTAATTGATCGAATCCTAACATGCAATATAAATCTTCTCAGCTATTTAATATTCTGTTTTAAAAGGTTCAAGAAAGTTATGTATATTTCCCACAAATATCCATTAATTAGTTATAAAAATATATGAATACCTTCAATTCTACATGTCAATGATTCCGGAGTACTCGCAACTGTTTGTAACTTCTCCACAGGTGTGCCTACAAAATTACAAAAATTAGTTCTCTTATTATTAACCTGAAAGAATGAACATACCTTAAACTGGAATGTTTAATCTCACAAGATGAATAGATGGTTTTGCGTTTTTTTTTTCAACCTGCTTTTTAGCATTCCTGCAAAGGCCGGTTCCTCAAAATGTAAACTACATATTCTAAAGTGATCATAACAGTATTGAGCACTGTACATGGCAAGTTTTTCACATTGAACAATTTTCTTCCATTCTGCAAACCTAAAAATAAAACACGGATGATGATGTCAATGATATTAAATAGAGAATTTAGTTCTTACTGATTTTCATCCTTGGGAAACCTGAAGAAACTCAAGTTTAAGTTGTTATGGTCTCTGGAATTTTTTCTACATACACAGCAAGAATAAACTCTTGATTTGGATGAATTCATCATAATCCGTTGTTTTAATAAAACCACTTAGAAACCTGGAGAAATATCACAGTAATATGTATTAAATACGAAATAAACCTATAAAACCAACTATATAACAACAAATAAATGAAATTTATATAAAAATAACTGTAGTTTCACAGCATAAACACAAACACGTGTTTGGGTAAAATCAATGTTGCCAAATGTATTCAATCAATGGATAGATACTTATGATTAGTTATTTGAGAATAGATTAAGTCAATTAGGCAATATGATTTTTCAAACTTTAGAAGTGTGTATAGTGGGTATGTGAAGAATTTTACCATTTATGAAATTTATTTTCCTCTTTTTGAAGAACTTCTATAATAATTATTTTATTATAAATTTGGATTATTCTTTAAAACTGATGGAATATTTTAAATCTTGCAACAGCGGCATTTTTCGCAAAATCCATTGCGCACGGTGTGGCACGGTCCTAGGAGTGGATTCCAAATTGGAACCGTGAAAATGCGAGAGCGAACCTACTGATTCTTTTTAAGCCTTTTACTGTGCTTTCGATCCCTAGATCATCTTCAGGGGCATTTCGTCAATTACGGCCGATCCGATAAGAGTAAAATGTCATAAACATAAAATGGAATGTCATAAACATAAAATGAAATCGTCCTTGTGTAGTGTATTGTGATGTTTCATTTTATGTTTATGTCATTTTACTCTTATCGGATAGGCCGCAATTGACGAAATGCCCCTGAAGATGATCTAGGGATCGAAAACTTGGGCAAGATTAATTTAATACTGTGCTCTATATTTGCCTTTTATATTATCAAAGTTAATGTACGTTATATTTATATGGTGTCACCTATAACACCACCTTACGATTTATTTCGAAAATATTAACCTTACGGTTCTGGGGTTAATATAAGTGTTATCCCATCATAAGTCGTGCTTAAAATCACTGTTTTCATGTTTTATTTAAGTAAATGCAAAAATAATTAGAGATCGTTATGGTGGACGTTAAGAGAAATGAGTTGTTATTTAAAAAAATGCTATTCACAACATAATTAAAGAGGCAGTAATGGTAATGTTTAACGACTATGTACATGTAGAATCAATGTTCGTATGTAAAGAAGCAGTAATTAAAGAAACCGTGTGACTGTGTCTACTTAAATTTACCAAATTAGTAAAGGATAGGAAAGTAACTACATAATCACTGAACAATATAAATTAAACTCACTACAGATGACTCAGGCATGCCCAATATCCGTTGAAAGCCATATCTTTACTAATTGTTAGATATACCTAAATGCATAGGGTCGTTCCCTTCATTAATGCAGTCGTCAAGAAATAGATAAATATACTCAACATAAATTATCAACCGTTACCATAAAAATGTTCACATATATTACCCGAAAGAGGGGTAAGGTGCATCAACTATATATATTTTTAGTTCAAAGAAGATAGATGCTTTTCAAAACGAAAAAGTAATTAGAGCTAAAAATAAGCCTGAAATGTTTTAACTGAAATCTAGAGTGTGGAGTTTTATAGGCGATTTAAATTCCTACTCTGAATTTTAGATTTTTAGGTTAATGGTTTTTTTGATTCTCGAATAATATTTATTAGGCTTTATATATTTCATCGACTTTTGTTCGAGTACTATTTACTACCAGCAGCTGCAAATGTTATCTATCATTTTATTTTTAATACAACTGCAATTTGTTTTGAATAGTTTTGAGTGTTGGGCAATACGGAAGTTTTTATAAAATAGGTGAAAAATATATAACATATTTATTTTTAAAGGTGGTTAATTTATCTCATTGATATGAAGTTTAAATATAATGATTGGAAAGCAATGAATTTAAAAATATGTGTGCAAGGGATACAGTTGAGTCCTTGGTTCTTTGCCTGTGCGTCATCATTTAAAGCGTAAATACCTATAGGAAATAACTCTTCAATTTATTGGACGCAACAGTAAAGTAAGCAGCACATTGGGACGCAGGTGACACAGGTGACGCAGTGCAGGGCAGGCTACACAGGTCAGAAAATATACGTGTCACGCAGTGTGAGCGCATATTTGGAAGCAGTCTTCTCGAAAATTTTGAGGTGCGAATATCGAATATATTATATGAACATAGAAAGAGAATTTTATAATTTAAATAATGGCGTTATTTCTGGACAGTTCCAAATCAGAGTCAGACACAGAATTTGAAGAAACAGTTTTATTATTCAACATGTCAAAGAGAAAAAAATCATTTTGGAAAAGCAACTATATGAAAAAGAGAAATACTCATGGGGAATTTGCACTATCATCAGTATTCTCTGAGTCTCGTTATTTAAATTATTTTCGGTTAAACAGAAAACAAGTTGATGAAGTACATAATATAATAGAAAACAGTATTTATTCAGATGGTTGTAATGCCCAAAAACCAATAGGAACCAAAGAAAAACTAGCTGTTTTTTAAGGTATTATTTTTATTAATTTTGTTTTATTAAAAATTACAAAAATATCATTTTAAACAATCATAATTCTATACTCTATAATTTTCCACAAAATTACGAATATTACCGGTATCAACGGTTTGAGGAGATGTCTCAGCAGACAACCTGGGGGTGAGTGTAGTAGATGAATAATTACTGGTGCTTCTAAAGTTGTAATCATTTGAGAATAAAAAACAGTTGTTGGGAATAGGAGCTAGAGGATTATTACAATGTTAATTCCCAGTATGCTGGCTACTGTGACTGGAACATGGTGATGAAAGAGGTGTTGACGAGTAATGGGGCTGCTGAATATGGGTATTAACATATGCACTTGTAAAAACTCTTTGTTTACTATGAGTGTAGTTTTCTTGACTGGGATCATGAGTTTCTAGATATGCAGCTTCGAGCTGCAATATAGCTTGGAACACATCATTTCTGGCACGATATTGAAATTTAGGAGGCATTTTTTTGGTTATTTTGTACATCGACATATAAAAATGATAGAGATCATCATCCAAAGGCTTCTGTGCTGCCCTTTCAACTGCTCTCTCTTCGGCCATTTTTTGACGTTGCATAATTGACTGCTTTATCACTTCCTGTATATCATCATTTTTAGGTTTCTTATTTTTAGGTACTTTGGTTGTGATTGATTGGTCTTTAGTTGCCTTACGTTTGGTATTTTCTTTTTCGTTATTTTTTTGTATAACAATACCAGACGTAGACGGCTCATTACAATGTCATTTTTGACACTCTCGATTTCTTCGGTATCATGTCTAATGTCGCTGGTCACCTCGTCAAAAATTTCACTCTCTGGATCAACTATGGAGTCTTCCTGTTGTGGGTCTTTATCTTCACTATCTTCTTGTAAATTACTTATTTAATTTAAATAATTGGGATCGTTGATATCGTAAAGAATTCTCTGGCATCTCACTAATTCGATTAATTGTTCATTCATTTCGAATATAACCACACAAAATTTTACTAGAAACAAACAAACTGCTCTGCACGTGGCACAGGAATCTGTGTCCGGACGACTGCGCTGGCAGGTTTTCCTAAACACAGTTCTGTGCTGCCCTGCCCTGCATTCCAATTCGCGCGGGGTAATGTAATTGTACGGAAAACAGAAACCTGTGCTGTCCTACGCTGCGTTGCCTGCGTCACCTGCGTCTGAATGTGCGGCGTGCCTTAGTGACAGAAATATGTCTGTCTAAAAAGTTCCTAATTACATATAAATATTTTGTTATAATAAATTTGGCAAATTAACAATATTAATAATATAAAGTATGTCAATTTTAAAACTTACAATGGGCTATATCTGACGAACAAAAGCTGATATCAAAAAATGCTTGAAAGCGTCTCTAAGATAGTAAAGGTGAACTAAAATGACATGAAACAGAACTCACCCCCATCAACCCCCTAGACTCCACCCACCACAACCAAAAAAATTCAAACTGCAAACCCTTACTTGTGATACATCATTGAAAAGACTATAAAAAATGCCATCCAATGGTATAAATAATAATTATACAGGGTGAACATTCTGTTGATGACTTTGTATAATTATTGTTTAGTAATTATACTGGATGTTAATATCAGCCGGCTTACTATGACCATTGTATTTGTATTGCTATCTCCCGGACAATTATTTTTAATGATAAGTGCTCATCGGATTTTTTTTTGCTAAATAAAAACTTAATTTACCGTTTTTGCAAAACAAGTTAAAAACATGTGCGTTTTGAGTTCTGCCAGATTCAATAATTTTTGGTTTATTTGAGAATTTAAAAAGTCATTAGTTTTAATCATTTGTACGATCGGTACTGTTATTCAGCTGTAGTTGTCATGATGGTTTACAGTGCACCTGAACGCGTGGAGATCATATTTTTATATTTGCCACCCAGAACCAGTGTTTTTTCATTCATTTTAGCTCAAATATATCATGAAATGCATGCGGTTGAAAAGTTGCGGTAGAGAAACGGGATCAGTGCAAAATAAAAAAAGGATGCCCCAAGATTACTTAATGAAGCATCCCAAATTGAGGTCCTTGGAAATTTTGCAATAGAATCTACTGCATCAATACATCAAGTATCTGCAATGACAGGACTTTCACATGAGTCGGTTAAAAAGGTATTGAAGTTTCACCCATACAAAACACAAATTCTTCAAGAACTAGGCGATAATGATCCAGACCGACGAATTGTGTTTTGTGAACTCATGACTGAAAGAATTCGTGTTGAACTAAGAATGTTAAAAAATATTTGTTTCACTGATGAATGTACTTTTATGTTGAACGGTAATGTAAATAACAAAACTGTCAGTACTGAGTGATGCAAACCAACATCGATTCAGAGAAGCTCACACTCAATATCCTGAAAAACAGAATATTTGGGCAGGAATATTATAGTTTATTTTTATGAACGAGAGAGTAATTAGCATAATTTTAACTGGTACCTTCGACCACTCCATGGGCGTACTCAAGATTAATTGAAAAATTACTTTGAATAATTGTAAAAAATAAATGAATTATTTCAGTGTTTCAGTGTTTTATCACACACTATATTAGAACTGACTGGCCTACATTAAAAAGGGTTTTAAAAAATTCACATTTTTTTTTAATTTTTAAAAATTACAACAGAGAAAAAAAGTTTTTAAAACCGTCTAAGGTATGTTAAATAGATGAATAAAAATATTAATATAAAACTTACAGCTACTTGTTACAAATCCAAATCAGATTCAGAAGATGAACTTTCAGAACCAAGATTTATAATAACTGGCTCGATCATTTTATCAGTAATATTGTCCAGCTTCCACATTTTTTCCTCTTCTTTAATAGTGTGATTTACTGCCTTTTCCCAGTTTTCAGGTTTTACATTATTTACGGCCTCCAAAAACAACTGTTTAACATCATGAATTTTAAAAGTGGTATTTTTTCTTGAAACTTCACTCTTTATCTGTGTCCATACCAGTTCAATCGGGTTTAATTCACAATGATATGGTGGGGATCTAAGTACTGTCATTCCACGATTTTTGGCAATTTCATCAATTTCGTATTTTTTAAATTTTTCTTTATGAAGGGCACACAACGAATAAAGTTCCTTTCTTATAGATCCGGGATGGTACGTAATATTTTTTGAACTCAGCCAATTCTGCAAGTCTTGTTTTAACCACTTGGTTGTGGGCAGTCCTTCTATAAGTCTGGAGGGATAACTTGCATTATCCATTACTATTACACAGTTCTTAGGAAGAAGATCTATCATTTGTTCGAACCATTCTTGAAAGACATCAGCGTTCATGTCTTCATGGTAGTCACCGGTACGAGTTGATTCAAAAGTTAATAAACTACCATCAACAAAACATTCTGAACTGCCAATGTGTACTATTATCAGCCTGCGTCCCTTTCCTGATGGTGGGTTTAAACCAGTAGATAAGTTATTTACAAAAGCGTGCCTTTGACTTGTAACAGTTTCATCCTGCCAAAATTTATTTGGTGTATGACCCTCGTTGATCCATGTTTCATCAAGATAAAATATTTTTCTTTTTTGGTTTCTCATTTCCTTTATGGTTCTTAGTGTCTTCTTAATGTCTTCTCCATATGACAATATCGTTTCTTTCTAATAAAATAGACTTTCTGGGATTCTTTTTCCAGCGGAAGCCTATTTCTTTTAAAAGTTTCCATAACGAACTTCGACTCATTTCTGGGTAATCCTTATCATCTCGAACTGAGACAAGAACTTTATCCAATGTTGGAAATTCTTGTCTAAAGAAGAATTCATGCACTTTCCGTCGAAGTCCTTCTTTAAAATGATATTCTATTTGAAATTTTGGTTTCCCTGGAGCATTACGTGGCATTTGAAAACTACCACATTTCTCTTCTTTAATAACTCTGTAAATCGTAGATTTCCCAACACCAAGTGAACTGCTAACTAACTCAACGGTCTCATCAACACTTTCAGATAAACGTTTGTCTGTAAATGATGTAAAACAATTTTTCGGCGTTTACACGGCACTTCCAAATTTTCCATAACACTAGTATACACAATAAACTGCACCTTGCAACTGAAGTACCTACTTTTAGTGAACTGTTAAGAATTTTGAATACGCCACTTGGACCTTCCTACAAAATGGAAAAACCCACTATCACATTTTCTGTGGAATAAGTTTAGAAGGTAATTATCTAGTCAATTACTGTCGTAGATTCCTGGAATTAAAGAATTAAATGTTTGATTGTTGAAACCCTTACTTCGTGGAATGCGCTTATTTTAGATAAAATAAAACGTTTTATTTTATCTAAAGAATTAAACTTTATTTTGCAAATAGGTAGGTACTTATTAAACTTTTATTGGTTTATATAACCAATAAAATAAACATCTTACATTTCTTGCAAATTCATTGTACCTGTTAACCTCCATCACTCCGACACTGGCAACCTTATTTAGAAATTAGTAACCCTCACAACTATTGTATTCTATTCTGCTCCAACCTTTATACCTGGTGGTCATACTCAGTTTAAAATTGTTTTCCTATATACTTCTGTAAACTTGTTGACAAATATCTGTTTTATTGAGTCACCCATATCAACAGTTTAGGGATTTGCATACATAATTTATTGTTTTATTACTCTCTCATACATAAAAATACACTATAGGCGATGCTATAATTGGCCCCTTGTTCATACCAGGCAATTTAAGTGGCGACATTTATCTCGATATAAAACACCATCGAACCTTTAATTGTGCATGAATTAGAGAACCAAAGGAAAGATCAAGGCAACCTAGCTCTAGACGAATATTTGCTGCACTTCCAACAGGATGGAGCACCTCCTCACTATGCAGCTTCAGTTAGGCACTGGTTGGATACCAATTATCCGAACAAATGAATTGGAAGGAGAGATCCTATTGAGTGGCCACCGAGGTCACCAGACCTCGGCCGCCACCTGACTTTTTTCTCTGGGTTAAGTCAGTTGTTTATAAAACTTATCCTGCGTCACTTAGGGAATTGGGGAATAAGATTAAAAAAAAAAGTTTTCTACGACCAAGCTAGAAGCTGAGTTTATATATATTTTTTTTAATCACGGAGGCTTTATTAATAACAATTAAGAAACGAATCTGGCGTCATTTACTACTTACAAACCTATATTTTCAAGTATTTGTATTCTCCTTAAATTAAAATCATTATTTATTGTTAAAAATGACGAATAAAATTTACCTTTTTTCAATGTAGCACCAAAACTGCATGTGGCAAACATTGCGAATGCCGTAAGCACGGACTAAAATGTACGAGAATGTGTGAAAATTGTAATGGAGAGAGTTGCGAAAATTGTCATACTGCTGAATATGAACTATATGAACATTCATGAATTACAACCTACTAAAAAAAGAAAAATAAATAAAAACTAAGCATATTTCTGATTTTATAAATATTGAATCTCATTTTAAAACCATATAAATAAATTACAATTATTTTATTGTTTATATCTTTGTTTTACTAATTTATTCCTTGTATCAAAGTAATTTGCAATTAAAGATATACATATGTATGATGTTTATTTTAATTTATTAAACCAATTATTTAATTTCTCATGAAATTGTACTAAAAGTCTAGTTTGTCCAAAAGTTTTTAAAATCATTTTTTTGAGTTTTTTTTTGGAAAATAGATTGTTTTGAAATAGAAATTTTAATCATTTGAACTTACTTGTAACATAATTTTCCACTGATAAAAGATTACACAGCGAGGCAGAGTAAGTATTTAAAAAAAAGATAAATACCTACTGAAATAATAGTAGTCTATATTTTAGAATATTAATTTTTTTTAGAAATGGAGATGTTTCATGGGGATGTTCTCAATAATAATTTGGTAGTAGGTTACGTTTAATAGTATTGTAAAAGTAAAAGAATTGAAAAAAAAAATTGAATATTAAAAAAAAATTAAGGGTTTGGGATGGTTTTTTTAAGGGTAAAAGTATTTCAGATGTTATTATTTCGACGAGCTAGACCAGATTCAAAAAAATCATCGAAATCGGTTCATTTTTCACTGAGATATTGCAAATTTTTCCGAGCGTCGCCAGATTCGTTTTTTAAGTGTTATTAATAAAGCCTCTGTGATTTTAAAAAAAATATGCTAACTCGGATCCTATTGGTCGTAGAAAACTCTTTTTTTAATCTTTGTCTCGAAGCCAGCTACAATAATCTGCAAATTAGAAATGTGTAGGGTACATAGGAGGCGCTTTAGCTCTATATGTTTATAACATTTAGAGCTGCTGCAATATCAGCAATTTTACAACTTCATGAATAATTGTTTTTAATGGGTTAAATTTTTTTTTAAATATTTTCCAGTGGAATAAGAAAATTTATGGCTTTAGGAAGAGAATGAAAGAAGAATTAGCTTTCTACCATTTTTTTAATAAAAAAAAATCAATTTTGCAATAAATATTACGTTTTTTAATTTTGACCTTCAGTCGTCATTTTTGCAATAACAAATAAATTAAATTGAACGTATACCGGCTCAAATTGAAGGTATTTTAGAGTGTTTTCATAACCTATGCAAAAATTACCGATTACAACACTTACTTTAGGCAAATAATGAAAAAAACTCAAAAAATACGTATTTTGCTCCTATAAATACTCATAAATAAACAATAACCAAAAATTTTTGTTGAATGAACTGGGGGATTGCTTCTGAGGTTGCCCTTTCTAACCTAGGCAACATTACAACATAAATTACTAGATTACAGTGTTAAATCACCCTTTTTTCCCCCCAGCCTGGGCTATTACTTAAGAACAGGCGGTAGCTGATTGGTCTTTAGTTTCATGTGTGGAAGACAATGGTGCTAGGTAAAAAGTATGTGTTTTATCTGGCCAGATACTCATGATCTCGCACGGGTAAGGAACCATGCACTCAACTGTATATTTGGGACATACTTAATGAGGCATTCCACTTAAAGTTGATAGACACTAACTATAAAGATACAATGCTTCTATGGAATTACATTTTTGTTACACTTTAAACCTATGCTCATTTAATTTATCAATTTATCATCATCATCATCATTTAACCCGGATCTATCCACTGCTGGATATAGGTTTCCCTCAGTCTTTTCCATGTATTTCTGTTTTGTGCTGTTTGCATCCAATTTTTGTCGATCCGTTTTATGTCATCAAACCATCTTGTTGGTGGACGACCTCTACTTCGATGTGCTTCTTGTCTCGGTCTCCACTGTATTATTCGCTGTGTCCATCTGTTATCCGACATTCTAGCTATGTGCCCCGCCCAGTTCCACTTAAGGGTCATAATTCTTTCTATGGCATCTGTCACTCATGTTCTCCGTCTTATTTCCTTGTTCGTCATCCGATCCCTACGATAAATGCCTAATATCGATCGTTCCATGGCTCTTTGGGTAACACAAATTTTATTTCTTACTTTCTTGGTTAGTGTTAATGTCTCTGCACCATATGTAAGTACTGGCAACACGCACTGATTATAGTCTTTTCTTTTAAGGCACATAGGCAGTTCTGATTTAAGAACATAGCTCAGCTTGCCGATGCCACCGAAGTGAGTGCGGCGGCTTAGTTCGCACGTTTGATTATCTCTTCCTATGCGCATCTCATGTCCTAAGTACTTATAAGAGGTGGTTTTTTCAATATGCATGCCATTTACTGAAATATTTTCGCTTACCACAAGATTTGTCATGATTTGTGTTTTTGTGTGGTTGATTTTAAATCCAACTTGTAGGGAGGCTAGGTATAGTTTCTCCAGTTGCGATACCGCATCATCGATTCTGTCAACAAAAAGGACAATATCGTCAGCAAACCTCAAATGACTAAGCATTTCTCCATTGACATTTATTCCTTTTTCACTCAGATTTGCGTTCTTAAAGATAATATGCTCTAATAATGTTGTAAACAGTTTTGGCGAAATTGTGTCTACCTGTCGCACTCCATGTTATATTTTAAATACGTTGGTCTTTTTATCTGCCAGTTTCACGCTTGCTGTCCCATTTTGATAGATGTATTTTATCATGTTTATGTAGCGATGATCTATACGGCACTCTGTTAAGGCTTTTAACATCTTTTTATGACTTATTGTGTCGAAAGCTTTTTCGTAGTCAACAAATATCATAACTAATGGATTTTTATATTCAACACTCTTTTCTATTAAGATCTTAATTACTTGTAAATGATCATTCATGCCATATCCTGCTCTAAAACCTGCTTGCTCTCTTGGCTGATAGAAATCCAACTTACTTCCTAGCCTGTTGGTAATAACTCTTGTAAATAGCTTATATACTTGTGACAACAAGCTAATGGGGCGGTAGTTTCTAAGGTCGCTGATACATCTCTTCTTATGAAGTAAGATGATTTCCGCGTTGTTCCACTGCGTCGGTGTTATCGCTTCGCACAGACATTTATTGAACAGTGTAGCAAGTGTCAGTAAGAGCTTATTTCCTCCTAGTTTTAGGCTTTCGGTCATTACCCTGTCTTCACCTGGGGATTTATTGTTCTTCATCACCCGGAGCGCATTTTTAATTCGGTCAACAGTTATGTTCGGCATTAATTCTGAGCCTTGATTTATATCAAGGGAGCATATATCAGTATATCATAAAGATTTAATTGATTTAGACCGAAATCAGTGCGCTCTTTACGTTCGTAGAATAACATTGGGTCTCCGATACAATTTGTTTCATAAAATACAGAATCAGAAGTTGTCAGTTTAAAATAACAACATAATTATTATCTAAGGAGATCTTAAAAATTCTTTAAAATCACTTTAGCAAACATCGGCATCTTCAAACTGTCCAGCAAAATTACCAAAAGTATCCAATCTTGCAAAGTCACAGAGAAGCTCAATTAGCCGAAATACCGTCAACAATGTTGAAATTAGTGAAAAAAATGCCAACCATGTAGAAATTTACGAAAAACTTGCCTTTCGGAATTCTCGGATTATTTTAACAGTATCTCGTGAATTTAATCAAATTGTTGTAAAAACTTGACAAATTGTGAGTAATCATTATCATTATCTCCCGCTGCTTTGAAAAGTTCCTACGAAGCGCCTTTTGTGGCCTGCTATATTAACATCGGGGTACGGTCAATATCACTGTGAGGGTACGACAAGTATGAAGTATGAACAAGTATGAAAAGTTTTTCAAGTATGAATAAAAACTCCAATGGTTGTCTGGAATTTCTTTTTGTCGTAGCACTACAACCCGGGGTGGATTTTGACTGAATGAACAACCCGCTTCTATCTCAACCTGTCGTCCATGATAGTTGAGTCAGTGGGTAGATCCATTTTTCTTAAATCTGACCATACGTTTTATCTCCACCGCATTCGTGGACGTCCCAAGGGCGTCTTCCCTGTCCAGGTTTCCTCCTATCCAGGAGCCTATCAGGATCTATATCCTATAGGGATCATTCCAGTCAACTGGAGGACAAGTTTCACGTCGCGTTGTGAATGTTACATGATACAATTTTGCTTCATTTTCTTTGATTTTCCATGTTTTAAGCTATTGTTGAATTTTCTTCTTCTTCTCCTTTTGTTATTTTGATGACACGGATCTCCCTCATTATGCTTATTTCACTCTTTTTTCCTATTTAGTGTCCATTTATTTACACACTATACATTACATTTTTCTAATGTTTTCAATTCTCTTTCGACCTCTGAGCGTATTTCCTGTCTTTATAAATTGTTGACTTCATCTCAGTGGTAATGTGTCTGTTTCGCTATTAGGGCATCCTGCCAGTCTATTTGCTTTTTGTACTTGATCTCTCACAGTGATTTCTTGACAATGTAATTACAAGGTATTTTTTCCATTACTTGTTCAATACTGATGCCATCAATGTCCATTTTGCATCTGGTTGGTTCTTTTCTGATTACTATTGTTGTAGATTTCTTAGATTAGATTGTCATATTAAATTCTTTAGCCCTTGTGTTAAATCTGTGGACCAGTCTTTGCAGACTATTTTCAGCTTGGGCTATCAATATTGTGTCGTCTACGTAATTGAGTATATTTACTTCTGTGTTTCTCATTCTAATTCTCATACGCTTATGATGATTTCATTCATGATACAATTGAGAGCATAAGGCTCAATGAGCCTAGTGTTAAAACGCGTTCCCAGTGATCATTTTTTATTTTTCTTATAAGTGCATGTGTTTCGTTCTTATTGTCTTGTAATTACGGTATGCCTCTTGAGTTTTGGTTGACATGTATTTGATACTTCTCTACAAAACTATGGAGTTCTTCGCCTTGGAATGATTTATTTCTATTCATATTTCTCTCACCAAGAACTTCCTTGGCCGAGGCTTCTATCTTTGTGATGTATTTTGGTATTTTGTTTTCAGTTATCACATATATGTATTTTCATTCAGATTTTGCACAATACCAATTTATGATCGCTTCCTGTTTGTGCTGATGTTAGTGCTCTTACATCCAAAATTTGAGAGGGATGTAACTCTCTATTCGACAGAATATAGTCTATCATAGATCTTTGTCTTTGTCTAGTATTTTCAAAAGTGTATTTGTATTGTTCCTTGTGAGGGAAAAATTGTTAAAATTTTCTGTGTGCCAACAGGGCGATTCCTTCTTTGGCTCTGGTTTCTTTTGCAACACCACTGTAAATCATCAGATAGTCATTCAGCATAGTTTGAGCCTTTCCTTTTTTTCGTCTCTTGTAGTTTACATAATATGTCTGTATTTCTTTCTACAAGTTCTTTTGTAATTTTCTGCTCTCTTGTGTTTAGCGACATTACGTTCTAAGTACCGATGTAAAGTATATTTCTCGTTTTCCATAAATTCGTTTCCCTCTCTGTCGCGTTAGTCGTCGTAATAAAATCATTCCTGTTCCGAGGCATAATACCTTTTCTATGAGCTGTTTGGTTTTAAAGTCTATCTGTAACGTGCTAACCTGGCTGTACCTGACCTCCTCCTTTATCCGGGCTTGGATCTTGAATTATTGAATTTTGTTTAGATTAATTTGAAAATTGGGTGATGCTCTTTGTGGGTTCATATGTGACGCAAGAACATCCAAGTCATCAGCATATAAGGAGCTATGGTTAATCAGCAACCTGTAATTCTTTACAATTCACCTATAAGTTTATGATTCAATTATTTACAGGTTTACATTATTCATAATTTTGATTTCAAAATTTTTTAATACGACTTCCGGATTGGAAATCGAAACAAAACAGGTAAAGTGTAGTTTTAATAAATTGCGATTTAATCCCATATAAAATAAAAATAAATAATACCTAATGTAGAGACATTATTTGTAAGCTGTCTTAACCAGAGCTTTGTTTTATACCCGAAAGTTTGGATGCAAGCTAACAACAATTTTTTTATCAAGCCGGATTATAAATATCTCAAACAATGATAATATTCTTTTTATAGATTGTGAATAGATATTTTGGGCTCAGCTTTTCTAAAGGTCAATGCTATAATGCATATTTTTAAAATCCTTAACATAGACAAAAATTTAAAATTGAATGACCACCCAAGAAAAAAATCTTTTTTTCTTAAAAATCTGCAAAAAAGAATAAAATCATTTTGGAGTGACTACAAACTTTCGAGCTGTTTAAATAGGATTGGGTTTAGCAGAAACCAAAAGAACATTTAAAAACTATTTAAATTTTATATTCCATAAGGCATAGAAAACACCCTTCCTAAATACAACTTTTAATTATAAATTATTTACGTATTTTACATTTTAATCAGACAGTTTTTATTAATTCGTAGTGTTTGCTTATTTTTCCAATTTTACTTCCAACTTATAATGGACGAACCACATCAACTTTAAATACCATTTATGTTTTGTGATTAATGAATTAAGAAAATGGTATTTTTTTCGTTTTATTTTTATTTTATGACATTCTGAAGACTACGTTTACAAAATGAGCAATAGAGATGACAATTTGAAGAGATCTGTTACTTATAACTGCACTATTAAGCATATACGTCTTCTTTCTTGGCTCTAAAACTCTAAGCGAGTCTTTGCTGCGTTAACTGTTTTCGTCCTTCTATTTTAAGTTCCATCTTCTATCGAAGGTTGGAAATCATCATGGCTATTTTTCTCCAATCTCTTTAAATGTGGACACTAGCACAAATTAGTGAAGAGACTTGAGTTCTGGGTGTGCAGTGGCATAATTCTAAAAAGGGGCGAGAGTTTCATTCTATGTTAATTCGCAGAGCAGTTACATTCATATAATTTGCCGAGTACTGTTGTACAGTGTTGTAATTTTGTGATATAAATATGGAAAATATGCGAAAACGATTTCTTAATATTGTTCTGAAGCTATTATCTTGTGGCATTTTAAATTAATTACTATTTAACTGGGAATAAGCCACAATTAAAGATAAAAATACGTTTATTGACGTTTCAATTTCCACTTCGGAAATCGTTCTCAAACTACAAACAGTAAATTTAAATTTACATAAACACATGGCAGTTTTCTGGGTCCCATACTATATTGATTATATACCTGTGACATCCCTGTTATAGAAAATAATAAATTGGCCACATTTGCAGACGACACTGCAATATTAACAGTGGTGAAATATTCGAAGAAACAACTAGACACCTCCAAAATGCAGTAAACATAATAAACACTTAAAGTAATTAATAGCGCATAAATTTAATGAAGGGAAAGCTGCCCATATCGATTTCACTTACCCAGTTAGACTAAACAAAAAAATCGTCCCGTGCAAGTTCAATATCTAGAGCTATATTTGGATAGCATCAGAAAGAAAAATGAAGAACTAAAACTGAAATACAAGAAGTTATAGTGGTTGTTGGGTAAAAGTTCACAACTTACAATCTACAACAAAGTATTAGTTTTAAAAAAATGCTCAAACCATGGTCCTGTAGTTTACAGCTATGGGCTGTACTAGTGAGAATAACTATGCTTGCCTTCAAAGAGTCTAAAACCGAATATTAAGAAACAGAGTCAAAGCTCTGTGGTATATCCGCAACGAAGATCTACATCGGGAACTTCGTATAGCAACAATTAAGGAAGAAATAAAAAAGAATGCCAAGGGTCACAAAAACCGACTCTACAACCATACAAACAGGAAAATGTTAGAAGGCTGGTACTCACTTAACTGTTAGATAATCAAGACACATTCCGGAGACTTAAACACATCAAACCTTTTAAAAGAGTGATAGTGATAATAAATATATAAATGTCAATTTAAATTCGAGCAGTGAACCTAGCCACAACAGTGAAATGTGCAACAATAATTATTAGATTCTAATGTGAACCATTGGGAATACCTAGGACAGTAAAGTAGCAGATTAGGTTAAATATAAAATGCTGGTTAGTCTTAGGATTAGTTGCATTGTTAATTTAATAAATAATAATACAATAAAATAGTTTCGGAACCGTAATCATCTAATAGGTATACTCTGTTTTTTAACCAACTAACTTTCTAGTAACTTTCTAACCCAAGAAAGTTACTAGAAAAGTCACCAAATACATCTTCTTTTTTTGTTGTATATCTTGGCCTTGCGGTAATCGAGTAATCAATATCGGACAACCTTACACGTCAATTCTAACCTGACTTTATGTTTGAATAATATTTTTTTAATTCACTTCCAATATATATATATTACAATTATTACAATAAAAAATGACGTTTTTCACATTTGGTCCCATGTATATATCTTTAAATATCGGGTGATCCAGTTTTATAGATCTTTTGAGTCGATGGTACTTAATTTAGAGAATATTTTGATCCAGAGAGTCAATAATGTTACAGATCTAAGTATGGTTTTTCACAGAAATTTGTCTTTTAATTTGCAAATATATCTTATATGCAACAAAGCTATGCAAATGCATGTATCAAAAAGTTAGAGAGAATGCAAAGATTTCTGAAGTACTGTTCTTTTAAACTGCGTAGACCATATTCTTATTCTGGTGTGATTAATTTCTTGAATCTAGGTTTTTTTTTCTTACCAGAAGAATTAACTTTGACTTTGATCATTATTTTTAAGCTTAATAATGCAATCTCCTGAATTGCTTTAGCCAGTTTGTTTTACATATTCCTTCCCATTCACTGCTTTAGAATTGACTTTTTCATGTTTCATATCCCAGAATAAATTATGGTTCAAATATAGGTGTGGTCCTACTTTTCATGCATGGTAATCAGTTACCTCATTAGATAGATTTAACTTATGTATCAATATCTTAAGGATCTGTTTAAAGCACTAAAATGCAAATCAATAAATTTGTATAAATACGTGTGTCTTTAATTGTACTTGTGTACTTGCAATTTCTTTAATGCTGGATTCTTGTTTAATTTTGACAGTGAGTTTGTCCCATTTGTTATCAATAAATAAAATTTACTAAAAAATACTGGATTTCTGTGAGATAATCAACTAATTCAATCTATTATGTTACATTCTAGTATACTTTTGTAGTTTTCTTGTGATGATCTACAACAGGAAGAACAAAACCAACTGTATCAATACAATCAAAGTAAAACATTACTAATATTCTTTTATTGTGATGAAAACAAAAAGAAAATGTTTCTGAACAAATATACACAAATTTAAAAGATAGTTGCCGTTTTTCTTATGATAATTAGACATAAATATCATACATTTATAAATTTATAAACACTGTAAACTCTATTTATTATATATATCAGCTAGAAAAATATCACGTTAAATATTATTATCGCATATCACCAAGTCCAAGTTATTACAAAAACAACTTAAAGAGTCAGAAATCGATTTATATAATATTCTGTGCATAATATATATTCGGAATGAATGTAAAAATAAAAATTTAATAATTTTATTAGTCTTCCAAAATCTCTCCATTTATGTCTTGGTGAGATTAATGAACAACTACACCATTTTGAATTTCTTGATTTATTTTTTCCGCAAAAACTGAATCTATTTCAGATATTTGAGCAAGAAAGTTTTGTTTTTGGTCAGCAGCCCAATGTATAAACTATTCTTTGAATAATATCCCCTAAAAAATAACTATGGTGAGACATTCATAATATAGACAATAAATCAATCATCCTATAAACAGTAAAATAAACAATCTATAGTTATGCTATGTAATATTTGCTGCATTGAATCTGCATATGTAAAGTAAAAAAAATATCCTTTTTTTTCCTTTTCTTCCCTTTCCATGTTCTTATATCTGTTGAACCAAAATACTTGACAACATTCCAGTAGAGAATACAAATAAAAACTTAAAACTTAATATTTAATAGTAACAATAATATACCTGATTATAGAAATGAAATCTATAAAATGTTTTAGTTAATTTTACTATATAATTGTAGCTAACCCATATTTACATACCGATATTTGTACTTACTTTAAATTAATTTGCTTAAAGAATTTATATAATAATGAACGACACATATTTTGGAAGATCTGAGCGGTTGTTAATTTCACTTCAAATTTTACCTAAAGTGAGCATTTCATTCTTGAAAAAGAAGCTGTGTACTATCTGTCGTATAGATGTTTTAACTCTTTCATCCTTTATTGCAGGAATATAAGGTCGACCTTCAATATTTTTAGGACATTTTACTACTCCAATCTGCTTATATTCCTTAATTTTTCTGTAAATAGTTGAATTCGCAACACCTAAAATTAGCACATTACTTTAGTAAGTCTTGATTTTAATAATAACTATTTTGTAAAACTAACCTGCTGCCTGTTTTATTTTAAAAATCTAAAGATGTAAGAAATAATACAGAAAATACAGAAAATTGTCGATATAAATTTTGAATTTTAAAATTTCACTAATGTCATTAGTGTCAATATGGCATAATTTAGTGGAGTAAACTTGCCTGCGCTCCGCCCAATTACAAACAAGTATTATGGCACGGAAAATTTGAATTACTTCTCCTGGTTTAAAAACAGACCATAGTTGCTAAATGACAAAATACGTCTGATTTAAGGTTCGAATAGTAGATGACCCTGTATCATTAACCACCTTGAATTGGCATCGAACTAATGACACAGAGTGGCATAAAAACAAATGAGTTCTTGATCCAGTTACTACGATGAGTGTGTATACGTGTACGGCTTCGGTACATTTCAAGAATGTCTGTTGCGATTGCGATACAAAATTAATAATAAATTAACGTCGGTACGAGTTACGGACTTTTTTCTACGACATGAGAAAATACCTCGGGAATCATACAGTTAATAACAGGTATCAATCACTACGTCGTCTTCTTTCGATATTCTAACGTTAACGAGATTGGACAGATGTATTTCGTTGTGTTCCCATATTTCAAACAATTTCATTCTGCTATGAGAATAGACAGAGATCACTGTAGAAGATAGATTGTACACATATATTTCAAGATTTTTGTCCGTAAGGAAAACGCCCAGTTCAGAATTTTCGATCATAAAAATTTTGTCCGTCACGACATTCTTTGACTCTTACTTGGTTTTTGTTCGACTGCTTGACTGGTGGATTGCATATTATTATTAACATCTCCTTGTAATAATGTATGATTATTATTAGTTGTCCCATTTCTATCAGCAATTCCCTCTGCAATCATTCAAGTTGCCAAATATCCAAGTAATTTGGGCTACAATGATCTTAAGAGTATTTTGGGGGATAAAACGCATGCCAAAAATAGATCACTTGAGAAAGTCAATCAGCCGAAACAGCTGTAGTGATAATAGTTAAAATAAATTTTGTGGAAGTTTGAAAACAAAGTTTTCAGTGTTTTATTGTTTCTTCTTCTTAAAGTGCCCTCTCCTCAATGGAGGTTGGCTACTACAATTATAAACTCTTCTCTATCTTCAGCTGTTCTTAATAGCTGTTCAAAATTTAGCCCTGTGCATTGTCGGATGTTTCTGAGCCACGATAGTCTTTTCCTTCCTAGGCCTCTCTTTCCCTCGATTTTTCCTTTCACTATAAGTTGGGCATATTGGTACTTATTATTTCTCAGTATGTGGCCTAGGTATAAGGTTTTTCTAACTTTTACTGTGTTAAAAAGTTCTCTTTCCTTGCCTATTCTATGCAGCACTTCTTCGTTTGAGGTATGCGATGTCCATGAAATTTTGAGTATTCTCCGGTAGATCCACATTTCAAAGGCCTCCAATTTATTTACGGTTGATGTTTTAAGGGTCCACGTTTCAACTGCATATAGAAGAGTCGACCAGACGTAGCATTTTGATAAACGTAGTCGAATTTCGAGTTTTATTCGAGAATCACAAAGCAGTTTTATTATTTTTTCGAAAGATTTTCTGGTCTGTTCTATTCTCGATCTTATTTCTTGATCAGGATTTAGGCTGCTATCGATCCAACATCCCAGGCACTTAAATTTATTGACCTGTTCTAAGATGTGCCCATTTATTGTGCAAGGTTGAGGTATGTTTTGGTTTTTTCGGATTGACATCACTTTGGTTTTTTTAATGTTTATTTTCATACCAAATTGCTCACAGGTCAAGTTGGTCTTGTCGATGAGTTGTTGTAGACCTGAGTCGGAATCCGCAATTAACACTGTATCATCGGCGTATCTGATACGGTTGATATTTATACCATTCACCTTGACTCCATCCTTGGAATCCTCCAATGCTTCTTTAAATAGAAACTCGGAGTAAAGATTAAATAGCAGAGGCGACAGAACACTTGTCTAACTCTCCTCCTAATTTCTACTTCTGCGGATGTGGAACCTTCCATCCTAACTCTGGCGTTTTGGTTCCAGTACAAGTTTTTTTAAGAATTTGATGTCTTTTCCATCTAAACTGACTTCTTGCAAACGTTCTAATAGTAGGTCGTGTCTTACTCTATCAAATGCTTTTTCGAAGTCTATAAAACATGTAAATATATCTTTCTGTTGGTCGTAGCATTTTTGGGCGAGAACTAGTAAACTGAACAGGGCTTCTCTCGTTCCCATGCCGGCTCTGAATCCAAACATTTTATTGTTAGATAACACTATTATCTGTTCATACACTTCGAAAAAACAAATATACAATCAGTGCCTTTTTAATTCGAAAACTGAGATCAAACTGGCTTTACACCTACCATATTTTCAACTAAAGGAATTGTTCTATACAAATCCCTTCAGTGATGCTCTGAAAATCAACTTAATGAACTTCATATATGTACCGATTTGTTATTAGTAATAAATGCATCTAAAATCCAACAGTGAAATTCAATGGTAATAGGTTCATATTGGAAATTTTCCAACAGATTCTCAATTTCATCACATAACGTTAAGTTTAAATGGGTCAAGGTTCACCTACCTGGTAGTAAGCCAATAGAATGGCTAATAATCCTTTAGCTTTTAGCATATTTACATACATTTAAAATGAGGTCTATCTCTAATGACGTTCTGGCAACTTTCATCATTTGATTAAATTTCAATGGAATTATCGTTGTATAAAAAGTAGTGCGAAAGAATAGATATTAATTTCTCCTATAAATTACAGCAGTTAGATGAAGTCGCTCAATTTTACAAAAACAATGCTACATAGAAACAGAGTATTACCAATTCTCAGGTTAAAAATAAACCAGTCTTGTGTTCTGAATCATCTAAATAATATCGGAATGTCAGTGTTTATCTATTAAACAGATAATTGCCAAAAAATATATCTAGAAATATTTTTTCATTTAAACTTAAATGAAAATTTAAGTTTTTTTTATCTTAAATAACCTTATTTAAAATATTAAATAAATATCATATAGAAATTTTTAAATTCATTTTAACGTTCCTACAAAAATTGGAGTAAATGTCTAATAAAAAAAAACTAGAACAACTGTAGAGAATTAGTAGACGAAGAGGAGATAATAGGATACACAAGAAAAAACGAAATCATCTAAATAAGGAACATAAATATGTAGAAATCCTCAACAGAGAGAAAGACTTCAGAGCATTCTATAAACAGAAAAGAATTCAAGGCAACCACAAGACAAGGCAGAAGACAGAATGACGACCTATTAACAACAAGGAAAGATGTATTAAATAGATGGATGGAATATTTTAACCAGGCACTTAATATAGAGGAAGAAGAAGAAAACCTGTAAAATGAAAAACATGAGGTAAAAGGAGCAGACGAGAGAGAAAAGGAACCAACAAAGATTCTTGAAGTTAAAGAACTTTTAAAAAACAGTTAAAAAAACTAGCCAGTAACAAATCACCCAGAATAGATAATCTCCCAGATAAACTATATAAAGTAGGTGGCCATGATACCATAATCTCATTACAGCATCTTATAAAAGAAATATGGACACATAATTGCCTCCCAAAATAATTAGAATACTTTCCACTATACACAAAAAAGGAGATATCTTTTGATGATAGAGTGCTCTAACCACAGAGGAATTACGCTTCTAAATGCAGCGTATAAAATGTTTTCCATAGTATTCTGTTACCGTATGGCACCATATGCAGAACGGTTAGTAGGAAAATGCCAGGCTGGTTTCAGAGGTGGTAAATCGACAATTCATCAGATTGCAACGCTGAAACAAATTTTGGAAAAAAACACGGGAATATGGTATTGATACTTATCACATATCTATAGACTACAAAGCAGCCTACGACTCTGTGAATAGAAGAGAAATGTTCAAAGCAATAAAAAAGCTAGGGATACCAAATCAGTCGGTAAATTTAACAAAACTGACTCTTAAAAAAGTTGAATGTAGAGTGCGAACTGTACTCTACATTCTAACATGAATGTAGAGTACAGGCGGAACTTTTAAAACCTTTTAAAACAAATAACGGGTTGCGCTAGGGTGACCCTCTCTCCTGTATACTGTTCAATCTGGCTCTGGGAAAAGTAATACATATGTCACTCGGAAGACTATGTCTTCCAATATTGTTGGAACAACAGAAAACGCTGTACGAGAGGCGTATGTAGCAATAAAAGAATCAGCTGCACAAATAGGTTTAATAAAAAAACGCCAACAACAAGAAGTATCTAAAAATAAGCACGCAAACATAAATCCTACGACCACTTGTTATAGAAACCAATGTCATCGAAGCAGTGAATGAATTTGTATACCCGGGAGTGCTCTTTAACATTGAAAATAATACTACCGCAAAGATAAACTGCCGAATTTACACAGCCAACAGATGCTATTTTAGGCTCAAGCTCCTCCTTAAATCCACAATTATATTGAGAAAACAAAAATCAAATTCTACAAAACAATAATACGCCCAGTACTAACATATGGTTCAGAGACCTAGACTCTAACAAAAAACCATGAAAACATGCTAGGATGTTTCGAAAGAAAAGTACTAAGGCGAATCTAGGAAGCAGTGAATGACAATGGAATATGGAAAAGAGGATACAACTTCGAAATTTATAGAATATACCAAGAACCTGATATCGTAAAACATATTAAGATAGGTCATCTGAGTTGGAGAGGGCATGTAATGCGGATGGAACAAAATGATCCAGAAATGACATAGAAAAACGCTCCTTGATAGACCCCTTGGTCAGAGGTGAAGGTGGTCCTTGAAGAAGGGGAAGACTCAGAACAAGGTTCCTTGATAACATCAATGAACGCATCAGAAATATAGGAATACGTGCTTGGCGGAAAAAGGCGATGGATAGGGGCGACTGGAGAGATTTTTTCGAAATTACCCTTGAATGTCTAGCTTTATTTTCCACAATGAAAGAGTTAATTTTCTCCAGTCGGCTTTATACCATATATCACAAAAATGTTTAATAAAAAATCCTTTATAAAAGTATTATTTATTTAAAACCCTTGTTTTAACCATTTCGAGCTAATTCACAGAACGTTTTTGAAATAAATATTCCATCTTCAGTGCTGCTAAATAAAATAGGTATAACCGGTTTAATTATGAAAATTGTGAAAGTTAAATTTTGAATAAGGTTGAAGCATATGTGGTCTGTGGAAGACGAAGAAGAAGTAAAAGCGATACATAAACGAACATTCTGCTCTAAATCCACATTGTTTTTCAATGGTTTTAGTAGTGGTTTCTCTATATCTATATTTATTTTCAATTATTTATTTTATTAGTTTTCCGTACAACTTACTGAACGTTGATGTTACTGTAATGCCTCTAAGTATGTGTGGAGACTCATACACTTTTTTTCGAATCATCATGATCATTAATAGCTATTTTATCAATCGTAAGATTATGAGATACGCCTCCCTTAGGTGTATCTATTCATTTCTGTTTGTTGTTTTTTGCATACATTCGTGACCAGCCATTCGCTTTATGTCACCACTCCATCTGGTTTGAAGTCTACATCTACTTCTCTTGTTTGCTCTTTGCTTCGTCCAACGGTTGTGTTCCGTTCTTCCTATTTGTCCTGCCCAGTTTCCGTCTTCTTATTTCTTTATTTGACTTACGATCGGTGAGCTTAATGTTGAGCATTCTCCAATCCATGGATTTCTGGGAGTCATTTGGAGTTTGTAAACTATGTTGTTAAAAGCTTATGTTTTAGTTCCATATGTTAGTACCGGCGTTTAAAGTATTCGGTAAGTTTTAAATACTGTTTGTAATCTTCCGAATGCTGCCCATGCCAAGAAACATCTTCTATTTAAATCAGCCTTTATCGAATGCTTCTCTCTTATTTTTTATTATTATTTTATTGACCAAGTTTCTTTGTCTATCATATTCATGTCTATCTTCACTTTTTGTACGTTTTCGATTTATTCTGTTCACCTACATTCCATGGTTCTTCCTCCTCAATATTTTCTCCTTCGTAGGGATGTAGTGGCGTTATGTAATTTGTTTGGCTATTTCTCTCCAATTATCTCCCTCCTGTGCGTGTTGTTTTGCTTCGGAGAATGAGTAACCAGTCATCTCCTTTATTTGGACCGACCATCGTACTGGAAATCTTGTGATGAGTCTAATTTTTATGTTAAGTTCTTCTAGAATTAAGTTATTTGTGCGATGGGCGGTTAATTTTATGCTCATCATTCTACGGTAGACCCACATTTCAAATGCCATTATACGCTTTGAATCGGTTTTTTATTGTCCAAGTTTCTGAAGCATAGGTGGCGATAGAAAATATCAATGCTCCAACAAGGCCTATTTTGTGCTTTTTGTGATGTCAGTGATTTTCAAAATTTTTGTAAGTTTGACTTAGGCTGATCTGGCCATTGTGATGCGTCGGTGGATCTCGTCTTCGTATCGTCCACTGTTAATAATTACGAAACCTCAGTAATTAAATTTCCTAACCGTTTCGTAACCTGTCATGATTCTTGTATCTATCTGGTTGTTTCTGATTCTATCGATGATCATCACTTTGGTTTTCTGCATATTTATTTTCAAACCATATTCTGTACTCACCGTGCCTAGCCTATTCATAATTTGTTCCAGTTTTTCTGGTGATAACGCCAATGTAACAGTGTCATCAGCATAACGTGGGTTTTTGATGTTGCTTCCTCCTATCGTTGCTCCAACTTGCCATATATATTGAATAGAATAGGGGATATTATGCATCCCTGTCGAACTCCAGATTTTAATTTGAAGTTTTTCCAAACCACATTATTAACTTTTTAGCAGTATTATTTTCATATAGTTTTTCTAATAATAAGATTAGATGTTCTGGCGTACCCATTTCTCTTAGTATATGCCACATTTTATCCCATTTTACGACACCGAAGGTCTTGAAATAGTCAACAAGCGTAAATATGTTACTATGTTAAACTCTCGAGATTTTTCTAGAATTTGACGAATATTAAGAATATGTTCTCGTGTTGCTCTACCTGGGACGAATCCGTATTGTTCTTGGGGAATTTGTGCTAAGAGAACTAATTATAATCTTTCATTGATGATATTGTGGTCTCTTGTTCCTCTACCTAGGACGAATCCGTATTATTCTTGGGAATTTGTAGTAAGTGAATTGATTTTAGTCTTTCATTGATGACGCTTATGGTTCTTTGTACGTTCTTATTTACATGTTTCCTTTTTTCGTTGATTCCAACGCTTCTCGTGCTCTCGAATGTATCGGACCTATGATGTTTTCATGCCTATCTTCCATGTTTTCGTACACAGGTTACTTTAGTTTTTCGTCCACTCGTTCTTGATGTAAAGATGAATACTAGCTTTCTATATAATATTATTTTTGCGAGATTTTATTTTTAGTTTGAAAAGGGTACGAGTTAATGGTGGAAGTTTGATGACCAACGTTGGAATACTACAATACAACATTTGAGACCTTACGAAAGTAAACGACCAAGAGGAAGACCACAGATGAGATTGGTTGACGACATCAAAAGAATAGCCGGAACAAATTGGAAATATGTTGTTCAGGATAGAGACCGATGGAAGGAGTTGGGAGAGGCCTATATCCAAACATCGACGACAGAAGGCTAAGAAGCTGAAGAGGCTAAGAAGAAGTTTTTATTACATTCAATTATAGATTTAGATAGTTTTAGAAACAATTATTATAGTTCTAGTATAATATTCTTATTCGTAAAATAGTGTTTTCGAAATATTGTAATTATATTAAGTGAGTAATAGAGTTATTGTTAAAAATCCGTTTTCCACGAGAAGTCATCTAATTCACGAGTTCATGTTTCTTAAAAAATTTTCAGCAATGTCTTTTGAAAAATTTTCAGCAATCCCCAGAAAGTTTTTAAATAATCCAAATATAAGAATAATTACTAGCTTTTTATTATCGAGGTTTTAACTATCCTTGACTTCAAAACATAAAACACTTTCTTGTCAAGAGAGACTGACTTGAATTAAATAAAAAATAAATAAAAAAATAGTCGTAGTCTTGTTTTACACGTCGCGTCGCTCATATAAATGTCTGTCTGCATTTCTAAAATAACTAAAAAATAAAATTAAAATACCTTGACGGGATATCGCTTGCGTCCATTCCTCTCAAGAATTTATCAACAGATAATGAATCGCAATTTTTTAAGAAAAACACAACATAGAGTTACTCCCATACCAAGCAAGAGGGTCATCACCGTACCACCTTTTCCCTTTTTTTGCCGTCCAAGAACGGCGATGAATTATACTTAAAATGGTTAAAATCTCTCTACAACATAGATAATCGCTTACATTACTTCTGAATTAATTTTGTACAAGACTTTCAACAGCTTTTAAGACGCCGCATATCTCTTCAAGTGCTAAAGAGATTAGGCTTTCGGTGTTGAGGTACGGGAATTCGTCGGCTGCAATGTGTGTTTTAGGGAAATAACGCACTGATCTAAACGATTTAAAATAACGATTGGGTACTTCAGACGTATAAACAAATAGCAAATTGAAGAAGTAAATGTATAACTTGTTGCTTACTAACTGTAGTAATGAAAGGTATATGTATATAGAAGAAGGCTAAATAAGGAAATATATACTAAGTGGCGTAGAAATTTGAACACCCAATATAGATTATTATTATGTTCTGAAAATATTTTGTACAATTATACAGGGTAGCAAAATAAACAAGCAATCAAAATTTGAATATGATTGAAACAACTTACAGGGGTAAATCAATTAATAACATGTTGATGCACATCGATGGGAAACACACTTTTGGATGCGCCTGGGCCCGCTTGTAATTAGGTGGTAAATATCCTCCTGGAGTATCTCGTCCTATGACCTAAGTTAGTCCTCCCGAAATACCCTAAAAGTTTGAGGAGGATGTTCTAAATTAAGAAGTCTCCGACCACCATGTCCTAAACGTGTTCAATTGGTGATAATCTGAAGATCTCGGGAGGGGGGGGGAGTGGGCAGGACAAAAGATTGACTCCATCCTCTTCAAAGATATTCATGGTGATTCTCGCGTTATCCTGTGAGTGTCTGACAGTAGGATATGAAATGAGGTTTCAAAATTTCTTCTACGTATAGTTGAGCTGTCATGTTCCCTCCGATGAAGATTGGAGGTAATCTGGAACCATAAACGATGGCATCCTACCTCATAACCCCAACAGTGCAGTGCACGTGCCATTCAACTAAAAACTGTGGATTTCGTCCTTCGAAAGACAACCCCATTTAATTCCTGGTCCCAAGCCAATCCTTCTCTGCACCATTCAAGACGATTACATCGATGTTTAGGGTTAAGAGATGGCATCCAGTGTGGCCGAAATAGAAAAATGCTAAATTTGTGAATTCGGCGATAAATTGTTTGCATTCCAATTGGTCTTTCATGTTCAGCAAACTGTTGATTTGCAAAGTACCTGGTAGTGAAGAGAGCCATTAATCTTAGGCGAGGATCTGGACGCTCTGTTGATCTTACACCTCTTCGTACCCTAGTATAAACGACTTTAAAAAAGACCAAGAACCGGACACCGCTAAATTTTGACCGGTACCGGAACTGAACTGTTAAAATTTTTAGTGGTTAGCAAATTCATGACACGATATGGTTGAATTTCAATCACCTGTTGTTTTTGCCAACATAAGCCTGTATAAGACAACAAAGTTCTTAGAATTATCAGAAACATTTACTACAATCAAACGGCCAAAATCAAAATAGAAGACCAGTTAACTGATAAAATTGCAATAGAACGTGGAGTACGACAGGGCTGTATTTTGTCTCCATTGTTGTTCAATATTTATTCTGAATGGTTATTTAAGGAAGCTTTAGACGGTTGTGCGAAAGGACTACTAATAAACGGTGAATGGTTAAATAACATTATATATGCAGATGACACTATAGTTTTTGCAGTTAATCTGAATGACTTACAGATACGGACTAGCTCTTAACATAAAGAAAACCAAATTTATGACACTTAGTAAAAAACCAATACTAAACGCCCAACTTACAATCCCAACAGAATATCGAAAGAGTCGATCAATATACATATCTAGGCACCAATTTAAATAGCCAATGGGACCACTCAACAGAAATTAAACAGCGAATAATAAAATCAAAAGCAGCATTCGTTAGAATGAGAATCATTTTCAACAGTCGAGACATATCATTAAAAACAAAATGCCGTCTATTGAAATGCTACATATTCGCAGTTCTGCTCTACGGAATGAAAGCGTGGACACTGACTGTTGCATCTATGAATCGGCTCGAAGCTTTCAAAATGTGGTGTTATAGGCGCATCTTACGTATATCCTCGGTTGACAGAGTTACTAATGCGGAGGTCCTGCGTAGAATGGGGAAAGAATGTGAAATTCTCATGACCATAAAAACTAAAAAGTTGGAATATCTAGGACATGTAATGAGAAATCAAGAACGTTACGGCCTTCTCCAGCTGAATCTTCAAGGGAAGGTAAATGGTAAGAGTGGACCGGGAAGAAGACGCATTTCCTGGCTTCAAAATTTACGAAAGTGGTATAACCGGAACGGATAGGCACTTTAAGAAGAAGAAGCCTGTATACCATTTTTATTAAAACATACTAATTTATAATGAAAAAACTTACAATTAAGTAAAAGCTTCTGATGTATGCTGGTAAAAATTATCCAAACGGAATTGTCTTATTTACGGTTTAGTTGGATCATTATCAGCGAAACCTAGAAGTGCGGATTTCCACTTTAAAATGATTGATACAAAAGGGTTAAAATTTTGACTGTTCAACTAAACATGTGGTAAATACTTACATCTTGGAGGTAGTCGAAACTAGCCACTTATACTTTACGTTACCACTTTGCGCTTCTTGAAAATAACTTTTTTTGAACACCAACTTTACAATACTTTTACAAACTGATAACTATAAACGTCAAAACCCAAAATACTTCTGTTATAAACTGTCAAAAACAATCGAAAATTAAATATATAACAAAATTATTTGATACGCCCCTGGCTGATGCGTTATAGCGACCTGAAGTTGTTTACTTAAAAATGTTTTACCGAATTATCTGAAAACAAATATTAACACGGAGTAATTACCTAATTTGATCCCGCCTAATTGCGTTTTAATTTAAATAAGTTCCCACAAAAATTTGAAGACCAGGCGCTTTAAGCTTCAATTTCTAATTCAACGAATCCGATTAGCTGCAAGTAAAATCTGGTACGAAAAAATACGAGTTTGACAGAAATGGCAAATTTTTCCTTAAATCCAGGATTTTTGGTGAAAAGGATGTGATTAGAACTCAGTATGCTATGTGCAATTTTTATAATATGAGTTAATTACCGTTTTGTTGCAAGCTATATCCTGTGACAAGGAATTTGATAACAGCGTCTGAGGGCTAAGTAGACCGACATGATTTTGAGTGGAAAACAAGTAACCGAGTTTGAAAAAATAACATATTGTTATCATCCAGGATAACCTGAAGTCCAGTTGTGGTATTTGATTAGATTTTACCAGGATTTGTCCAGCATCCATTTTGTGTCTCCCATGGGTCGGATCTAGATTATTTTGAAGTTGGTGGGATAGTGTTTTTGTATTCAAATCTATGTGACTTTTTTTTTAATAATTACAAAGAAATAATTAACCAGTGAAATGAGCAGTTAAATTTTTCTAAATAAACATTCATCGTTAATACAATAAAATATGTTCTTATGTAAATTTAAAAAGTTTATAAATAAATATAAATTTTATGTATCAGCTAATTGTCATATTTTAGTTTTCTTTTAAATAGAAATAACTTTTGAGAATTAATAAATATGTAATTCCGAATAGTTGATTAGTTGCATGTCGACATACGATAACAGTTAGTACATCTTTTCTGCTATTTGGTACATAACCCTAGTTTTAATTCTGTTTTGTCAGAAGGTTCAACTTAATATAATGTTTGTCGATACATTTAGATATTTTTTTGTAATATCTGTTTATGTACAATAAAAATAAACATGTTCAATTTTTCTTTTAAAATAGGGAGTCTAAAAAAATTATAGTTTAGAAATCTTGTTTAATGTTGACAATAATTTTTTGATTTCTTTTTCGCAGTTAGTTCTCCCAATTCCCCCAAAAAAGGAATCCTTACCCACGACCTTGCTCTTCAACCAAAATACGAGTAGCCGTTGGCAAATATTTTAATTTAGTTGCTTACCCTATCTCCAAGCCCAGTGATTGTTCAGCTCCACTTTTGGTCTCCAATAAGAAAATTATAATTGTTACAATGCTAGTTGATTTTAAGTATTTTTCACTGAATTTATTAAAATCGTAACGTTTTATGAAAGCTGTGCTACCATGTGATTTGTGAATTGGATATCTTGTATAGTGAACAGTATGTTTTGAAATTGTAATATAATTTTTGTCTAGTATTTTAAGTGTATGGTACATTTTGAAAATGTAGTAAGGAGATTAAGTATGGTGTCCATTCTCTTCATTAGTTTTGTCATATATTTTTAAGGTGATTATCGTTAAATTGGGTTTAAATTATTGAATGGCTTAAAACGAAACAGGACGGAAATATGTATATAAAGTTAAGCAATTCTGTATATCTTAAAGCAATTTATTTGTTGATCCAACTGTATATAATCCATTTTTTTTATTTAGTAACAATACAACATTTGGCGAACCTATTCTTATCTCATTCATAAATCCCATTTTTAGTGTCACTTACAACTATAAACAGACCGTGATCAATGATATTTTTACTAAGATCTGGAAAGTATCCAAAAAGCAGGTTATAATTTTAGGTGTAGTATGATTTTTCATGAGATAGTTAAAAATAGACTTTTATGAATCATCAACTTAGTTTTCGTGTGACGATTTGTTCAATGTTAATGCCACAGCATCAATTTGATCTAGAATAGTAAGACTATATTTAAATTTATGCGTTATTTAATAAGTTTTTGCTGCAGTTTAAATATATATTGTTACGACACTTCTCTGAGATTTATTTCACATAGAAAAAGTCCCTTGACGTAAAACAATTAATGATGACCCTAGAATTTTCTAGAGACTTCTTTGTATACACATCTGGGTCATCAAATATGTCGAGCAAGCAATAGTAGTTATCCCGACCTGTAGAGACTTATATGCCCATCAGGACAATTGGGCATACAATTCATTGATTAGAGGAAGATTGATCCATGTAAATCAGAGACCACTCCCCCAAGCACCAATGCTGTTCAGGTTATCGTCCAACCTTCTGTAGTACGCTGATGAGCTATGGGGGCAACTACCATCAAAATGCTTACTACTTGAAGATCCTAGGTACAGGGATCCCTATAGGAAGTTTTCCCTGTGTTATGTAGGACAGCGTGAGGCGTTATAGGCTAGCTATTGTCTTGAACTGACCTATCATCGATTTGCTGTTGCTTGACCGGGCGCCGAGTGTCCGTTCCGGATTGGTCCAGTTCGGCGACTAAGCGCTCTAGTATGTAGGCTTCTCTTGCCGATTTTCTAGGTTTTGTTAGTATTTTTGTGGCTTGTAGTTTTTGTTAGTATTTTTTTTTATTTTTTGGGTTTTCTTTATATTCCTTTTGATTTTGAGGGATGACTGAAAGATAAATAGTATTATTAGAAGAACAATGTCTAAAGGCGAGCGTGATATCTAATTTTTATATAGCTACAATATTATCTAGTGTTAGCAGTTCTTCTGAGCTATATTTTTGCTGTTTGAAGACAACCGCCTGAGTATTTTATGAATTTATGCCTATTTTCCACTAGATACTCTATTATTCTAATGTATTCAGTACATCTATATGCAGATTACTGTGTTTTGCCGTGATTGCAGTGTCGTCTTCATATAGGCCGAGTAGTCTTCCAGGTGTTCTTGAAACATCTGCTGTATATATGCTATACAAAAGTGGTGATAAAACTGCAATGTGTTACTCCAGCTTACGAGGCTCCGTGTTTAGATAGAACTTGTCCTATCTGGACCCCAAATCTCCGGTCGCTTAGGTACGAGGAGATGAGTCTTGTCATGACCCCACTGTATCCATAATCTTTTTGTGTCACATTATTTTCAAAGGCTTTGGTTACATCCAGGAAGACTGCTTTGGTATATTACTTGTCGTTGGTTTCCGCTTCTATGTACTCTGTAAGTCTTCTTCTAGTTCCATGACCGTTATCGATCGTTGGATATCATGTTGGCTACCATATTCGCTATCGTGACTTTATTGACAGCAGCTCTAAATAACGATGTAGTTGATTTTCCATACCATTGCCTTAGATTTTTCAGCCATAATGTTCTTCGTCTACCAGGACCACAATTACCTTGGATCTTTCCCTGAATGATCAGATGTAAAAGAACATATTTTTCAGGGTATCTCATAATGTGACCGAAGTATTCCAGCTTGCGTTTCTTTATTATATTGACCAGTTGTGTTGTTTGGCTCAGCCGTCTAAGGACCTCCTCATTTCTAACTCTGCCGACCCAGCTTATTTTCAGTAGTCGTCTGTATACCCACATCTCAAAGTCTGTCAAGCGTTTAAGCATAGCCTCAGTTAGAGTCCACGCTTCCACTCCATACAGCAGGACAGGAAAGATGTAGCAAGATGTCATACGAACTCTAAGGTCAATGCTAAGATCGTGACTGCAAAGTATGTTTCTCATTTTTACAAAGGCAGCTTGGGCTTGTTCTATTCGGCTTTTAATTTCTGCGGTTGGATCCCAGCTCTCATTGATATTATTGCCGAGATACACGAGTTTCTCTACTCTGTCCAGTGTGGCATCTCCGACTTTTAGACCGTCATCGTGTATATAATTTTGTTTGCTAATTATCATATATTTAGTTTTCTTAACGTTGAGTTTTAATCCATACTGATCACAAGTCTGTTTTATTTTGTTCATTAGATTTTGAAGATTTTCTCCGCAATTGGCAAGGAATAAGGTATCGTCGGCATATCTAATATTGTTGACGGTTACTCCATTCACAATAATACCTTCGGTTGTCTCCATTAAGGCTTCCTTAAATAATTCCTCTGTTAAAACGCAAAGGCGACAATGTACAGCCTTGTCTCACTCCTCTTTTTATACTTATTTCATCCGATAGTTCTTGTTCAATCTTTATTCTTACCACTTAATGCCAGTATAGATTTGTAATTATTTGTAGATCTTTATCGTCCAATCCAGCTGTTTCCAATATTTCTAGCATTTTGTTTTGTAAGCGTTTTGTAAGTCTGAATACTTGTTATTCGCTGGAATATTGAGCTCTGAATTCGAATTGTGCTTTGTGATTAATTCTAGCTTGTCTGTCTCTGATTGGATTCTAATTTGGATTACTTGCTCTACTACCTTGCTGACTGCACTAATCGGCCTGTAATTTTGCGGAAATGTATTGTTTTTTTCTGGCTTCGGTATCATGATTACATGGACTTCTTTTCATCGGTTTGATGATTTTGATGAGTTTGTTATGTTTGCTAAATGTACAATTGCTTGTAGAAGAATACGAGGGAAGATACTTCAGAGCTCGGTCAGTGTGGGACTTATTATTTCTTCTTGCTCTTGGGGCGTTTCTAGTTATGTTTTCCGTCTTGTCTTCATCTTGGTGATAATTCAGTGTACTCCATTTCTTTCTGTTTCTCTCTCTCTCTAGAGATTACATGGGGTCTACAGAGAGAGAGAGAGAGAGAGAGAGAGAGAGAGAGAGAGAGAGAGTCTCGCAAGAGAAAGTATTTACGGACGGAAGAATTTCATTGAGAAATGTGAAAAATAGACGATGCCAAGAAGAAAAAGAAAATTTTAAAGTCAAACCAGTAACACCGTGGCGCATTCAGGGGAGTTTTTGGGATAAACTCCCCTTCCAGGTATATAAAGTAAAAAATATATAAAGAATAGTAGGAACATGTAACTTGTCTTTCACACACAATACAAAATATCGAAAACGCTAATTTAATAATTAAATTACCACTTTAAATATGTAGAATACAATAATTATTGTATAAATACACAATAATTAATATTAATTTTCATTATATTTAGATATAGATACCTAATATTAGGCTCATGATAAGAGTAGACATAACGAGTCTGTTGCGAATAGCATGCGGCGTGTATCTGCTGCGGCCTTGTAGACTATAGAAAGGAGAGATCTCTACGAGAGAAGAGTGCATTTGACACTAGCCATAAAAAAGAAGAAAGGGAAAGATCAATCGAAAGATGGCAAGAAAAGTGGAACAACACGGAAGATGTTGTCCAGTGAACCAAGGTGAGAATCCTGAGCCTAAGGGGCTGGTTAGACTGTCTGTTTTAGAGAGTATCTTCATTGGTGCAGAGTTGAGTGTAATAGATGTACAGTGGAGATAAACATAATGTATAAAAAAATAGTTATGAACCCTGTGACTGTGAAAGAGATGATGCTGAAGATGACGGGAAGTAAGGAGAAATGAAATAGTGATCACAATTACATCCGAACAGTAATTAAAAAGAAAGAAGAAGCAATCGGACCAACGACACAGTTAAGATCTAGGTAAGAAAAGGGAGTGTTCCAAAAATGCGCACAAGTAGAAGAGGGTGGTTTTAGTTGGTAGGCAGGATAATAAATACCTGAATCTTTGGCACTGCTATCTTTAAAATAAACTAAAACTTAAGTACTCAAAATGGAAGTATTCAACCCCCCCCCCAAAATTCTACTTGCTCCATGAATATATAACTTGTTTTTTATTAGATATAAATAAAATAATTTGATTCCCATGTTTTTAACTGTTTTTAATTCATACTTACGTAAAATTATGATAACCCTAAGTCCTATTGTCCTATCTATAAGACGGGACAAAATTCACAAACTTAAAGAGTTAATATAAAGAATATTTTCTTATTTAGAGCAAGATTACTGATAATTATATATAAGTAGAATTTTGAAATTTAAAAAAATAATAATAAAATTGGGCCTTAATGTGATAAATCGATATAGAAATACTGACGAATCTCGAATACAATTATGGTTCAGAAATTGTTTAGCATATATTACTATTAGTCCAGTTAAACAAAAAATGTAACTGAGATGATTTTAAACACAAATGTTAATTAGCACTTTTTCTGTAAAATGAACCGTTCTCTCAGAAACGACGCTTGCAGCAACCGGCGGTTTTGAATGTCTGTTGCTCGAGCAAAATCAATGCTAAATAAAATGTGTGATAGCTTTTGATCAGAGTGTCCTATCGAAAAAAAAATCAAAATGCATTTTAAAGGTGACAAGTACAGCTTTGCAATTTTTGTAATCTTTAGCTTTAGATAAATAAACGTTGCCCGATTTTTGCTAGATTTTACAATGCTCGTGAGCTCGTGAGATCATTTAAATTTATCACTTTAATTGACCGCTCATAATAAAATTATAATTTTTAGAGACCAATCTTCAAACCTATAACATGAAATTTGACTGTTGAGTGTTTCTAAATATAACAATATTGGATTTAATTATGTGTTATCTGAAATTATAAACCTGGTGGGTATAATTAAGTTTAGAGGATCTAATGTAATATTTTGTTGGATAAAAGCTCATTCCGGAATATTAAATAATGAAATAGTAGACAAAATTGCTAAATATAATGAACCATCTAAAGAATCAGAATATAAATGTGTAATTGAAGATCTTAATTCTCATCTAAGGAAAAAAATGTTAAATTCATGGCAAACAATCTACAATTTATCCAACAAAGGCTTATATTATAAAGATAAAAAACCAAAAATACAGTCCTCGACGTGGTTCAAAAACTCAAATTTTAATAAAGATATGATTAGAATACTATGTAGAATAAGATTTAACCATGCTCTGTCTCCGTTGCATAAATTCAGAATTAATTTAGCTGAAACTCCATTTTGCGAATGTGGCGAAGAAGGCTCAATTGAGCATTTAGTTTTAAATTGCTCATTAAATACACAATGTATAAAACAATTTATAATAAAAATGTATGAGTATATCAATAAGGAAAAAATTCTTATTAAAAGACCTTTTAATTTATCAGATTTAATAAAAACCAATAACTTGCATATATATGAAATAATTTTTTGCCACGTACGTGAAATGAAATTGAATTTCTAAATGTATTATGGTAACAGTGTATATATTTCAAACAAAAGTTAGTTATAGAAGTCCTTTGTTTTAACCCAGTTGTTAACCTTTCTATCCGTGGTCTAATTTTGTGTTGTGCAAATCGCCTTGATAGACCCCTAGGCGTATGTAATAAATCAGCAAAACCATATATTTTCCTTTTCCTTCCAGTAAAAAAAAACTAAAAATTAAAAAAAAATAATAAAAAAAAATAAAAAAATAATAAAAAAAATAAATAAAAAAAATGAATAAATAAAAAAAAATGTAGGTAGGTACGTACTTATATGTAAGTCAATAGAAGATAAGATTTTATTGTTGTTACGGGTTCTCTCTATAACAATTGTTTAAAAAATTAATTAATAACTCAAAACATAATAGGCTAATAGACTATGTCTCTAGTCATAAAATAAAACTACACACACACACGACTGTTGAGTGGTGGTAACAAATTTGAAGCATTTAAATGTTTTAGGTCGTTTGTAATGTGAAAGTTTAAATCTAGCGTGTTTTCAAAAAATGTGTAAAATTCAAAACTAAAATTTCATGTTATAGTTTTTAAAGATTAGGCTCTAATTCTTGAAACTTTATAGAATCCGGTTAATAAAAGGGATTAATTATATTGATCTCATGAGAATCATAAAAATTGGCAAAATTCGCGCCATGTGTATTTATTTAACGCCTTTATAAAAACTCAGTTTATTTGCGGCAAAATACAAAAATTGTATACAAAAGTTGCACTCTAAACCGGATCTTGATTTTTGTCGATAGGACATTCGGATCAAAAGCTATCGAATGTATACCGTCGAGCTGATACAAATTTTATTGAATAACAATTTCGCTCGTAACTGACATTAAAAATTCGCTTCTTCAAGAGAACGAACAGTTCATTCTACATAAAAAATGCTCATTAACAATTTTGTTCAGAATTATTTTAGCTACATTTTATTTGAATTATTTTTTCTATGGCGTACAGATTCTTAGTATATCGATTTTTTTCCGTTTCCCCTCCCCCTTTACGAAGCGGTTTTTAGAAGAAAGCCCGAGGGTAAAAGTGGTAAACCTTTTTGCATCGTTTTTGGCGTCCTAAAATTGACATTTTTAGCAATATTCAGCTTGTTCGTATGATTTTTAGAGGTTCAGTGGCATTTTTTTATAACAAAAAAGATATTAATAGTTATAATACTATAAATAGTAAATCATAAAGATAAGCTTCAATTTATTGAAGACAATAAAAATTAAATGATACGATTTCAATATACGAAATCATAGATGAACTAATTTATTATTAGAATGCGAATACGCTCCATTTAATAATAAATATGACCTAAATATACATACACTGACCTAGCTTTAATACTGTATGTATTAAATTAATATGTAGCCAAATTGCAATATCTGGTACTCGAACCAATTTGACAAAATTGATATTTTATTCAATAGAATATACTATTTTTTTTTCAAACATCGCAAATAATTTTTGTTATGTACTATGGTTATTTGTATTTATTGTGTAACGAAATATTTTGCTTACCTGAGGGTAAGAAAATGGGGGTAGAAGATTGGGCTAACAAAATAATCGAAACTGGTGCGTACGATACTCAGGGGGTTGTTGGAGAGCTGGGTCGTGGATAAGTTGAGTTTTATACCTCTAGAAAACTCTAGAGGAGCTCAGTGGAGAAACCTATATGTCCACATAGTGCAGTTTACCTCCGAGGTCCCGAGATATTCTCTAGATTTTCTCTGTTTTCCAATATGATAATATCAGAATATTTTCAAAATCAATCTCTACAGTGTTATTTCCAATCTACGGCTAAGTTAATCAAGAAGAAGATAAAGATTAATGTATGAATAATAATTTCAATAGGAAGAGTGGTAGAACGGAATGTTACTAGAATCGTAGAGTGCAGTTAAAAAAAATATAGGAAAAATTAATAGAAAATTCTGACCAAATTTTTTAAAATGTCACCCTCGTTTAATTTAACTAAAAATTAAACTAATAAAATAGATTTACAGCAACATAAAAATTTGTATGTTTGTTTCAGGCTTGTGCTCCACGATACATCTGGTTTACCAAAGACTTAAATAGAAGAGATCCGGTTGGGACGTGCTTTGTTTCTAATGGAGCTTTCGATAATTTTGAAGAATATTCTCCTTGTAGAACAAGTAAGTAAAGCTATATATGACCAAAAAATGCAACACTTTGTATACAGTTATTTATTCGGATCAAAAATTTTTCTTTGTAACTCTTATCTGAGTTTTTATCTCGTTACATTTTCTTTAACTGAAGTTTTTTCTTTTTTTTTTTTATTTTCGCAAAACAAATTGTTTTTTTTACAAAATTTAAAATGCCAAATGCAAAAAATAAGAGTGATAATTTTTTTATTATCATATCGTCGTCATTTTAGCGACTTTGAAAAAGGATGCATTGAAGACATGAAAAAGGCCGGTTTTGGTTTACGGGAAATTTTTTCTTCAGGAGTTGCAGCTAATCCATCAACGGTGTTACGAGTTTGGAGGAAATGATCCAATGATTAGAATGATCGGCGTCATGGAGGGTCTGAATGTCCTAAAATGTTGCAAGGCGGTGATTTGTGCCTTCTTCCACTTCTTGCTCTAAGAAATAGACGGGACAGTGTACATCAAGTCAGATATGATTTAGTTGCAGCTACAGGAAGGGTAGTCTCAAGAAGAACAGTTGATTAAAAAATACTTGGAGTGGGAGTGAGAGCATACCGTCTGCTTCTGGTATTACTTTTGACACCACAGCATAAAGCTTGATGCTTAGAATAGTACAGAGCTTGGCAAAACTAGAATGGCCAATGTAAATTTATCTGCTTCAGTGATGAATCTATGTTTTGTTTGGGTGGCTCTGATAGGCGCATTAGGATAAGACATTTTCGAAGTGAGAGACGAAATATAGCCTTGGTTGTTAAACGTTATACAGCAAGACAACGAATAATTATGGTATGGGTGCTATATATTTGAGAAGCAGATGACCTCTAGTTCTTATTAACGTCATTCTGACAACTAGGCGATATATTAGTAAAGTATTGCAACCAGTTTTACATCCCTACCCACAAACCATTCGAAATGCATTGTTTTAACACGATAACGCAAGACCTCATATTGCTCTGATACCATGGAGTTCATACAAGAATCGGGTATAGAGACCTTGGAGTGGTCATCAAGATCAGCGGATTTGTCACCCATCGAACATGTGTGGGATATGGTAGGTCGAAACCGAAATCGATTCCCATGACTGCCAGCATACTTAGAAGACCAGTGGCATGCCATAACAAGAATCTGGATGAGAATTCCGAAATATAATATAGACTACTTAATTCGATCAATGCTCCTTAGAGTAACTGAGTGTATAGAAAATCAAGGAGGAGCCACTCATTATTAATTTTTTGACGAAAATGACGTTTCAAATCTGTTTATAATGCAGTGGAGTTGTTGGCAGATCAATACTCCGACAGAACTGTGCTTTCTCTTACGGCAGCTGCTCTTTTCTACGGTCGAAGGCCTTCCATCTCCTCTAGTGCACAGCGATGGAGAAGGAAATTCTGGCAGGGAAGCGCGGACGGTACACCCCCTTCTGTGTGAAAAAAAATGTAGCATACAACGGCGTGATCCCTTTTACCGTTCTTGGTAACTTGATTTTTATTCTTCTGTCGTTGTTGTAGGTCACTCGGGATTTCTTGGTCGCATTTTCCACCAGTTCTTTGGGGACGATTTCCGTCAAGTCGGAATTGTTTCCCAACTGTGGCTCCCTGGAGCCACATTCATTGCTGTGGCTTCAGGTTCCGGCGGTGTGTTGTCAGCGCTTCATTAGTGGTGATGGTGGCGTATCAAATAACTGGTGAATCTTGTTGAGAATGCGTTCCGCTTCCTTCCCTGGCGTGACAGGTAGCCCAGGTCTCTCTGGTGTTCCTAGTGGGCTCATCTCTTCAGGAATCTCTAGTATATCTTCCATGGCTGTTTGCTGGTTAAACTGCGTTATGTTTTCAGAATTCGCTGCTTAAATACTGTCTGTCTTAGGTGAGGATAGGATTTCTTTAGAGGTACCTTCCTCCTCCCATGGGTTTAAATATTTGACAGGGACTGTCACCTGTTTGCGGTTGCTATTATTCGACAATTTTAGTTGTACTATTAGCTGTGATTTGCATCGCCATACTACTATAAATAAATATTTAAAAAATATTTTACGTTCTAGGCACTTTTTTGCCATCGGTATATACATTGTTTTAAATAAATATAAAAAACATAGAGACCCGTCGATTTTTATATATAAATGTACGCAATTTCGACATTAATTTGAAGGTACAGGGTGATTCACTTAAGACTAGCATAGTTCATCATCTTTATTTTTAATGAAACACCATGTATATTTTTTATGTCTTTAAAAGCTCCTTAAGTCTCAAAACAGTTTATTATGTAGGGTCTATTATGAATAATATAAGACGACATTTTGAAATTATGTATATTCTTCATCAAACCATTAAAACACACAATTTTGAAATTAGTAATTTATCACACTTTAAATAATGGCATTTTTTAATTAGCCAAATACAAACATCAATTTTCTCAACTAAATATCAATATATTTAATTTCTTGACAAAGATTATTAATAATTTCAACACCTTGTATTATTCATAATTGCATAATATAGTTTGTTAAAATCAAGTTAACAAAGGAGCTTTTAAGAATTTAAAAATATACAGTGTTCAATTACAACTAAAAATGATGGACTATGCTAGAATTTGGTGAATCATCCTGTACAAAATTGTACAAAGAAATTTTATAATTTTTTAAAACAAAGACAGAAACCATTTTATTCCATAAGTGGTTTCCACCCCATACAATTGATGATTATCTGAAAATTGTAGTTAACGTCCAGTATAGCACAAGGAAATCATGGTAAAAATTGTTTTAATGAAAATTGGTTTTGTGTTAACCGAAGTGCTATTATAATTCTTCCAAGACTTGGGGAACACCCATTTGAAAGTGGTAATGACGCGGACATCCATCCGGTTCTGCAAACCGTAGCGAACATGTAACAATAAAACACTTTAAAGGTTTTTTACGGCCTGTAGTGCCATTAAAATTTCAAATTAAAAATATATACAAAACTAAAAAGGGGAACATGTGCACACCATCTGAAAATCGTTCACAAGGGCCACGTATGGCGAAGGCACGTGTTACCAGCGCCGGATACTTTGCATCAATTGTTTCTTTCGGCATTGGACATTTGAGGTTTATAATATATAAGTTACGACAAGGGTGGAATATTATATTACATAACGAGTTATTGTTTCTTTAATCAGTATTTGTTTTTACGATTGCTAGGTTGCTAACCTTGCCAATCACCCTTCCTATTTTATCCGGGCTTGGGATCGGCTGTGGTAACCCAGAGCTACTCAATCCATCCCACAATCACCACCATCTAACTACGGAAAGCTCGAAACTGAAGTGGAAGATCAAGTGAATAGAGCAAACGGAGAGGCAGGCTGCCTGAATGAAACAATATGAAGAAATAAAAATTATTAATCTGTCAGTGTAAATATAGTGGTAATTTAATTTTTATTTTTATAAACGAAAATAATCGTAGAAAAAGTATAGTATACAACTTAAGTTGAAAGCTTATTACATGCTTGTAAAATTACTGCACTCGCCGCTACGCGGCTCGCGCGCTACTTTTTTACTCGCATGTAATAAGCTTCTTACAACTCTCGTTGTAAGTGGATGGCATAGAACGATTTTTGAATACTTCTTTTTTAATTAATATTGAAAAAGTTTGTAAAAGTTTTAAGGTAAAAAATCTTGAATTTTCAATGATTGACTCTTACATTGGATTTTGAAAAATCTCCCCCTAAATGTGCCATCCGTAAGTGACTTAAAACCAGTTCTTAAGTTCAAAAGGGCCTAGCTGCCATTGCTTTGATGAACAAGTTAAACTTGATATAGCTACCATGACACTCAGGTGTACAAGGGAATGAGTAGGCCGATGCTATGGCAAAACAAGATTCGTTAACTCTACCTACGAGACCCGAACCTGTGATAGAAGTATCTTCAATTACTGGCCAGCGTAGTCTCAAAGTTCTTCTATCGCCGAGGTTCCAAGACCCTTGAGCTAGTAATGGAGTAAGGAGTATGGGACAGGCTAGGCTAAACCCCAAACGCGGCCTTCCAAGATTCTCACAACTCAACTACTCCTACTTAAGCGAAGAGGTGCTCTTTAGCCGTCAGTATGCTCATTTGCTACTGTAGACATGGACTGAGAGAGTTAACACAAGGTACCGACAAAGTATCGGTGTGCACCTTGAAGGTGCACAGAAAGTAAAGGGCTCCTAAAATTATAAATCAACCCAATGAACATCAACATTATATAGGTCAACTCCTCAACAATAGAAGAGCCACAATATACATTTTAGGTCGAGTGGAAGGGTGATTAACTGCCAACTTAAATTGAACCTAACCTAACACCAACAACTAAATAACCCTACAAGGCTATGAACTGAAATTAAAACTAGAGGAAAATGATCAAGAAATTAGGATGGCGATCTTAGTATCATCTAGAGCGGAATTAGAAATTTAGTAAATTAAAGTTCGAAGGACCACCTACTAATGTGAAAAAAAAACAAAGGAATTAAAAAATATTTAATTGAATGGCTAACTTTGTTACTATTACTAAAATAACGTATGGGCAAATTCGCTTCGAGAAGTTGTTATCTCACCTACTTAAAACCCGGAAGACTGGTGAGTTTGATATTAATTTTAGTAATAATATTAATCTTAGCTCTAGGTTTTATATATATATATATATATATATATATATATATATATATATATATATATATATATATATTTCACTGCAGATTTCACTGTCCTTATACTTCACTATTCCACTTCAAATATTAGAAGTGATTACTGTAAGAAAGACATAAAAGTATTAAAAAATATCTGGAAATAAAAACGATAGACTGTGATATATTAAAAAGTATGAATAATAGATTACTGACAATATTTCAACAGATAAACGACGAATGAAAAAGATATAAAAATATAATAACCTATGTATAACAGTGAAATCACTAGCTATATCACTGTATGCCAATTGTTCAAAGGAAAATACACCGCAGTCGTATAACTACACTTGAGTGTAAAACAATCGACTCAAAAGCGGGATTTAATACTACACCTCCTGTATCAATGTAAGAAGTATGAAAATAAAAATATGTAAGGTGTAAAAATAACTTTATTATAGAACTTACAAAAACTGCTATAGTTGTCCCAATCTAGATATTCGCTAGCAAATTTTAAATGACTTTTTTTCTGACTGTCCAAACGCTGCGCGCTGGTACCCACACCTCAGACCTCTATAACCTCTTCTTTAAAATTAGCTGCAGTCAAATGTGCATTTCTCAGAGATTTCAATACAGGAAATCGATCATCTTTCCCCGTTGTTATTCGTTTATTGCCTCCTCCTTGTCGGCGGACATAATCATCAATATCTTGGTACCGACACTACGATACACTCGGGATACAGTTGATTTGTTTATATTTAGTCCATTTACCACGGCCGTCTGGCTCAGGACTTCTCCCAATAATGCTACTGCTTCAGCTGCTTTGGCGGATGTGGTATCATGTGATTCCTATGGAAATTTATGAGTATGATGTTAACCGAAACAAGTCGGTGGTTGTGGATTTCAATGAGTCAAATTCTGACCCCCTCTCTACGTATTGCATTATCTATTTATAATACGTTATCCGATTTCCCTAAAAACAAAACTTTTTAAAACTCAATAAAGAAATTAATGATTGTAAACTAAATATTTTGAAATTTACACGTTTTGGATTGAAACAGAAGACATACTTTCGAAAAATAATCTTGAGTCGATTATTTTGCACTGATCTCAAAATACGTTTCTAGACAAGGTAAACTCAGAATATATAAAACAGTAATTCGACCTATAGTAACATATGCCGGTGAGACATGGACATTAAATAAGAAGGAAAAGGATACTCTGGAAAGATGGGAAAGGAAAATATTGAGACGCATATTTGGATGACGGAAGACAGAAGATGGTTGGGAGAGAAGAACCAACAATTAATTAATGGCTTTATACAAAGAACCTACCATTACCAAGTTCGTCAAGTCACAAAGAATCAGATGGTTGGGACATGTGGAAAGAATGGTAGCAAACAGAATGCCCAAACTAGTAATAAAAAGAAAACTAATCGGCCCCAAAAGAAGAGGTAAACCCAGAACGAGGTGGATTAGTAAAGTGGAGGAAGACCTTAAACATGTGAAGGCGAGGGACTGGAAAAGAGAAGCACAAAATAGAAGCAAATGGAGAAATATTGTCCACTAGGTCCTTCAGAGTAGTTAAGAATGTTAATATATACATATTTAAATTAAAGTTTTGTCTCAAATAATTGTAATTAGTTAACATTAGGATTATGTTTTTAAAAATGCGCTAGGCCTGTTGTGCGTAAAAATAAATAAATGTTTGCACTTAAGTGTATAAAGCGACACTTGAGATAACAATTTTATTGCCGAGGCTTCGACTGGCTCTGTCAGGTCTCAATACGTGTACGTAGGTCTTATCTTAAATGCAAATCTGAACAGAGGAATGGGCGACAAATAAAAGATTATAGTAATTAATCATATTTATTATACATAAATAAAATTAAATTTAATATAAATAAGAAGCAAATCTTGCCTGAAGCTTTATAAAGTAAAAATGATACTTATGACAGTTTTTAATATATTTTTGTCACTTCTGGACGTAGTTGAAGTTATAATAGTTTTGAGATAGATGTTGGCTTCATATGGTGATTTCACATGAGATATTGTTGGTTTGCATATGGTAGTAGCTGTAGCTATGGTACTGTATCGGTTTCATGTGTGGTGCACCACGCGGTTGTTTGGGTTGTCCCACAAAAAAAGGGACAAGATAGATTTATATACATCAGAAAAAACTACAACAAAAAACCTTGTGTTAGCGACAGCATAAATTTGAAATATCAGGTTTTAGAATATTACAAATATGAAAAAAAAAATAGCGGTTGAAAAGCACAATTAAATTAATATATTTTATACAAATATAAGTATATATGAATTTAATTATTATTAAAACAAATTAGTCGTAATGATTTAAATAGAATATTTTATTTACATTATAGCATTAATAAAGTCGAAAAGAGACGTGGCTTATAGAATCATAATAAAAACAATTCAAAAGGTATTATATATATATATATATATATATATATATACATATATATATATATATATAAAAAAAAGACACTGATTATTGGTGAAATATTACAACTGATTATCAACTTATCCCAAGATTCGATTAATAAATGAAGGGCAGAACAAAAATCCCACTTTAAATACACCAAAGATACAGAAAAACGTTTTCTTGCATCTTGTGAAACCCCTCAAGTGTGCCCCAATTGAAACATGACAGACGAAAGTTCAGAATTGCCAACAAATTGACAACCACCCCAGAGGAAAAGCACATATTGCTATAGAGTCGATTTTGATGTTTGAAGTAATTTTTAACTACTGTCAAAATTTCAAGCAAAGATTCAGACATTTTTTACTATTTTTTCCGACAAATCGTGGACTAGTAGGCTCCACCAATATAAACAATATGTGGAAATAAAGTAAAATGTAGTTTTTATATAGTTTCCTTTGCTATCACAGATTCCCAACAATATATTTGATATTACTAGCTCGTTGGAAACTTAACTTTAATCATTTAAATATGGTAGTATTCGTCGGCACCCCGAGTAATTTTACTGCCCAATTTGTATCTTTTAGTTCAATTCCGACTATGTTTCTATGACGGAAACGTGTTGAAAAGCATATGGAGAGAATTTTTTTTGAAAGACGTGATTTGTTTTTCGGCTACTTTTAATCGTTCTGGGTACGCATCGATTAATCGACAATTTTGACGCCACTCTTGTACTCAGACAACCGTTAAATTCCTCTTCTTTATTGTTGTCTGCTAATAAAATTTGAATTTAAAGTGCCTATTTAGTCAAATAATGGTATCATTGATAATTACACCAGCGTTTATTTCCTATTTATTGTAAAAGGTATAAAATTGATTTAATAGTACAAGAAATGGACATCCCTTTATTACTTTCGCAATACATTTTAAAATATAAAATTAAGGGAACCTTTTTATTGTTTGTAATTTTAAATTTAATGTCACACAATTTTTTTTAATGGGAGAATATCATGAGATCATTAAAAAATAATTATTCTTTTTTAAATTTTCAAACATTAGAATGCAGTTTTATCAAAGGAATTACAAAATGTGTCATGTAATAAATAATATCTGACCTGGTTAGAATTTGCAAAATAAATTCTTTATAAAATTTAATATCTGCCTTAATCTGCAATTATATTCAAATGCAGTTATTCAATTTGATAAAACTCCAATTTAAAAATTTTGACCCATTAGACATCCAATAGAGTACTCAAATAGAAATATGACAACCAATGACGAAGGCAAACATCATGGCTCCCAGTTCGTGAGCCCAGTTCGTCAACCAAACTTTTGATGGTAAGGGAATGCTAAAAATCATCGCACGGAGGAACCACTTGGAAGTGAAAAATCGAAATCAAAAAGCAGCTATACCTATGTGACAGGGAAGCTAGCTAATATGATCAACGAAATGAAAAGAATACCTTCTTCTTCTTAGAGTGCCGTCTCCCTACGGAGGTTGGCAATCATAATGGCTATTTTTATTTTAGAACTTGCTGCTCTAAACAAATCAATCGATCTGCATTGGTACCAATCACGTAGATTCTTTAACCATGGGTTCTGCCTTCGGCCAACAGATCTTCTTCCTTGAATCTTTCCCTGTATTATCAGTCTCAAAATTTCATATTTTGGTCCCCTCATGACGTGGCCTAGGTATTCCAGTTTTCTGGTTTGTATAGTGGTGATTAGTTCTGTTTCTTTACCAACCCTCTCCAGTACTTCTTTATTTGTAATTCTATCAGTCCATGATATTTTCAATACTCTGCGGTATAACCAGAGTTCGAAGGCCTCGATTCTTTTTAAATTACATTTTTTTAATGTCCAAGTCTCAGCTCCATATAATAATATTGAAAATATATAACAGCGAATGGTACGTAGTCTGATCTCCAAATTTAGATTTTTGCACGTTAGGAGTGGCTTCATTCGTATAAATGCTGATCTGGCAATCTCTATTCGTCTGTTTGTTTCTACAGTATGATCATTGGTTTCATTGATCAAAGTTCCCAAATACTGATATTTTTCTACTTGTTCTATCAAGTTACCATTTATTGTCAATAGGTGATGTATATTTTGTGGCCTTTTTGTAATCAGCATGTACTTCGTTTTTTAGCGTTTATAGTAATTCCCATCTCAGCACTATTTATACTCAAGCTTTCGATAAGATGTTGTAGATCCTCTATACTCGTTGCTATGATCACAGTGTCGTCTGCATATCTTAAATTATTAATTAATTTTCCGTTAACGGTGACTCCCGCTTCGATATTATTGAGCGTGTTTTGGAAAATTTCTTCAGAATATAAGTTAAACAAAAGTGGTGATAACACACATCCCTGTCTAACTCCTCTACAGATCCTCATTTCTTCTGAGTGTTGCCCATCAATTTGAACTATGGCACTTTGGTTCCAATATAATGTTTGCACCATATTTATGATTTTACTGTCAATGCGCTTGTTCATAAGTATTGATATTAGTTTTTCATGTCTTACTTTATCGAAAGCTTTTTCGTAGTCAACGAAGCACAAGTGTAGATCAACATTCACATCCCGACATCGCTGAATTAATATGTTGATGGCAAATAGTCCTTCTCGAGTGCCCATTCCATTTCGGAACCCGAACTGCGTCTCGCTAATATCCTCCTCTAGCCTTTCGTATATTCTCTTATGTATTATTTTTAGCAGAACTTTTAAAGTATGACTCATGAGGCTCAGTGTTCGATAATCAGAGCACTCTTTTGCTGCTTGTTTTTTAGGGATGGTTATAAATGCTGACTTTAGCCACTCCTGTGGTATTATTCCCGTATCGTACACCGTGTTGAATAAATCTGCCAATACTTCCAAGTTGTCCTCTTCCACTAGTTTTAAGAGTTCTACTGGTATTTCATCTAATCCAGCTGCCTTATTGTCTTTAGAGTTTTTGATAGCATATTTGATTTCATCTATCGTGATCTTCTGTATCTCTAAAGTATTTAATTCTTGTATTTTCTGCATTTCACCTCTTTCATCTTGGAAAAGTTCTCTAACGTACTCCTCCCATCGCCTTAACTTCTCTGGTAAATCTACTAGTAGTACTTCTTTTTTGTCTTTTATGTGTTCTTGCTGTCTATTTGGACCCATTCCAGTCACTTCTCTAATTTTTTTGTGCATATTTCTCATATCATATTTTGTTTCTAGTTCTTCTATCTCTTTACATTGCTTCATCAAATAGATTTCCTTAGCTGTTTTGATTTTTTCCTTAATTATTCGTTGTATTTCTTTATACTTCTGTAGATATTTTCCTTTATATTTCCTTCTTTCTTCCATCAGTAATAGTATTTCTTCTGTCATCCAGTGTTTTTTAGCCTCTGATTTATGTTCTATTAAACTTTCTTGAGCTGGTTTTAGTAATGAGTTTTTTATATTACACCACTTTTTATTTACATCCATAATTTGTTTGTTGTCAGTTAGTGTTTTTTGCATATTAACATTCACATTATTTTTTATTTCGTTTTTTATTTCTTCGTTTTGTATTATTCTTACGTTAATTTTGGGTTCAATTATTTTTAATTTTATTTTCACGTCAGCCACTAGCGGATTGTGGTCTGAGTTAACATCTGCTCCAGGATAAGTTTTAACTGAGGTTATAGAGTTTTTATATCTGCTATTTACGAGTATAAAGTCTATCTGGTTTCTGATAATGTGGTTTTCTGTATGTGAAGGAGACGTCCATGTATATAGTCTTCTTTTAGGAAGCTGAAACCAAGTATTGGCAATTACCATATTCTTTTCTTGGCAAAATTCTATGAGCCTTTCTCCTGTCTCGTTTCTAGTTCCTAGTCCGAACTGTCCAACTATATTTTCAACTGTACCTACTCCAATTTTTGCATTAAAATCTCCTAAAATGTAAGTAATATCTCTAGATTTTGTTAACTTGATTGTATTGTGCAATTCTAAATAAAAGTTTTCGATCTCATCTTCGGTCTTATCAGCAGTGGGAGCGTAAACTTGGATCATATTAATATTACAGTTCCGTGCTTGAATTTTTAGCATTATTATTCTTTCTGAGATTTGAATCACGCCTAACACTGATTTTTTAATAGTGTTGCTCATGATAAAAGCTACTCCGTATCGATGATCAGTTTTGTCTCCTCCAGTGTAATAAATATTGTGGTTATTTATTGATATCTCTCCATTTCCTGACCACTGTACATCGCTAACCCCAAGTATATCTATATTTAGCCTCTCCTTCTCTTTAATAACATTGTGTAGTTTTTCAGGCTGATACATACTTCTTACATTCCAGGTAGCTATTTTTATCTGAGAAGAATACCTATCGGTTGACATTATCGGAATAAGTGACTTTTGTTATGAAAAGGAAAATGCTGTCATGAATCGACACACCCATTCATTACCAAATCACTTGAATGACGATAAGTATAGTACTAAGGGGAAACCTCAACCGATCTGTTATTAATTTCATCCCAGTAAGACGATATCAAACAAAAAACACAATTCTCAATTTCTCTCTAGGAGTATCTCTAGTATATAGTTTATTTAATCGTTTTGTAATAAAATCATTTCCGTTTATTTTCTTTATTTTATTGAACTTCCCTTCAAAGAACTGCCACTGGTGTTCATGTTACTAACTTTCTCACACCGACACATGGTACACCCATTAAAAAAAGTATAAAGTTCGGTCTGTCTTGTCATAGTCTAAATAAGTAAATAAGGGCTTCTGGGCTCTCTGTGCATAGACGAGAACCAAGTCTTTATTTGTTGGTTACGAGGGTCTGGAAGCTAAGCATGACACCTAACGGGGATTACACAAGTGTGGTGTTGAAATATAAATTGAAGGAACACGATAGCAAAGTCAATGTGGACATAATTATATTGTTTATAGTAGAATATTAGGGCAGTGTTCTCGAGAAAGAAGAAGATAGTAGAATATTACAAAAAAATCGAAATGATAGCAGTAATGTATAACTTATCTTTTCTTTTTTATTTACACATTTAATTTACTGCAAAATATTAGGTTTTATAATTATAAGGTATAATGTACACTGCTTGCATATTTTGATCAATTCTTCTGTTTTTGTTTCTGTTGTAAACAGTTGTCTCAAATTCATTCAGTTGATGTTCATGTTAGGGCTACAGCAGCGATGTCTGTTTCAAAATTTTCTGAATAGTATGGGCGCATTGGCTAGGAAAAATATTCTCATCCCATATTTTTGCAGAATCTTACTTGAAATAGTCCTCCATAGAGAAATAACAATAAGAGAGTGATCAAAAGATAGGGAAAATTGTTCACATTTGTTTCTGCGCAAGGAAGTAGCACATCGGGGCGCTGCTGTTTATGAAATTAAAATTTACCATGGTACAATAAAGAATTTTGATTGTACTATGAAAATTTACATTGTTGACATTGACTTTTTAGCATACAGTTTTAGGTTATACATAATCATATTGTATGTTTATTTGTATGTATATACAAAATTCTTTCTTTACTAAAGGTTCTTCTGTGTTTAGTTATAATTTATGGTATTTGTAATCGTCCGTATTGGACGTATTGTATGTAGGTAATATTATTAGTTTATCATTTTGTAATCTCAAATATGTCCAAACCCGGTAAATATGTTCATGGGTGTTTAGCGTCCTTTTGTAATAACAAATATTTTCATCCTATCACAGACCCAAATTATAAAAATAAAAAGTTTTTTAGATTTCCAAAAACAGATTTAAAAAGACGTCATAACTGGTTTGAAATTATTGGTATTGAATTTACTGAAACTAGGCGTTATTTATGTGAAGATCATTTTGAGGAAACATAATTTACAAGCAGTTTAAAAACAAAACTGTTGAATAATGCAGTGCCTTTCAAAATAATTCACATATCCAATGTTCATAATCAACTTTTGCCTATACCTGCACATTCTTCTGAAGAAATTTCTGTTTCAAATGTACACATTCATAGTAATGTTCAAATAGTTCCTCCAAAATTATCCTCCATTAATAACCCAGTCAATAATAAACAGTCAATTTCCAGTCAGTATGATAATGAGTATGATACACCACCACCTAAACGTAAGCGATTGCATATTTTAAAAGAACTTAATGAAAATAGAATAAAAGATCTTTCTCCTAAAAAGAAAAAGTTATATTTTTTAAATCGAACTCATAGAAATTCTATTTGTAAATTAAAATACTCTATAAAAGTTACCAAACAGAAATTAAAATTTGCATATGAGTTTTCTAAAGGTAAAAGGTTTAGGGAATTAGAAGATAATATGGACCCTACAATTGCATTATTTTTTAAAAGTGCTTTTTTAAATTGTAAAGTTAAAAGGCCTACTTGGACAACACGTGATAAGGTATATGCTTTGGCTTTGTACAAAAGGGGTCCTAGATGTTACAGATTTTTGAAACGTAGTATACCATTACCAGCTAAAAGTACCCTTCAGAAACTCTTAACGAACGTTCCTTTTGCAGCTGGAATAGATATCCAGTTATTAAAGAAACTTTCTAAAAGAGTAAAAACCATGAGACCATTAGATAGGTATTGTTCCTTAGTTTTTGATGAAATATCACTAGGCTATCAGCCTATTTTTCTAAACTCTTCTCCATTTCTTTATTTAAATAAACTATTTTTTTAAGTTCACAACATTGATTTTCTTTTAATATGCTTTTTTACTTCAGTCAAATAGTTAATGGTAAATTTTATATATTGTATTCACATTTATATAACTAACTTAGTATAGTAGTCCCCAGTACAAGGAAAATTGTGTATTAAACATCTTTGAGAACTAAGCGTTCAAAAACGTTGCAACTCCGAAATTTTTCACAGAGGAAAAGTTTGTCAGACACGTTGCAAGGAATGCATACACAATGAAATTTTAGGTCCTTGTACTGGAGACTATAGTGTAGTCAAAAAGTTTTTTATTGGCAAATATTTCCGTTATGAACATATATTTAAATTGCAGGTTTGTTCGATTTGTTTATCACCTAAAAGTATTTTACTTATTGATTGAAAGTGTTATTATTTTAAGGGTATTTATTTTAGCTTTAGTAAAGTTCTCTGTGTATTGTGTAATATTTTTCTTTGAATATTTTTACGCTACCTACTAATCAAGTTTGTAATATATCTGCATTTTGTAAAATTTAAGATAAATAAAGAAGAGCGAGGACATGCATGCATTTTGTGTTGATCTGTGTTTTATATCTCAAAACTTTATATTTCAAAACAATTGTTCTGTATATGTTTTTCTATTTTGTTTTATCAGCACTCCATACATGCATGCGGTAAGTGGGGGGTCCCTGTGAGGATTAATAAAAATAAAACATGTGTAGTTTTTTTTCCCAGTGTTCATGTCCCCTATTTTTCTGAAAATTTATGAGGAAAATATCGATGGCTTAGCATCGAGAAATCCTTCTATCTCATTTTACAGATAATTTTACAGGAGAGACTTTAAACTGAACTTTTGCATACTTTAACCTAAAAAAAACAAATAAAATTTACATATTTTGATTCTGAACATAATTAGATCGTTACACATAATTTTTCACATATATTTTAGGTTAGAGTATGAGGAAATTCAGTTTAAAGTCTTTCCTGTAAAATTATCTGTAAACTGAGATTCTCTACTGAAATATAATAATTTTAAATATTCCGCGTTCCATTTTCTGGTCGTTTAGTTGAGTAAGTAGTTCATCAGGTCGCTAGCATCGAGTGACGTCACACTGTGCCAGTTTTATGTATGCAACCAAGCACTCTCTTATTTGTTATTTCTCTATGTAGTCCCCTTAAATAATAAAAGTGCATGTTGCCAAGAGAGAACGATAGTCAAAATTTATTTAAACAATAATTGTTTTTAAACAAATTGTAAAATTTTATTTTGTTTGGTCGGAATATGTTTTTTAGGTTAACTGGCTCATGCTGTGCAAAAAAGGACTTCCGCCAGCGATATATACAGTGTGTTCAACCAAAATTTAACCCCCAGAAAGTCAAAAATCAGGAGTTTCTTTAAAATTTCAAAAAACGCGTCAATTTGCACATCATTTAAAAGGAATTTTTTTCTCTACACGAAACTCTATTTTTTTTAATTTACGGAATAACTAAAAAGTTAATTTTGGATTTAACTAATTTATTGGTTAAACATCAGTAATAACAAAAAACATTCAGATTAACCAATTAAATGTACGAAATAACCTCCATACAATACAGTCTATTTTCAAAGCTTCTTCGTACACTTTCAAATACCTACGGTGTTAATAATTGGCATTCTGTCCCAATTCTTTGTCGCAACTCTGCAAGATCTACAATCAGAGTGGCGTATATTTTTTTGGCGTATTATTTGGGTATCCACATAAAAAAATCCAAAGACGAAAAATCCGGTGATCTAACCGGCCACTCTATTGGATCCTTTCTGCCAATCCAACGCCCTGGAAAATGTTGATTAAAAAATTGTCTTACGCGTATATCACAATGTGGGGTGCCCCATCATGTTGGAAAGACAGTTTATCCTCTAAAAGATTATTATCAGGTTCCAATGTTTCAGTGATCAGTGGATCAGTAACGTCCTCTAACAAATTTAAACAGACATTTTATTTCTGAGGTGTTTGTGTATGTGTGTGTCTCCATGAATAAATGAGGATTACTGTTATTCGAATAGCGATAATTATGTCTAGTCACTTTGCCAGTTAACATAAAAGTACACTCGTCGGAAAAACACGTACTGTATAATCGATATTGATTGTTATTTATGATTTCACTAAATTCTTCACAAAATTGACGATCAGAATTATCTTCTTTTAATTGATAAAGTAATCGCGTGTTGTAAGGATGAAATTTATGGGATTTTATAATTCGATAAACACTAGAAGCTGATACACCAGATGCATAAGATAGTTGTCTGATAGATTGTCGATTATCCATTTGTAAATGGCCCAGTGGCGGCTCGTGACATCTGCTATAGGGTGTGCTGCATGAACCACGGTCAATATAAAATAATAGAAATAGAATAACATACGAAAACAAAAACAATAAAATTAGCTTTAATACTAATTAATAGTAACTAATAACGACATGCTATAAAAATCTGATTAACTTACATTTATTGCATTTTTCTAAATTGGAAATTAATACGCCGGTCCTTTTTTTTCGCAAACTTTTCGATTACTTTATCGTTAAAGTTCGGTATTGAAGCGATGAACTTTTTTTCTATCGAGAGTGTGGAAAGGGCTGTTAATCTGTCTTCGCACATTGAATTTCTTAAAAATGTTTTGATCCGTTTTAAAGTTGAAAAACTACGTTCAGCTTCTGCTGTGGTCATTGGCGTAGTCACCAGAATTTGTATCAACTTTTTGGTTTCTGTTAATGTGTCCTCTAAATTATTAGAAATTATAAATTTTAGTAAAGGCACTGCACCTTTTAATGTTCTACACTCGATATTGGAATACAAAACTGACAGTTCTGTTCGCAAACGGTTTTTATCAAAGAAGTTATAAGCTGTACAAGTTAAATCCAATTCATTTTCAGGAAACTTATTATTATATTTTTCGAAATGTTCTGAAGATAAAAGTGTTGCGGCAACTAGATGATTTGTATATGCAAACCGTTCTTTTGCATTGTTTATAATAACATCACAAACTTCTAGACAGGCAATACGGTGATCCTGTTGGCTGTTATTTGGGCGTTTCCTTTTTTGGACACTAGGCGCCGCATTTAAATTTGAAGCTTGATGTATGATAGGGTCTATTTTATTTCGGATATTGTTAATACTTTGCTCAAAAACATGTATAGCTTTCTGTGCTTCGGTTGGGTCCATGTTCTTTTTTTGAAGATTATTGTACAAAACGTCAACATGTGGCATAATATAATGAAAAACAGTCAGCCAGAAAGTAAAATTTTGATCTTCCAGAATACGTCTAAGTCCTCTTGCTTCCTTGGAAGTAATAGCATTTGACTCTTCTTCTAGTTGCTCCATACACTCAATAATAAAGTCTCTATATTCGTAAACGACATTTACTGTACGAATATTGAAATTCCAGCGTGTAGGGATTGAACGAGGAATATTTTTTCCAACTATTTGATTTAAGACAGCTATTCTTTGAGGTGAATGACTAAAAAATCCAGGTATATCATGTAAATCTCCAAAAAATACGCGTACTTGGGAATTAATAGAACATGCTCTTGACATTATTAGATTCAATTGATGGGCGTAACAGTGCACAAAATGAGCAGTTTCATATTTTCTCTTAATTATTGTTTGCACTCCGCCATGTATCCCACTCATAACAGCTGCTCCGTCATAACTTTGTGCAATGAGCTTATTTTTGTTATTCTTTAATATTGGGTCTAAAACATTCAAAATTGTGTTAGCTAAGGTTTCAGCATCATGTTTTTCTGGAAGCAAAAAAGTCCAAAACCTTTCAACTGGAGCACCGTTTTTTACATAACGAAAAACAATGACCATTTGAAATTTCATAGAAACATCCGTTGTAGTGATGTAACGAATATTCGCATTCGCATTCGCATTCGCGAATATTCGCATATTTTTGCATATTCGCATTTGCATTCGCATTCGCAAAATTTGTGCGAATGTTTTGCGAATATTACACAGCTTGCATTTAGCTCGTTCAGTATCGAAAAGTGGTGAAAAATAAGTCCATATTTCACTATAATTTGATTTACTCATAGTAATAAATCGCTAATCACACTTTAACTAAAAATTCACTTGTATTTGTGCACGAGCAGAGCAGGGCAAGTGGAGTGACTTGTGTCCCGTGAAATTTTTATTGGAACTGTAACCAGAGAACTTAGTTCTCTGCTATAACTTTCTCTCTATAACAAGTCAAATTTGATTATAATAAGAGAAAATAAGATCGAAAAACGTGCTTTCCAGGTTTTTGGCCCGGGCGTGACTATAAATAAATACTAAATACCTTTTTAAACGACCCCTCAATAAACTTAACCGCCTACAATAAACTTCTTTACAATAAATGCAACTGTTTCACATCTTTACTTTAGCAAATATGATAGAATGATACTGGACAATTTAAAGCAGTTAAAAATGACAGACTTTTTCCAATTGCCTACACACCTCGCGCAAATGAGACTGCCGGCAGTGCCGGAGACAATTAAAATTGCCAAATTAAAAAAAACTGAATATTCGCATTCGCATTCGCGAATGTCGGTGGCATATATTCGCATTCGCGAATGTTTAAAAAATGACATTTGTTACATCACTAATCCGTTGTCTCATCAGCTATCACTGCTAAAAATGGGGCTTCATTGATTTCGTTTAAAATCTCCTCAGCGTATACTTCTAGCATGCAATCCAAAATATCATTTTGTATTGTTTTTGAGGTCACGAATAACTGTCGTGAATTGCAGCTCGCAAACACATTTCCGAGGCCGTTAATCAGCCGATTGCCGAAGCACATCGGCTAAGATCGCCGTTTGCCTAATAAATGCATTTTACCGCTGCCAGTGTTTCGGTTGTTATCGACGCGGCTTCACTGGAGCAGCAAATACGTAAAAAGATTGCTTCACTGGAGCACCAAATACGTAAAAAAATTATACGGTTTCACTAGAGGAGTAAATACGTAAAAAAAATAATATTAATCATCGTTGTTGGTGAATTATTATTAACAGTTTATGTTTAATATGATAATATGGCAGATTTGAAATAAAACTATATTAATTATTCTTTAATAATTAAGATTTGCTATGGTTGTTTGGTAGTTCTGCAGCTCAGCAGCACATAAAGAAAAGCCGCCACTGAAATGGCCCAATACCGCCACTTTAACTGCTTCACTTCGCACTCAACGGTCTATTTCGTGCTTTGTGTTATTGACGTCACATGTAGTTTCAAACTTATCAAATTTTTGTTGAAACACACTGTATATACATGAATGCTGGAAAAAAGACCGATGGTACGTAGAACATCCCTAATAGCGTCAACAAAGTAATTATTAAACGTCTAATTAAAACTATTGATAAATTTGGGCGCAACATTACAGTTAATAACTATTTCACTTCTATACAAATGGGTAATGACTTGTTTGACAATTATAAATTCACACTGGTAAACATATTAGGAACAACCAAACCGCAAATTCCACCGCGTCTTCTTCAAGTAAAAAATAGACCTGTACATAGCTCTATGCTTACTGCGTTTGGAACTTCATCAAATCATTATCCAATCCTAAGAGGAATATAAATGTGCTCAAAATGTGCTAATTCCACTCTTTACGAAGATGACGCTGTTGATCCCAAATGGAAACAAAATAAACAAGAGACTATTACCCATTACAACATAATGGAAGGAGTTAATTTCGTCGACTGATTGAAACCAGAATATTCTATGAATCGAAAATCAACCAATATCCTTTAATCATTTTTTACAGCATGCTAAATATACCGACCGTTAATTCGCAGATAATTTATACAAGTAACACAAATATCTCTTTGACTTAAAGAGCCTTTATTTCCAATTTGTCAACACAACTTACCCCTCCGTATCTTCTAAGAACCTTCTTCTATTTTTTTATAGTAATCTTCGAATACAAATTAATTGGATTTTATGAATTGACCAAAGAAAAATTCAAAGACATATTCCAAACAATCAACATCAGAAAATCCTGGAAATAAGAGGCCTAGATACTGTTTTTATTCTACTATAAAAATTAAATTGAGCATAATATGCAATACATGTCAAATTCCCATTCCAATATGTAAAGAACATACAACCAGAACGACTTTTATTTGCCTTCAATGCAATAATATTTTTCATTCAAGAGTTATTTTGTTAAAATTTCGAGCTTTAAATGTATATCAATCTTAAATAATTTTTTTTATTGTTAATGAATAAACTTAACATAGCAAAAATTATATACGTAAGTTGGTGTTGCTATTAAAAAATTTCTATACAGACTCTGTACCTATAGAACCTGTCTAGAGTTCTTACGTTATAAAAGTAGACGTGAGTCCTGGCGGATTAAATCAGTTACAGTTTATAGATTAACAAAAACCTAAAATGTAATACTAATATTTTTTGTTATTCTTATACTTTTTTTGTTTCAGTGAACTGGGGATACCATAGACAAGGATCTTGTCAAGCAGGTTTTAGTGCTGGTGTTGATAGAGTAAGTTAAAAATTTTAGTATTTTAAATATTATTTGTATCGAAATAAGTATATTCAGAACAGAGAAATTAGCAAAAAATCCTTTTTCGGTACTCCCTTTGATATAGCAACAGCTATTGATAAATTTGGCGATAAGAATATTCATGATTTTTTTCTGATTTTCATAGGTGGAGCATCATGGTCAAAATAACGAAAAATCATTTTCGTTCTAGCGGGTTAAGATAGTCAAATTCTCTCACAATAATCCAAAAATAAAAACATCATGTTGTTCTATATCAAAAGTATGCCACCAAGAAAAGGTTTAGACTTCTAGACATACATAACCTCAAAAAAACTTAAAACTGGTTTTTTCGTTTTTTTTTTTGACGATATCTTCGGTTGTAATTATGGTAGGAACTTATTCTGTTTTTAAGTTTGTAGGATATTTAATAGTCTACATCACGGTATTTTTTACAAAATTTTTAGCGGAAAATTCAAATATTTGAAAGCTTCAAAGTTTTAAAATTCATTTAAAAAAAACTGTCTCGAACGCCACTTCAAAAAAATTATGTATATTGGTTGGATGTCAAATTATCTTCATGATTTTTTTCAGATTTTATAGGTGGGGCATCATGGTAAATAACGAAAAGTAATTTTCGTTCTACTCGGCTAAGATGGTTATTCTGCATTACAAATTTCTAGACCAAAAAAATTTTTAGACTGCTTAGGCCCAACTATAACATCAAAAAATCTTAAAACTTTGTTATTTTTACGTTATTTTTTGCGTTATTTTTACTCAAAACGTGTACATGTACATTTTAATCTTTTAATTGGTGCTTTTTAAATGTCTTTTAATGTTTACAAACAAAGCCCCGGTCAATTTTTGAAAAAAAAAGGCCAACTCGGTTTTAAGGGTCGCAGGACAATTTTTGTTTTAATTCGTATAGAAATGAAAACAGTTCGAATAAAAACCGGTCTTCACCTTTACTATTTAAAATCAACATTAAAAAACTAGCGGTTTTACGTTGTTTATACAAGGTGGTCCAGAATTATGTACATTAATTTCTGGAGCTCATAGTACGTCCAAAAATAAGGGTACTTCTTTATGTACACTTTTTTATAAAACTGAATAATAAGGGAGATACAACCCTTTAAAGGGGTGAATTGAAATTCTTATTTTTTCAAATATCTTCCAAACGGTTTTGAATACGGAGTTTTGTGAGTGTAAAAATTAAAAAACATGTGACGCAATAACCCCCACTTACCCTCCAAAACTACCCTGTATTAATATAGGATGTGGTAGGTGGTGACATGAAATGAATTATCCTAATGTCTTATAATCACTCCCAAAATATGAACTCCGTATTCAAAACCGTTTGGAAGATATTTGAAAAAATAAGAGTTTAAATTCACCCCTTTAAAGGGTTGTATCTCCCTTATTATTCAGTTTCATAAAAAAGTGTACATAAAGAAGTACCCTTATTTTTGGACGTACTATGTTCTAGCTCTAGAAATTAATGTACATAATTCTGGACCACCTTGTATATTGTTTATAAGTAAAAACTGACGTTTAGTTTTTTTCATATTTTTTTTATTACATATTTTTATCGGCAAATTGATCAAAAGCAGTTCTTAGATACATGTATCAAAGAGTGTTTTGGGAAAACCATGGTCTAATTATGTTTTTATTTTTAACTTACATACGCCTAAACTATTTTTTTACTCTACGGCAAATAATCGCTTACAACAAATACAAAGACTAGTAGAGAAAAAATACTTATGGATTTCAGGTTTTTAAAAAAGTAGTAACTACTAGTTGCTGTAAAATATCTAGATAAAATCAGTGAATGTTCTTAAAAAATGCATTATGACCATTTGTTTGCAATATAGTATTAAAGCAGCACGCGATATTTACCCTATTTATACAAAACCCGATTTCAGTATACAAAATGAAATATGTACAGAAATAGAAATATAACGTTCGGAGATCTATATCAATGCACCTTACCATTTTTAGACTACCAATTACAACAACACGGTAGATTCTTTGGAGTACCTCTATGTTGGTGACATGTTCGGTCCAGGATATACGAAGAATGCGTCGGTACACCCACATTTCGAATGCTTCTAGTTTCCTCGTTAGCGTCTCCGTCAGCGTCCAGGCCTCCACGCCATACAGCAAGATCGGAAAAATGTAGCATTTAACTAGACATAGTTTTAGGGGAAGAGGCAAATCCTTGCTTATGAGGAGCTTTTTCATATTGCTAAATGCTACTCTAGCTCGTTCTATTCTCGCCTTAATTTCTATGGTCTGTTCCCATTTTGCATTTACGTTGGTGCCAAGGTACACATAAGATTCTACATGATCAATTAGTATGTTACTTATCCGTAATTGTCGAGCAGGTTGTTGCTTTTTGCTTATCAGCATCCACTTTGTCTTCTTGAAGTTGAGGCTCAGACCGTATTCCTCACTAACTGAATAAAGTCTTTCCATTACTTGTTGTAATTCGTACTGGCAAGGATCACCGTGTCGTCGACATATCTTATATTGTTCGTTAACTCGCCGTTTATTTTTATGCCCTCATTTGCATTTTCCATACATTTGTTAAATATTTCCTCGGAATACATATTGAATAGGAGTGGGGATAATATACACCCCTGTCGGACACCTCTTTTGATCTGCACGCTTTCAGTGAGTTCGTTGCCAATTTTTGCTCTTGCTGTTTGACCCCAGTATAGGTTTGCCACAATTCGAATGTCCTTGTCGTCAATACCTGTCTTTCGCAGAATACCTATCAATTGTACATGATTGACATTGTCAAATGCTTTTCTAAAATCTACAAAGCACAAATACACGTCCTTATCAACGTCTCTACACCGCTGTATAAGCACCTGGAGAGCGAAAATTGCTTCTCTAGTTCCAAGTGCTTTCCGAAAACCAAACTGCGATCTATCAATATTTGACTCACATTTATCATATTCTTCTACGAATGATCTTAGTGAACGCTTTAGTGACATGATTGATCAAGCTTATAAGCCGGTAGTCAACACAAATCTGGGCATTTGGTTTCTTCGTCTTTTATGCTATTGGAATATTGTAATTCCGTTTCTTTTTATGTTTTATCTTCTTGAATTAACTCAAGCTCTCCTAAATATTCTATGTTCTGCTATTTTATTAATGTGACTAATTCATTCTTCCTTTCAAAATGACACTTATTTATTTATGCCTATGCAGCAGGTGTTTCCGATGTACTTATTTCTTGATCTGTGCATCAGTGTCTCTTCCCTTATTCTTCATAGAATTCTCATTTCGTTTGTTTCAGGTATCTTCTGATTGTATTAGTTTAGATGTTTGCTTTTTATAGTATATCGATAAGCACCGTGCTATTCTACTTGGTTTTATTACTTTTGCTCTGGCTTTATTGTTTTATTGTTGCTACTTGATAAATTGATTCCAAGATTTAAATTTCATTACTTGCTCTACCATTTTGTTTTTAATCTTTAGTTTGCATCTTACTGGTTCTTTTGATATTACTAAACTTTGGTTTAAAATGGTATCTATACCAAAGATGAAAAAGAAGGCACACTCTCACAAGGCACTGGCTTAATATGACACAATTTGCTACGGAAAGTAACAGATATATGCATTTATTATTGCTAAAACTAGAATGTTGCTTTGTTTATTAGTCTAGAACCCTGCTAACGGTTCATACCCTTCGACCTCAAAGTAGACGTTGTGCCTTGAAAATACAAAAATGAGCAAAATGAACATAAATTTTATGGACTTTAAATAGTAAATTAATAACCAAATTATTGAAGAAACTTTGTTAAAAATATTAAACATTTAATTTTATACACATGGTATTTTACAACTCATAATACTAGTAAATTGAACTAAATTATAATTTTTCTTTACAGTTAGTGCTTAAAGTGTGTTCATTTTATTGTTGAAATGATACAATCTATCGTGAAAGGTGCGAATAAAATTTTTAATCAATTCTACAGTAACTAACTGCATTTCACAACGTATGCGATCTGTTAAATCATTTAGGTTAGTTGGTTTGTCAATATAAACGCGGTTTTTTAAGTAACTTCATAAAAAAAATCAAGTGGTGTTAAATCGGGTGATCCTGCCGGACACTCTATTATACCCCTTCGACCAATGCATCTCTGAGGTAAAATTGTATTTAAATATTGCCTAATGTCCTTTTGATAATCTGGAGGTGCAATTAAATGTTTTTTTACTAAACCAGTCCAGTTATTAATTTTTTCTGGATATTGTATTGAATCTCCTTTATCCAGTTGGATTACAATCTGACCGAAGATTAGAGAATCATGCCTGTTTACATAAACATTTAAATAGAGTATCACTGAGTATAACAAATTCTAAAAAAATGTGTTGAGTCTTTATTTTCTCTGTTCAGAAAATTCTAATCGGCGATCAAAATCATCTTCAGATAATTCTTGGTAGGTCTGAACTTTGTATGGATGAAATTTATGTGCATGTAAAATAGACTGTACAGACTTCCTATTAATGTCATAATTTTTCGGCAATAATAATTTTAGATTTAATCGAACGGGAATAATCTAACCCTTGCTGGAAAAGGTACTACATGTGGGTTACAAAGACCAGTTGGCTATGACTCTTTATTTTTCTTATTTAGCTTCATTACTTAGGAAGAATTGGGATATCCAGCAAGAGATTTAATTAGAATAATAATTTTAGATTAGCAGGTAGCCTTCTACGGTCATTACCCACTGAAAGGTATCAACCTATATATAATTGGTACAGACGGCCAGTGGAATCGTTGTTTATTTACTTAATCGGAAACACGTGTAAATTTACATAATACACTTTACATGTTTATTTTTTACTTTATTTTCATTTAATTATATAAATATTAAAATAATTTTTGATCTTTCAATAATATTGTCGCTGACTGATGTGTTAACCTGATATATATTTAGTCAATTTTTTTATAATTCTAAATTTTTAAGATATTTTAGAAATTCACGAATGTGTAAGCTTTTTGTTGATGTTGTATTAGTGTATTTGCAACGATGTTTTATTGGTGTATTTAATCTGGAGCTGTTATTATTTGTTACCAATTACTTAAATCGGTTTTTTATAAGACGCCTCTGTATTACTAAAATTTTTAATGACCGATATGCACCTAACGGTGAAATAATCTCTTTATTGTTACCATTTCATTTACAGTTTACAAATTATGCAAATTTATTCATAGGAGAAAGAGGAAGATCGCGCCTAGTCACATATTTCAATATTCGCAGGTATTTTAACGATCAAAAAGTGAGGATCTCGATGCACTTCGCGATTTTGATAAGAAAAAAATCATTTTGCTTTCCGCATCTCTGCTTATATACTTTATGGCAGGTACTCATACTCATACAATTTACTCACGGAATACTTGACATTTTATTAATGTACATGGCGACTCTATGATTATAAACAACATAACTAAAGTTTATTACTTATCTTTAGTCCAGGTGAATATGAATTAAAAAATTGGTAGCTTACATTATTAATGAATTTAACAGATACTTGATGAAAATTAATTTTGTTAAATTATAATTCCTTCACAACTTTTGCCGATAAATATGTACTGATATGTTGTAAGTGCATAAATGTGTTTGTGTTAAAGAAAAAAATAACTGTTGTGAAGCTATTTTTTTGTGTGGCATCTTAATATAATTATTACAATAAGCTACAATTTTACTTTGTCGAACGATTTCCGAAGTGAAAATCGAAACGTTAAAAATAAACTTCCCAAACATAGTAAATTGAAAAGAATCATGTTTAGAAAAAATACTTAATGAGTATTTGGAAATTTTACTGCGTATTCCATGCAATTTTGTAGACTATATTTTATTTATATTTTTACAAATTGTTCCAATTGTCGATTTTTTCCCGTAAAAAGTAAGATATTATCACCATTTATTGGAAAAATTGGATAGTATGAAATCTTTCATTTTAGTTTATTTAGAAAAAAATGTCCCCCACAAAGCCTAAAAGTATATCTCCTAATAAGATCGGAACTATTATTTTGATATAAAATGCCATCAAAAACTAGTATTCTTGCTTATAACAAATATTAATTGGTTTATTGATTTCGCCTATCTTATAAGGTTATAATTACAATATTAAAGAGACTACGGTATCTGATTTCTTGTTTTCAAAGCTTCTTGTTTTCATTCGATAATCTTTCTAGTTGAAATATTCCATAATTATGTTCGTAAATCCTTCTTAATGCATAGTATCTCGTAAACAACATAGTTAACGTTAGAGTTAACATTAGTTAACGTTAGAGTTAACGTTTGTTACCATTAGTTAACATCAGTTAACATTAGTTAACATTGGTGAACATTAGTTAACATTAGTTAACATTAGTTAACATTATTTAACATTAGTTAACATTAGTTAACATTAGTTAACATTAGTTAACATTAGTTAAAATTAGTTAACATTAGTTATCATTAGTTAACTGTGAAGGTGTCTATATTGGGCAAACCAGTCAACTGCTTCAATCTAGAATTCGTTCTCACAAATATGACAAAAACATGATCAGTGCGCTCACAAATCATGAAAATGGGAAGAAATATAAATTTGACTTCGAAAACATCAAAATTTTAAAAATTGAGCAAAAAAAATAAAGAGGGAAATATACGAATCAATAGAAATAAAAAAAATCACTTACAAAAAAGATGCCCAGAACCTAAATTTCAATCTGATTTAAATAGTAATAAATATAACACCATAAAAAACTCTTAAAATCATACCATATCTCAACTTTCCTTTTTTCGAAAACACCAGCGATACATACGCTTATATAAAAATAATTACATATTAATGGCAGTAAAATATAAGCTATCAGATATCAATTTTTATTTCTGTAATTTCATTAATGTCAGTGTCCCGTTTTACGTTTTGGTAAGTTTTTAACATATTTTACGATAACTTTTTGTTGCTAAACTTGTACATTTTAGAATCTTGACAAAGGCAAGGGTTTTCTGTTGAAACGTTGATTTCAATGGAGAATAAAATCTAGTTTCAAATTATTACTTATTATTCGGTCATTTATGTTGGTAAAAAAACGAAGTCAGCTACTTGGTTTATTAAATACTTAAACAACACTTTATTAAGAAGTAGTTGAAATGTTCTACGAAGATTTGATAACAGCATTAGAAGAAAATAATACCATGGGAGATTTCAACTTAAAATTAGGTAAAAAAGAAGAAAATACTGAAACTAAAATAGGGATGCATGGTTATGGTACACGAAATGAAAGAGGAGAAAAATTTTATAACTTCTTAGAACAACAAAATTTATATGTCATGAACATACACTTCAAGAAACCAGCAAACCGAAAATGGACGTGGATATCTCCCAAAAAAAGAAGAAAAACGAGATCGATTACTTCTTCTGTTGGAACAAAGACATTTTTGAAGATATAACTGCTCTCAATCGATTCACAACTGGCAGCGATCATCGCCTTTTGAGAGCAAGAATTCTTGTTAAACAGACGAAAACCAGTAGAAACAGGCCACATAATTATTGTAATCGGATAGATTAAACTAAAATGCAACAGAAAGGAGATGAGTACGGAGACGTCTTAAGAAAAAAATTGTAGAACATTATTATTATTTTAGTACAAGATTATTCCGACAAGATGAGGTTGATCAACTGCTTAATATTCCCAATACTGACCTACGGATGTGAATCTTGGACTCTGAGACAATCGGAGAGAAGAAAGATAGACGCCACTGAAATGTTCTGTTGGAGACGAATGTTACGAATTCCTTGGACCGACCGTAGAACAAATAATTCAATTTTAAGAGAGCTTAAAGTTAGCCAACGACTCTCTAGTAAAGTCCATCTCCAACAATTAAAATATTTTGGGCATGTTATGAGAGCAAACACAGAAAACGTGGAAAGACTCATAATACAAGGAAAGGTAGAAGGCCGAAGATCACGAGGAAGATCCCCAACAAGATGGATAGATCAAATTACAGGAATATGCCAAAGACCTATGCATGAATTAAAAGAAATGACCAGAGACAGAGATCTCTGGAGACGGACAATACACGACATCACATTGACCACTACACTCCCCCTGGTCGGTCAGGATTGAAGAGAGAGATTCCGACATGAACACAATTAATAAATAAATGCAACGAAAGCTCTTGGAAGCAGGACTGACTGTTGCAAAGAAAATGAAAAATAAAGAAGACAGAATGTGATGAAACAAAACGGTTCATGGAAAAGAGACTCACATTTCTAAGCGAAGGAAAGCGAAATACCGATGGTATTTCAAAGAATTAGATAAACAAATAAAGAAGAGAGTAAAGGAAGATTTCAGGATTTACAATGAAAACAAGGCAGAAAAAATAATCTAAAAGAATCAAGGCCTGAAATGCTTAAGATCAGACTTAGGAAAATCTATAATAATCTCATTGAAGGATAAAAATAGAAAATAAATAAGAGAACGAAATCCTAAAAGTTACTCAAACATTTTACCGTGATTTATATTCCTCAAACAAGAACCCAGATAAGACTGTAAAGGAAGATCTTAAGAGGAAGATAATGAATGAAGAACAATAAGACTCCGGGCCAAGATGGAATATTTGTAGACATGTCGAAGGAGGGGAGTGAAATTATTCTCGAAGATTTGAAAATTTTTTTCAACGTATGTCTTCAAAGAGGCAAGGTCGCAGATGATTGGAATGAAAGTTTGACAATACTTGTCTTCAAAAAAGGAGACAGGGGATATCTGAAGAACTCTAGGCCAATCTCACTGATGTCCCAAATGTACAAACTGTTTTTGAGAGTAATAACAAACAGGTTAACGTCGAATGTCGATAGCTATCAACCAGTAGAGCAGGCAGGATTACGAAAGGATTACAGTAAAGCGGATCATCTTCTTACAGTCAGAGCGCTAATGGAGAAAGCCTATGAATATCACTTGAACTTATACATTGGCTACGTTGATTATAAAAAGGCATTCGACTCCATAGAACTTTGGGAAATATATAGCTATGAACAACTACAGGATATACTCCTCATACAGAATGCTCATACATAATAGTTACCAGAAAGCTACAATGAAAATACAAATAGATGCAAAAACCAAAGATACCAATCAACAAGGAGTTCCCCAAGTAAATGTTAATGTAAGAAAACTGAGTGAGTCATTTGATATACGCTGATGACGTTGTAATATTCGCTACAAGTTTCGAAGAACTACAGACCATGATGGCGCAACTATTTCAAGCTTGGAAAAAGTAGGTCTTAAAATGAACTTGGAAAAAACAAAAAAAAAAGGACAAATACACCAAACATTAGAGAAATAACGTTGACCGACATAAATTTAGAAACAGTTAGCGAATATATCTACATGGGACAGATAATTAAAGTTAACAAAGAAAAACAAACTGCCTAAATTACCAGCAGAATAAGGTTAGCGTGGGCAGGATTTGGAAAACTGAATTGAAGCAAGCAAGCAAGCAATTTAATTGAATCTAGCCTATGAGAAATGTTCACCCTTATGAATTACGATCGGGTGTAACAATTCATTGGAGCAAGGTGTGTTAACTCGTGTATAAACAGGAGTCACCCACCGTGCTCCAATGCTCTAGACCATCCCTTTACCCCCTATTGTCACCTCGGGGGAACAAATTGCGGTCTATCATCCTTCTATTGCCTCCGGGTGCTCTGTAGAGGGCTTCGGAAATGTCGACGATAGCTCCTCTACTTAAGTCCATTTTCAGGGTATGGACTCGTAACTGTTTTCTTCTTGTATCTTGCCTTAGAAAAGGCAAGATATTTCTTACATGACAAAGTTTAAGTCGAAATAAAAATACCAGGTTGCAGTAGAATAAAATCTCAGCCACAGAGTATGGAAAAAGCTAAAAACAAGAGCTGGTTGACCTTAAAATCGCCTATTTTTATACACGCTGATGTAGCGATAAATAGTAATTTCCAAGTCAGGAACCAATAGAAAAAATGAGGGGCGGGGCGATGCGTCTCGAGTGCGTACTAATCGCGCTCGAGGACACTATAGCACTCTGATGCGCTAAAAGCACAGCAATTAGCCAAATGCTCTTCATGTGGAGGTCCTGGGTAATAGAACTCCAACATGGTTTCCTAACCGATTTGCAAAAACTCGGATAGGACAGCGCATTTTCGCTATGTTCCTGTTATCTTAATGTGGATAATCCGCGAACTGAAATTGCTTACTTGGGCCTCAAGTCTCCGCTCTGAGTCCCGGCTCACTTCGGCGACTTGGTGTTCAAGGGGTTGGGCTCTACGTGCCCGGGTTTTGGGGTTTTTGTTAATTTTTTGGTGGCCGAAGCCGATTTTTGTTAGTATTTTTTAATTTTCTTGGTGGCCGAAGCCGTTTTTGTGTTTTTTGTTGATTTTTTTGTAGGTGGCCCTGTGAACAAAAATCAGAATTAGTATATAATCTATATTATAATAATAAAAAATATATAAAATATAATACAATACCACAATACAGATTTTATCCTTGTTTAGGCAACCGGGCCCACTTTGTGCTTGGCGATATCCTGGGTGTAATTTTTTGAATTTTTGGAATTTCTTCTCACTCTGGGGTTTTTTGGGGTTACGTTTCCATCTGGGGTGTTTTTACTTCTCTCTTTGGGATTTTATTTTAGTCTACTATTTGTTGTTTAGGTCTTTTGTGCTTTCATCTATGGAAAGCGTCATACCTCATTATCTCTCGTAGTATGTGACTGGGGTGGTTCTCTAATTCTGCGAACTTTATCCTGGCTTTTTCTTTCATAGTGTCAGTCACTCTGATTTGTTGTAATTCTCTGAAGAGGAATCTTTAAGCTACGTATTTTGGTACATTTACTGCTTTTCTTAGGCTTTTGTTGTGTGTCACTTGTATTTTTCTTTTTAGTCGTGTTGCATGTGTGTCTCAATGCAAGTGACACGAATGTTAGTATAGGAAGGACTATACTGTTTATTAGCCTTATTTTTGTTTTGATACGAAGTTTACTTTTCCTTCCTGCTAGGCCTCTTATTGCTGCTCTTGCCATGTTGGCTTTTTGTATGGTGGCTTCTACCTGTTTGCCAAAAGTTAGACCTTTATCCATGATTGCTCTGAGGTATTTTGCTTCGCTTTTCCACTCGATGGGATTATCTTGCACAGTTACCTGTTCTTCTGGTTGTTGATACCTCTTTTTAAAAAGTCCAGCTTGCGTCTTATCGGAGTTTATTACTATTTTCCACCGTCTTATCGGAGTTTATTGCTATTTTCCAACAGAATTGGATCTTGACAATCTTGACCACAGACGTGGACAATTACCAAGTCTAATATAGATAAAATAGTAAAGACACAAAGAGCGATGGAAAGATCAATGATCGGAGTGAGACTTATAGACAAAAAAACAAACAAATTGATTAGAAGCAAAACCAAAGTAAAAGACGCAGGAGAACATGCTGCCAAATTAAAATGGAGCTTCGCAGGATACAACGGTCGACTGAAGGATAAAAGATGGAAGCACGAAATACAACAATGGAGACTATGGTTAGGAAAGAGAAGCAGAGAGATGGAGCAATCCATCAATAAAGTCAGAAAAGGCATGCTACTTAATACTCAATATCCGTAAGAGATGGCTCTACAAGAAGAAAGGATGTGTAGATAGCTTCTTGTTTTATTCTTAAATATCTATTAATAATTTACTAATGCAGATTTTCTATCTAATATTTGTTCTGTTTTAGAAAAATTAAACAATTTGATTTTTAAAAAATTTGAAAATCCCCTCTGTGGCTCAGTGGTAAGAGCGCCTACCTTTAAACCTAAAGGTCGTGAGTTCGAATCTCACCTGGGTGGAGAAATTTTCATTTATTAAAAATTAATGAATGACAATAATTTCTATCCTTGTGTGATCGGTACTCACCGGAGGGACCGCAGACGTTCGGATACAATTAGCGTCTCTTAGCAAAGACAATGACGTCGACTTTGCTAAGTATCAAGACAATTACTCACTACTACACACACACTACACTCTACACTAGGTACCTGACTGTAAAAATTCACTGTACCATGCCAATGACCATTAGTTGTCGACGCATTAAACTCAATAAAAAAAAATTGTATTTTCCAAAAATATGTCTTTTGAAAACAGTTTCAAATTTGAACTTTCAGCTGAAACTAGAAACTTCTAATACAGTACCTATTTCATATTTTGCGATCGTGATCGATTCCCAGAATATATTAGTTTTAAATTCAAGAATGTATATCTACCAAATAACCGCAACAACTATATCTGTATATATTATGTATAACAATACCTTTAACTGCAATGTATTTATTTCGTGTACTTTGTATAACATTGTGTATCTATTTCAAATCTAATTTCATCAGCATAATAATAAATCACATTCCTTTTCTCTAAATATCTAAGCTGGTGTTAAAGTTATGTCTGTACCTAATTATTTGATGACAATACAGGCAGAAACTAATGGGCAGACACCCTGTAGTGTGTTTATGGTCGAGTGAATGGGTCGTACGCCTTGTAAATTAATACCATTAAATAGAAAACAATTTTGAAAAAAAATGATTAACTGAAAATGGCCGCGTATATTACAAAGTAAGAGCATTCCATTCGAAATTATTATAATTGAATAGGATTGTGAACCATGTGTGGCTTAAACTTTTGAAAAATTATTTTCAGAACCGGACGGTAAGAAATTTTATCTGTAATAAAGGTTGACCTAGTTATAGTGCCGGTTTTTCTTCTTCCATTGTTTTCTTATTATTTAATCTTCTTACAAGATAGCTCATAGTAGCATTTAGATAAGCTAACAAATCTTTGTGTACCTTCTCTTTAGTGATGTTGTTACCATTTTTACATAGATATTATTACTGATTCTAGGCATAAGATATAATTTAACCTTCCAGCGGTCGCGCATATGTGGTAGATACACGGGTAATAGATTTAATATCTATTATTTACGCTGCGCTGCGATCGGGTGTTTTCGCTATTTATACTCCATCACTACTTAATTACTAAAGCAACCTTCCAGTGCACAAATAACTTGTCAAAGAATAGTAGGTTGCTAAGAATTTTGCATTTGTATTTCAGATATACGCGTGACTTTTTTGGTAAGTTAACATCCGTTTTTTTTTTTGTATAGTTACATTATTCTTATTGTAATATTAATAACATATTACCATTTTATGCATTTTGTGTGTTTAAAACTTTCTACGTTGATATAAGAGGTCTGTATCTCTCATATATACGCGACCATTTGTGTCAATTAGTTCCATTTTGTTTATTTAATTTTAGAAATGGCGGATAAGAAGAAGATTTTTAATCTCAATGATCCCACTGATATAGAAGCTGTTACAAATTTGATGATTGCTGAGTTGTATGACGATATATGTATGGATGATAGCGATACAGACGAAGAGGAACATGTTTCGGAACGTGATGACGATTCTGAGTCCGAATTAAGTGATGCCGAAGACGAAGCTGACAGTTACAACGAGGCTTATATAGCTCATCTAAAGAAAAATGGAAAAGTTTTCGACTCATGGATTTGTCAAAAAAATCCAAACAAAAAAGTAAGCGACCTCCTCGCAATATACTACTTCGTCTCACTGGGGTCCTTGGACCAGCTCAGAATCTCACAGACATCGTTGATATTTGGAAGTGCCTTATAACTGATCCTATGATTGAGAGCATTGTGAACTTCACAGATAAGTACATAAGTTCTGTAAGATCTAATTATTGTCGTCCAAGAGATGCCAGCGATACAGACAAACTAGAAATATCAGCCCTTTTGGGCTTGCTTTATTTGGCGAGCAATTACCATATTAATTGAGTTAACCTTGAAGAACTACGGAGAATTGATGATTTCAAAACAGTGATGAGTTGGAGAAAATTTCTATTTTTAATGAGAGCATTACGTTAGTCGCGATCAATGGTTATATAACCTATTCCACCAATAATAATGAAAAAACACTTAGAAGAAAATACCTTCGACTACTTTCAAATGCTCTTTGAAAGGACACGTCGAACGAAGAACACAATACTCCCTTTAAAATGAGCTCAAAGAAAAAATTCAAAAAGAAAAGCAGAATTAGGTATCGAGACAGTAGAGGAGGCCACAGCAAGTAAAAGATGTAAGCCTTGTCAAAATGATAAACGTTCAAGCATCACGCGCTCAGCTGTGAAATTTGTTAGAAATTCATCTGTATGGAACATTCAAAGCATATTTGTCAAGACTGCAAAACTGCGATACAATAATATGTGTAATGTGCAATATCTAGGAGACATCTGGAATTTATGACACAGTTGTTGTTTTTAATGAAATTCAATATAAATATTTCTTGTTGGTACAAAGGCCGCGACCGCTGGAACGTTAAGAAGGAAATTTAAGTGAAATTTAATGAATGATTCAGAAGTTGTTCCTGTAGAGTATGTGAAAATTATTCAAGATTTTCACAATGAACCATTTCACAAAAACTTCAAAAAACATGTTTAAACATCTGAATAAAAAACTATAGACATGAAGAATAAAAGTTTAGAGCTATTCCGAAAAATTGAAATAGGTACATAGTTGATAAGATGGATAAAGATATAGTATAATAACTCTCTTATAATATTGGAAAATCAGAACGAAATAATAGGTTTATTAAGACAAATACATAATAGACGCCTCGGACACATCTACAAATATGTTTATAAATAAATTTATTAAGGAAAACAATAGTATAATTTTAGCATTAAAATACAGCATTCAATAATGCATACGTTATATGGATGAATATTATTATGAAAGCAGTTGAAGTTTTCATTAATTACGCCAGCAAACAAACGGGAGATGCGTTGAAGAGTAGCGTTAGCATACTGCTGAGCTATTAGGAAGCGAATAAAAGAATCGATATTGGTTTTCCAGTAGATTCGTCTATCTCACGGTCCCTCAAAATTCCCTTAACATCATTATCTATCAATATGTGTAGACTTCCTGGATATACGCTCCACATTCCTAAATCACCTCCATACTCTTACCACACTTAACATCAACGAATAAAACTATAGTTATATAGTTTTGATTCCAGTTAAGAAATTCTTAATCTTAACTTAATCTTGCGGTACCTCTGGAATGAGGTGGACAGCTAAGTGTTAGCTTCTAGTCCATTTTTTATGGTATAGCCTAGTAGTTACATTGTCCACAAATTTTTAATTGGGAAAATCAGGTGTTGTAATATTGTAGGTTGTCTAATTTTTCTTATATTAGACCATAGGTCTATTCTTGTCGTGCTGAAAGCTATCTCGCCATATTTTAAAGGTTCGTGTTGGTCATCTGGTTTCTGTTGGATGTAAATCTCTTGGTGTTTGGGTTAGTCTCCCACCATCCATTCCTATAAAATGCTGATTGAAATATTACCTTCTCTATCATCCCCATCGAACAATATCCTATAATTTACAGAGATCTGTTATTTGGTTATTTGGTCTCTTAACGTTTTCTTAGCAATTGATCATAAGGTTTTTATTTCTGATTTTCTATGCATTCTCCTTGTTTCTGCTAAATCTTCTCTAACCTACTACGGAAATTAAGCAAAAATCAACTCATAATCAACAAATAACAGGAATCAGATTCATAACAGTCTGGAGTTAAGGCGCCAGTCAAGGTATACCTGGACTCAATGAGACAAATTCATGGAGACTTAAGCTGCAGTCAACCCTATCTTATATGACTGGTGAGGCACTAGATCGCAGGCAGCAAACACCCTCTAATCTATGGCAAACAATTTTGGGAAACAATTAAGTGACTCAAAAAATATATAATAATTATATATAAACTGTATAAACTGGTACAGGGTTCCAGAATTCTGAAATGGGTACCACGAAGGAATGCAAGGTATACAATAAGCCAGTTAAATGCATATGAACGGTTTATAAAAGTCGGCTTAAAAAAAAGACTGACGCTTGAGATCTCTATCCAGGAAGTCCAGGAGAAATACCATTTAACCAAGTTATATATCTCGCTATGTGGTAGTGGTAGTGCTATCGAAGTAGTAGTTTGACGGGTGTATGAATTAAATCTCTTCTTTTGTTGAAGAGGAAGCAGAAATCGTAAGGTTTGAGCACACGAACTCCCACATATTTAAGGATAATTATAATCCCTTTGAGATGGAGATAAATTCTATATTCAAAAGAAAAGGCAAAAAAGTATTTTTGAAGTGTGTATATATTTAATAATTCCTAGCTGAGCGCTTTCGGCTTTACAAAGCCATCATCGGAGCTATGCTACAATAAAATGTTTTTATAAGTAACTAATTGGTGAAGATTTTAATTTTTTACTTACGTCAATTTATAAATACCACTACAATGGAGAGATCTCATTTCCTTATTTGTTTAAATATTGATTTTTTATTATAATTACTTAGTTGTTGAAAATTCTTAAAAGAAACATAAAAAAAACATAAAAAAAACATTAAAAAAAAACATAAAAAAACCGAAAAACATATCAGTCTTTTGATTGTTAAATTCTATATTATAGTAAAGAATATTTATTTCATTTAAACTCTTTCGCTGAAAAACCAAAATAAAATATATCGCACCTGTAATAATACCTGGCTGCAAAAAAAGGGTTATTGTCAGCCGAGATTAAATAAAGAATCCGTAGGGCCCAATATTCTGGCTGGAATTCAAACTGTTAGCTGAAGATAGCTGGTTAACCTAAGATGTATGCGTGAATCAAGAAAAACAACAAGGCAAACCAAAAGCATGCAACTCATAGGAATTCCACGATATAGGTGGTTTGATAATGTATGTCATGGATGGCATGCAGCATTCATAAGATGGCGGTGTCATATCCAAGACCATGAAGATTGCGAAAGGATAAGTATAATGAGGGAGCAAAAAAATGGTGGATTGGCTAAAGTAGGTTAATTCAGTATTATTGTTCTATTTTTGACTATCGAAAAATATGATGAAATTGGTGGAAACGTGATAGAAAATAGTGAGCTGAGAGATATTTGTATACAACTTAAAATAAAATTTATATAACTCACTGTCTAACGAGTTGAAGGAACGTTGCAAATATTCAAGAACTACTTTATTGATAACTTCATATTAAAGCACCAGTTTAGACAAACTTTTACTTCCATTTTAGATCTGACTATAAAAAAGAATACAAAATTTTAAAATCCACATCTATCCAGGGACTTCGTTTTACAATATCTCGAATTAAAAAAAAAATCAAAACATGAATCCCTGTATATGTTATTATCACTTGTAAAAACTTTTTTTTTCTTCCATCTTATTAACATCTGGTTGGTCTAGACTAGGGTTAAATTTTTCAGTTGAATTGTTTAAACTTCGGAACTATTTTCGTTTGTCAACAATTTCTATAAATTGCTATTTTAGTTACTCCGGATCTGTATGATTATGTACCGATTAATACAAATACGGATAACACTTGTATGGTATTAATAATTGCTTTTCTATTTACAGATTTGGAACACATAGCTTTGTTTAAATGATCAAAAATACAGATAGGAGTCTCCCACCCGTTTAATAATTATCTTATAGGTTTAGTGGACAAATGGAAATAAAATGAAAAACAAAATATCTTTTTACTACTGCTTAAGATCGATTCTTGCTAGGTTATAAAACAGATATAAATAGATTTCAATTATTATTGAACAGCATTTTATAGTGTGAAATGTGAACCTATCGTATAAAACTATAAATATGAAATACTTCAATGTCGACTTGTCTGACAAGAAAGAATATAATAAGACACTAATAATTTATTCTCATGCCATTTATTGTACATACTAACTTCATAATAAAAAAACTTCAAATACATTACAGAAACTAGTCTTTAGGAAGCGTCAAAATAGAAAAAAAGCAAAGTGAATAAATACATCACAATAAAGAAAAGCAATATGAGAAATATTATAGAATTTCAATGCTCACAGCGCCAAGCTTTATATTTCCTATATTTTTAAATTTTAAATAACCTTTTAATGAACAAAAAAAAAAGAGGTTAGTCTTCGTAAGTGGGTATATTTATTTAAAAACCCTTAAAAGGGCTACATCAAAAAAAACAAACGTTTTCGGACTAAACAGTCCATCATCAGGTTTAAAATCGCTAGGTTAAAATGCCTGAGCCACCAAAATACATGGGTAAAAACCCTTTAAATTACATATAGTTATAAAAGATTATACTGTGATGTTCCGTATTAAATTAAATATGACTTCAGGTAACTTACATTTTAAAATTGAGTTCCAGAGCCGGGGAGAAAACCTCTATGCACGGAGAACAGCTGGAAACTGACGAAGAACGAACAGACTGAACAGACTACGAAGACTAACCTCTTTTTTTGGGATACGTAGTACACACCCAGCTACAGGAATTGTTTTTCTTGTGGATTTTATTTTAATGAACGTCTTACGCGGTTTTTTAACAAATATAATATAATTCTAAAGTCAGGGCTTCGACGAAATCGCTCTACTCAAGACAATCTTGTACTTTTCCAAAGCCATATTTCCGATGTCTTCAACAGGAGACAAGAAGTCATTGCAGCGGTGTTTATTATTGAAGTTGCATTTGATACAATTAGCAGGCAATCTATACCGAAGAAACTTTCTCATTATAAAATTAAGGGTAATATTTTTAATTTTATACAAAATTTCTTAACTTCACGAACATTTAGAGTCTCTGTCAATGGCATTTTTTCATCACTTCACCATCAAACTGACGGCGTACCACAAGGTTCAATATTAAGCCCAACTCTGTTTAACCTAGCAATGAGCAACTTGTGCTCTGATATAATATCCCCTATTAGGCATGTCCTATACGCAGATGACCTGATAATTTACTGCCACGGATCTATCTCTACAACTTCTAAGCTTATTCAACCCGCAGTAGATACACTAGTTAAAAAAACAAGCTCCATTGGCCTGTCTTTATCATATACAAAATCAATCAAAAATAATAACATTTAGTAGACTATAACCCTTCCTATCCCCTAATATTACGATTGAGAGAGCGAATCTTCCAGTAGTCAGGGAATGCAAAATTCTCGGTGTAACGTTGGATTCACGACTTAACTGGAAATCACATATACTAGAAATAAAAGGTGAAGCAAACAAGAGGCTTAACATAATCAAAATTCTTTCAAACTATTCATTGGGGCTCAGATGAGAACTCCCTGCTTAAGATATGTAGGTCTATCATCCGTTCCGAACTGGATTATAGTTGTTACATATATATATATATATATATATATATATATATATCTCTCTCTCTCTCTCTCTCTCTCTCTCTCTCTCTCTCTCTCTATTCGATACATCACACAGCCTTACGAATTTGTTTAGGAGCCTTTCGATCTAGACCCGTAGAAAGTCTATATTGCGAAGCCAATGAGCCCCCACTTTGGATTAGACGTAAACAATTATTACTTTCCTATGCTGCCTCCGTTTCATCCAATACCTCCAATCCAGTTTATTTTCTTCTTACTTCATCAATTAACAACCAGCATTACTATTCCAAATCACCATCAATAAAACCCATTCAACTAATTTTAACACAATTACTTAATAGCATCTCTATCACAAACAATCCCACGACCCCTACCTCCATATCCTCCTTGGTCTGTAATCATGCCAAGTTTAACAAATCGCTGACAAGATTCGGTAAACTTACAACACCCAAGGAAATCATTAAAAAATCTTTTAAAGAAATTATATTTACAAATAAATACGACATAGTACTCTACACTGATGCCTCAAAGAATGATACAGGAGTAGGCTGTTCTGTTGCCACGTCAGATAACCTTATCACATCATCTTGTATCTCCTCGTTTTGTAGCGTTCATACTGGCCAAGCTCTCAGATCCATTTCTTCACAAAATAAACAAGTTGCAATACGCACAGACTCACTAGCCTCATTACAATTTATCCAAAATGCATTTATTGAGCATCGTATTGTCCAAAAGATCCTTGATTGTTACCAACTAATCGCTTCCCAAAAAATAACAGTTACATTATTCTGGCTACCATCCCATATTTGTATTACAGGCAACGAACTTGCAGATAGCCATGCAAAACTTACCTCAACATCATCTGATAATACGGTTAATATATAAATTAGTAAAGATTTAAAGTCTCACATTAAGAAACGAGCAAGAACCCGATGGCAACAACACTGGGACACCAACAACTCAGAATGACATCAAATCCAACAGTTAGTCGATAGCCCCCTTGATTTGATCTCTACCGGTATGTCCAAACGAGACGCTATTGTAACACGAAGACTTTGAATGGGACATAAAAGATTAACACATGGATACCAGATGTCATCCAGCAACCTACTCAGTTAACCTAACTATTAGTTAATCATAATGTTTTGATTATTTTGAGATTTTCAATAAAAAATGTCAAGATTTGTTCTAGTATCTTTTTTTTTATATCTGAACCAAGGTACAATATATGCTGGTCCAAGGTACATTACCAATTTGTACCTTGCGTCAGCATGCAACGGCCTGCTAAAATATATTTTTTAACTAACTACTAAGCTTAAAATGTGTCAAACAAAAAGAAAGCATGTAGTCAAACAGCCAAAGTAACTAATGCTTTGAATAAACTCTGCAAATATATAATTCTAGGATTTAGAAAAAATAAAAAGTAAAAATTGACCCAAGGTACAACACTCTCCCCTACAAGGGACTCCACAAGAAAACACACAATTTGGTAATTGTACCGGTGTCAGAAGCCGACCATTTTATTGGAGTTGAATTCTAGCTGCTGCTATGTATTTCCAGACAAGAACAAATAAGAAATGAAGCAATTAAGCAATATCTGGTATAGGAGAAAATATATCTTAAAATATCGAGAATAATCAACTAATGTGGTATGGACATGTCCAAAGTTTGCCATAATAAAGACACAACTGTGTCATACGCAACGGTGCCGGTGATGTCGTTTACAGTCTATTAGAAAATCTACCATCTACATCAAAGTAGAGCTCCCAAGACTGTGGTACTAGAGGTGTGGTAGGTACTATGTACTAAAAAGAAATAACTTACCCGACTAGATGAAGATATGACTTTTGCTCAAGTCAGCATATAAGATTATCAAATTATGTTAATTTTGATTGCTAATAAAGGAAACATTAAAAAATTAATAAAAATATTTGAAAAACGCGGACATAAATACAAACGTAAAAACCATCAATGTATTTAAAAGCCACTACGCAAAAGAACTACAACAGTTTAGTCCTAAATATCTCTAACAAATACCCACAAAATACCAAATATATGGACCACAAAAATAAAAGAGCCTACGAACCAGAAGATATACCTGCTGAACATTTAAAAATGCGACCCCAACGCTTGTTGATATGCTGACAGCACACTTTACTATAAGTATAGTAATTAAGTATAGATACTTAAACGGATTTAACGTACCTGAACGATGAAAAAAAGAATAAATTACACCGCTCCATAAAAAAAGATGCAAGAACTATCGCTGCGCTGCCTCTCAATTACCAGCATTCTGAGTAGATTATATGAAAAATTTATGAAAACTCTAGTCGAAAACGAATACGAACTACTGGAGCAAGAATAGTAAGCAGGATTTTGAGTTGGACGATCCTGCATATATACAATTTAACCCAACTAAATGAAAAAGAATGGCTAGAGATAGACCACATCATCTATTATGTGTGGACTTGATCAAAGCTTAGAATGAAAGACCTCTATGTCGACTATGGTATTAGAAAGCTCATTTATTAATATTGTAAAAGCAATACAACTATTCTACAACGATCTTCAATCAAAAATAAAGATTAACAACCAGATCTCCGAGAATTTTATTGTAAATAGGAGTCTAAGGCACAAATGCAATGAATCTTTAACACTCTTTATAATGAGGAACTGGAGTACTAGAGGAGATCATGTTCTGGAATGGATCTATCATTACATGACGCAACAACATTATATATGTTTCATTTTGTGGATAATCAAATAGTCATTCCACAAGACTAGGAAGATCTACAGTTGATGATAGCGATTAATACAAGCATACTGGCGATGGAAAGGTAATTCCGTCACGTTCTATATCTATTTGGGGGCTAATAATATTTCTGAATATATCTAGTCTAAAACTATCTTTAAACAGAAAAAAAAGGGTGTGGCAGTCCGATGGGACTGACGGTAGAAGTTATACTTCTATACACGCGTTCGCCGTTACAAATTTATATGAGAGTAAATCTGTACAATCATTACATATGTAATGCTATAGAGAAGAGAGAGCAGGAAGAGAAAAAGAATTAGGTGTATAGGTATATGGTGCATCGTTTGCTATATATAAACATTTGACCTGTAATAGGAGTATGGTAAATGAAGGATTGAATCAATATTTTATTCAAAATATATTTTATTATTTATTTATATATTATTATTATTTTCATATATGTATAAAAGGAGTTGAATGCAAAAAAAATTTTTTACACATACTCTGTAGTAAAATTTTTTGTTTATTTTGTTATTAATATAAAAATACAATACAATACACTGCAATATAATTCAATATAATAATACAATACAAATTAAAATGCAATATTCATAAGTATTTAAAAATGACAATATACATAACTTACTTACAATATTAATAAAAAATATTAATATTAATAACATTAAATATATTTACAAAAGGAACATTGTTATTCTCGAGAGAGAAAGAGAGAGTAAATATATCTTCTGTCTCTCTCTTACCTATATCTTACATATGTAATGATTTTGTCGATTCACTCTCGTAAAAATTTCCAACGTTGAACGCGCGTATAGAAGTATAACTTCAAAAAGATACAGCTATATAACAGTGACAGACACTGAAATTAATATTGGATTCGTAAGCACTTGAGAGAAAAAAAACCGAAGTAGGCCAAAAACAAACTTATTTATCCATTACACTGTTGAAACAGAGTGCCTTTCTGCATAACAAGGTATCTAGATGCCATAATGTTTATTATTCCTATTAAACTGAATTATCAGAAGAATTCAAAAGCAAATAAAAAAAAAATAATCAACATGAGTATTTACGTTAGCTAAGAATTCAAGTTATTAATAAACTACGGATTGATGAAACACCAAGTGACTTTTTTAAAACGATCGGTCATTTACTCATGTTCAATTAACATTAATGATATAATTTTTATGCAGATAACACTATCTCCTTAAGAGTATAGAAGTGTGTGTTTATAACTACAATATGATGTTATTGTCGGGTTCAAGGGAGATATTCATTAATATAACGACTATTTAGTCGGGAAATTTTCAAGACTCAAAGTTAAGGTTAATGTACATCAATTGTTTTCAGTTTATATTGGTTTTTTTACATTCAATGTCAATCAAGTACGAGCTTTATTCAATTGAAATAATTTTGCAAGGTAGAAGACAGTTATACATACAAATTGAATAGAAAATTTCATTGGGTCAAGACTTTACATTTTGTAGCGACAACGTAATCAATGTCTACTAATTTTTAGTAACTAATAAAATAACGTTCCTCTAAGTAATGAATTCATTGTTCTCAAGAAGCTATTTTGTTGCAGAATTTAATTTTGTAATATACAAGGGAATTAATAATAATTGTAAAATTAAAAAATAATAATAATACGAGATGGTAGATATAGATTAATTATTATTGTATGTTATATGGAAAACCAACAAAATCAATGGGTTAAGGGTGGCTCCTGTTTAGCTAAAGTTATAATATGTGATGTTTTATTGTTAATGTGAGACGAGAAAAGACTGGATAAAAGACTATCTCCAGTGTGTGGCTTGGCTTTAGATGGACCATAAAATTATCTAGGTATGTGAGTGTAGGGAGGTGTGTATGAGTGAGGGATTATATTTTGTGATTGTGAATATTTTATAGAGGGGGAATAAAATTATCTGATCTGAATTTTCTTATGAAGTATTGATAGATGAACATTAGGCATATGGGTCAGAGGTGCAGTTTAAAAAAATACTGGAAAAAGTTGGGGAGTGATGGAAAAGTTAAATGCGTTTAGAAAAAGTGGCTTAGTGTGGACTGAGAAAGATGAATAAATGGCAAAATGAGAAAGATTTGTGGGAGTTGGGTGTAAAAGAAGATGTAGGTCATCTAAATATGGGGCATAAGAATAGTTGGCGGTGGAGAGGTAGAAAGTCTCGATGGAATGAGACATGGCGATTAACAGAGGTGGGACTTCGCTGCTTTTCTTTGATAATTTAAAGTCCTTCATATAAGTCTTATAAAAATTTATAAGTTTTATTAAGTTATTTTATGAGTTTTATAAAGTTTTTTTAGAGAATATTGTAAATAAGAAATACGTCGTCTGAGATATTGAGGGTGTGGTTATGTTTAGTTATGTAAATATGGTCTATTTGTGGTTATGTAGGTGGCATCCCATCTGAACATTTTAGGTTATAAACACCACTATAGTTAAAATAATTGATGGGGTCTTTGGCATTAGATATACACTGGCCTAAATTACTGGGTACATTAAAAAATGTCGATGTTTTCAACTGAACGTTTGATGAGATTTCGAATATCTCCAGAAAAACTCTCATGATGATATGGAAGTGAAACGTAATTAGGTTTAGTGGTAAGGTCTCTGGGGAACGCAGTCTCTTGTAGAGTTTTAAAACGTCTTCTATGGATCAGTTTATTCAAATATCAATTTATCATTATTGACTGGTATTTGTTTGATTACTTCTTTTGTTATAGTTCAACTGAGATAATAGACGTAACTGTGAAAAGCTGCATATTTATATGACATGGTGATTTGAAGAGAGTGTATTACATAATCAGTCTTATGGGTTTCCTATAGATACTGAAGTCAAAGTCATTTAATCTGGTGATCATCATATCATGAAAGTTGATTTACGGGTATGATTCTAGTTCCAGGTGAACTCAATGTTGGGGTGGATTTGGTTAATTTTAGAAAGTAATAGTTCAGCTGATTTGAAGTTACCTAAAATGAAGACTAGACAGTCGTCAACGTAGCGAAGGATTTTTCATGATTGTGTGGATTCTAAATGATTCATACATAGACTTCGCAAAGGCGAATGCTCTTCAGGGTGTCTAGCGCATACAGGACAGTTTCAAATGGGGCTATATATTTCATTGGAGCGGTGATACCGATCGTTTTGTTGTGTAAAAAGCGAGCGAGGATGTATGCGAGGACGATGGATGTAAATATAAATAAGAATGAGAGAGAAAGAACGATAGTAGAAGGCAGAGAGAGTGGGCGAATGATAGTGGAAAGGCAAGGTGGATGAAGGAGCTTATTATCTGAGACCGTGGTGAGAATGTAAGTTCAGGAAACTAGACTACTTTCTGACGCAGTTTCTGACCGAACGAGGTAGTTTTGGCACCTTCACAAATAGAATAGGTAAATCTGCCTCGGCAGACTGTACTGTTTGGGGTACCGGACGCTCCCGCCCACATTTTTAACTGCCAGAGATGGGCAAATAAGATGGGAGATTTCGAGGGGCGAATAGGTTTCGGGCTGAATGCAAGAAGCATTGTAAACATAATATTGGGAGGAGAGAAAGAATGGAGAAAGTACACTGTCCAATTTCTGGGGTGATGAAGAAAAAGGAGCAGGAGGACAGAAGAGGAAATTGAACCAGGGATCTAAAATTTATAGTCATTAGTTTATATTTACTATATAGTTCTGATTTACAGTAATAGGTATGGTTATTTATAAATTTTTTGTTTTTTATTTTAGTTGTTTATTGAGTGACAAGACAACCTCTCTGGAACGGTGGTTAAGGATTTAGCCGGAACACGGTTAATCCGGCACTACCCTGGGGTCTTCTGGCCTAGATGTAGATGTCCAACAAAGATTTCCCCCCACCGTTGCCTGTCAGAATTCAATTGATACCTTCTTAGGCTCTTGCTGGAATTAAAAAAAAATGATTCATACATATATCAGCTAATAGAGGAGAGAGACAGCTACACATGGCTGAGCCATGAGGTTGTATGTAATATTTATTGTTAAAAACAAAGAAATGTTGATCTAAACAAGTTTGTAAGAATGGGACAATGGAGTTAATGGCGAAACCGACATATTAACACTGATATGAAATTAAGAATTTATAGAGCCAGTGTAAGACCAATAGTGGCATATGCATTAGAAACAAGAATCGAAACATCCACAATACAAAGACTACTGGAAAGAGGAGTGAGGACATTAGAAGAATGTAACATACAGTGTATAAATGAATGGACCCTAGACACAAAAAGAATGAAATAACCACACAAGCAAAATGAGGGAGATCCCTGTAATAGTATTTTATTCCAACTCGGAAAAATAAAACGGACAAAGGAAATGGCCTAGAAAAGGAGAAATGAGTAGCTTCTGAGTCAACCAATATAAATGTGGAGGAAACGAACACAGAAGTGATCTCGGTTGTGGACATTGCCTACGGCCAAAAAAGGTATCAATAGTTCCAATTAGGGTCCTACAAGCGAACTTTCAGCACAGTAAAGCAGCTTCCGCAGAACTTATTGTTATATGGTATGGTAGGATGATCATATATGTCACATTGATACAGTAGCTCTGGATATCCGTCCAAATGTACAATACAGATGTTGGAGGAGAACTTATATATAGAAAATCTGTCAAAGTGCCGAGGATTTGTAAAATAATAAATAAGACCGGTCTGGTAAAAGCGGCTTTCAGAGAAGAAAAAAAATTAAATCTTTGGGATTGAAGAATTGAAAGAGATGGCAGTGAACGGTGAGCGAAATCTGCTTATGAAGATCGGCAGTAAACGTCCTCTCATGAATTAATGGTCTACCAAACATTCTCGTCGTAGATTCATCTGGAAGAATGAATAGAATGAATCAGCTGAAGAATGAATGAGATAATATGGAGATTATAAGAGTCTTATTATTCTCCAACATACTTACACCTGCCATTCATTAATGCTCAGCCCTGGTGTAGTCTCATGTGGTTTCTGGGCATTACTTTTTGAGGTACGACCTCAAAAATAGGGAGCAAAAAAACACTAGGATACTTGATAGTGCGGGGCGGTTACCTATTAAAGATTATAGACTCTGCTAGCAATTCGATAGGTCATGAAGTTACAATTTGAATGGGTTATAATATTTTTTAATAAACTTTAGTACTCAGTATTACAATGGCTATATTAGAAAAGATCTTGTTAGTTAATATGTGGTGGTTTAACAAAGCCTTAAAAAGGCTTAAAAAGTTAAAAAAAGATACGACACAGTTAGTAGCTTGGAAGTCTAATCTAACGTTTTAACCCCATTATGTCTATTTTTATGCAATTAAATTCTAAGCTGGATTATAGTCGTGTTTTAAACGGTACAGTAAGTACATAGAAATAACAATTTGTCTTACTGTAGTACGGTATTTGCTATTATTTTGACATTACAACTTCTCGAACCGGAAACGCCACTGCTTTTAAGAGCCTATTGCATTCATTTATTTAATCCAATAAAGCAAAACTATTTAGCATAGAATAACATTTCCATAAGTACGCATCTACTTGCATTAAAACATTTTGTCGGTAGCTTTTAAAAGAATAATACCGTATTATTATATAAGGCACGATTACATGTACATATTATAATATACTGCTCGGAGTAATTTATTGCATCGATAATTATTATTCAAGTAGGTTTGATTATTTTTTTATTAATTTAATATACTTAATAATGGTAGGTTCATACATACAATTAAAAAAAATAAAAGTCGAATTTCTGCAGAAACCTTTTAGTACTAGCTTTAATTATTGTAAGAGTTGAGTATTAAAAAAAAATGGACATTTTACTTTGTATATACTGTTATTCATGATATTATAATGTCATTCATTCTATAGTAATTGTAATCTTATTTAATTGATTGTTCAGAATTGTATTTAATATAGGTTCTTGTTTTAATTTTTTACTTACTGCTTTATTTCTAATTGCTTCAAATTTCGTTATTCCTACTATCCTTCCATCTCCATAATATTTACATAATATAAAAATTTAAAAAATATATTAATAAAAAAATAATTTACAATATATTTACAATATAGTACAGTCTTCTTTTTTCTTCTGCACCGCTTACTTTGTGGAACCGCATTCTCTTATGTTACCTGATTATTTATGCTGTTAGCCTCGTGGGCGTCTGTTTCTGTAGGTACTATTTTAGGTACCGGATGGCTGTCTTCAGCAACCATCTGCCTACACCAATCAGTCTAGATGGTATGGGTTTCACGAGTCCAAAGAACTAATGAGAACATACGAAACCCTCTATTCCACTGATCCTTTTAGCCAAGAAACGGTTGACTGCGGAGCAATACTACTCCAACAGTTAAGTCAAGGCAGACAGGAAAAGAGCTTAGCGGTGATCCAAAAGAACATCAACCAACTTGCAAGGTTACAGTAAACCAAGTCGCTGCTCAACTTCTTATGAATAAAAGAAATACGAACCGATATGAGGACCCAAACACTAAGAAAAAATTGGATTTGAAGACAAACCACCTAGGAACTCCTTTTACACTACAAGAACTCCACGACGGCTTGAACAGGTTAAAAACGAGAAAGCTGCAGATGTGGATGATATATCCAGTGAACAAATAAAGCATCTAGACCAAGGAACAAAAAACTGAAATTCCAAGATCATGGAGGAAATCTAAAGTAATAGCCTTGTTAAAACTAGGAAAGGAACCAGAAAATCCCAGTAGCTAGAGACCTATTTCGCTGTTGTGTTACTTTTTCAAACTATACGAGAGATTTATACTCGCCAGAATAGAAAAAAATGTCGACAAGCACCTCATCCCGTAACAAGGAGGATTTAAACCTGGTAAATCTTGCACCGGTCAAGTCCTCGCATTAACAGAACACATTGAAGAGGGCTTTGAAGAAAATCTTATAACAGGGGCTGCTTTTGTAGATCTGACAGCAGCCTATGACACAGTAAGGCACAAAACATTGCTCCGCAAATTATACGACACTCTCAATGACCACCATCTGGGAAAGGTCTTATATTCCTTACTGCAAAATAGACGTTTTTTCGTTATGCTGGAGGGTAAAGTAAGTAGATTGAGAGTTCAAAAAATGGCCTCTTACAGGGAAGTGTTTTAGCACCAGTGCTCTTCAATATATACAAACGACCAACCTACGCCGACCGAAACCAAGCACTTCCTCTATGCTAACGATCTTGCCATATGTGCTCAAGGAAATAGTTTTCAAGAAGTGGAGGAGAAACTCGAAACTGCCTTAAAAACAATGGCGTACTACCTGCAGAATTCCCTGAGACCCAATTCCTCTAAAACCCAAGTCTGCGCTTTTCACCTTCGCGCAAAGGAAGCCAAGCGAAAATTCCAAATTGCGTGGAATGGTAATACATTAAAAAACACAAACCAATCTATATATCTTGGAGTAACTCTGGACCGGTCCCTTACCTACAGACAGCATTGCATAAAAACAAGAGGGAAAGTAACAACTAGAAACAGAAAGCTAACGAGAAGTAAATATGGCGCACGTACTGGCGTTTTAAGATTAACGGCACAGGCACTGTGTTTCTCAACTGCTGAATATGCGTGCCCCGTTTGGGGCAAATCTGCCCACACCAAACAAGTTGATACTGCACTAAATGAGACATGCAGGGGTGCATGAAACCAACGCCACTTTCAAATCTATATAAAGCAGCGGGTTTTGCAGAATCATCAATACGCAGAGGTGTTGCAGAGCACATAGAGAAAATTAAATAGATCGCGGAAAAGCTTCCTTGGAACAGTGCAGGATAAACCGCCCGAGTATTTTCTTCTTCCCCAGGTTCAATGGATTGGCTGGATTGGATGGATTTAAAGTCTCTATACTTTAAATCGTGGAAAACTATGAATAGAATAAGAACGGGGGTCGCTCCAGTAAAATCAAACGTGGCACAATGGAGAAAATTGACCAAGATGATATGAACTGTGACTGTGACACAGAATATTAAACATCTTGACATGTCATGTCCGGACACGATAAAGTAAAGTAAGTCACGAAGTATATTATGCTCTCTGTTTCTAGCGAGAATGGAACTGATTTTAAGGAGTCCTTGCATCTACGTCTTATATCTGTACTTCTAGTTCTATCCCATAGCGTTTTACCATCAATTTTCCCATGATCTTTCCGACCTAAAACCTTGTTGTTCTTTTGCTACTATTATAATTTCATTCAGTCTATTTGTTGTCACTTTAGTTATTAATTTTAGTGTTGTATTTAATAAATTAAGGCCTGTATAATTTTCCGGGTCCGATTTGTCTCCTTTTTTGAAGAGAGGTATTAGGATGCTTAATCTCCATTCTTGAGGAAGGAGAACTAAGGTGTACAAGATAATAATGCCCCATTATGATTTACAGTGCAGAAATAAGGCCTGAGATAAGTAGAACAAAACGAATAATGAAAAGATTGTCAGCAAAACTTTACATTATGGGGAAAGAAGGGAAAGACATTGCAAAATAGTTCCAGTTAATACATATGTACAAAAAAGATGAACACAATGGAAGAAACATATTGATAGAATGGTGCAAAACATAATAAATCGTATGAATATCTCGATAGAAATCGCCAATAGATTTAAGAAGCCTTGCACAAAGATCGTTAAGAACAGGCGTTTAGTCCATTAAACCGAAAGAATAAAAAGTTTTTCATTAAGTACAGGGCTATTCATCAACTATTTATTTTTTATTTGTAACTTTTTCGTACCTTATATTCTTTTAAGTTTAACTCAAACGACCTAGATTTTTACTATTTTCCATCGATTTCTACCAACGTGAAAATGTTAGGCTTGTAAATTATACTTGTTACTTTTACCATTCTTTTTTATTTATATAATATATTATTTTTACCGTAATGTATATAGTATACGTATATAGTATCGTGTTTTATTGCAGCAGTGTATAACTTCTCGTTATAACAATTAAGATAAAATATAAAGGAGGCGCTAGTTTATCTACTGGAAATTATGAATAATTAATTGTGTACATACGTGATCGATTTATTCCATTTTTAATTTCAAATCGTCCAGAAAATCATAAATATGTCAACCTTTTACTCTAATAGATGACCTTCCTAGATTAAGCGAATCATTATACCGACATTTTTAGTAATTTATTGTTGATTTTTAATTCTGTATCATCATTTTCTTCCAAACGGGTTTAATGTTTCCGATCGTTGACCGATATTTTAATATTGAATGTTCTCAAAACTGTAAAATTTGTAAAATTTGTAAAATGTTCTTAAACTGGAAGTATATATATATTTAGAGTCAATAAAAGAGGCTATTTGTTGACTATTTTTTACTCAAGCTTTCAATTGTGATTACAATTATTATCAAGAGCTTCTAAAAAATACAAAATATCTTACAAAGTTGAACTAGAAATAAAAAATGTTTTGTTAACTCACCAAATAAAATTAGTTTTTTATATAAAGCTGCTGCTAACATTATTACAAAAAATATTATTAAAAAAATGTCCTATTCTAATAAATGTTTCTCTGAAATAAATTTTGATAAAGTTTCTTAACAAAAACAATTGAATTTGTAAACAAAAATTGAATAGCTACAAATCAGCCTAATTGTCATAAATACTAACTAAAAAATTTTATTTTTGACATATTGTCAAAAATAAAATTTAGTTTAAAAAAATTTTTTAGTAACAAAAAAGAAGAAGATTTATTCACCATTGATAGATGCCTGAAAAATGTAACAAATACATTTACTGATTGCATATATAAATTACATAGAAATAATATATTATAAATTTTGCTTAGATTTTGAATTTCTGACCTTTTGTTTAAATTATTATCACTTTTGCTAATAAAAACCATTTCCAAAAAAGTTCTTTTAAATTTATTACTTTCACTACATAAAATTTTAATATTATCAAAATCCATAATATGGTCTTTGTCTATTACATGCTCTGCCAAAGCACAAGATGGTTGTGAACCAATGCTGCATACTACATTTGTTTGATCTAATTTGTCTATAGGATATTTAGTTTTGGAATATAAAGATGAAATGGTTTTGATGTTCTTTGTTGCTATTTTTATATTGTCAATAACCTTTAGTGTTTGTATTAATTTAGGAGTTAATGTTGGTATAAAAGGTAGTGAATAATAATATATGTTCTGATTGTTGGATACAGTGTTTTGAGATTTAGCAAAAAATGGTGTTAAGTTATTTATATTTAATAAATTAGAAAAAAGCATCCTATGTAGCATATCTGGAGGATAAGAGTTTTCAATTAAAATATTTTTTAACAAATGAAGATCTTCTTGTAGATAGTCTGGTTGAGAAAGTTTTAAAACACGTTCCTTTAATCCTGTTATAAGGTTCATTTTCTTTTCATCTTATTTGGATGATGAGAGTAATAGCTTATAAATCTATTACTACATATGGGTTTTCTGAACCATCTGGTTTTCAACATATTGTCTGTATTTCTTACAATTCTCATGTCAAGGAATGGTAAAGAATTATCTACCTCTTCCTCAACTGTAAATTGTATATGTTGATTATGATTGTTGAAAATGTTGACTGTTTCAAGAATTTTGTGTTTAGAAAGTGCCAAAACTAGATCATCTACATATCTTTTGATAAATGGAATGAAAAAAGTGCAATTATTGATACAATCACTAATAACATCATCCATGACATAGCTACTTAGAATGGGCGAAAGACTAGATCCCATAGGGCTACCAAAAATTTGTTTATAAAAAAACACCATAAAATATAAAAATATTAGAATCAAAAACAAAGTTGATGAGTGTTTTAAAATGTAATAAGTCAATATTACTATGTTGCGAAATCTCATTCCAATGTTTTTCAACACTACTTATGATTAAATTTAAAGGGAAATTGATAAAAAGAGATTTAAAAATTTACATCAAAACTAACTAAAACATAATTTTGTGGTAATTGGAAATTATTAATGAAAGAACTAAAATCAAATGAATCTTTTATGTAAAAATTGTTGTTTAAATAAAATTATAAGCATTGGTTAAGATGTCAGCGAGGAGCTGTGCTATTGGTCCATTTGGAGGGCATAGAGATGAAACAATTTTTCTCATAGATGTTGAAAGGTAGCTCTACCTAAAATACATAAACCAACTTGTAAAAACAAGTTGGTTTATGTATTTTAGGTAGAGCCTAAAACCGTGGTGCAATAGAATTATAAATTTTGAGTTCTTTTAAATTTTTTATTATCAATAAATTTCTTACTGTTTAATTTTGATACTAGACAATTTGCTTTTTGTTGTAAAGTACAAACAGGACTCCTTCCAAGTGTAGTATAATACTTAGTATCATTTAAGAGTTCTCCAGTTTTTTGTAGGTAATCCTCTTTATACATTACATAGATACGTTATCTTTACCGCTTTTGACAATATAAATTTCAGGATGGTTTTTAAGAAAAAGTTTAGTTTGTAAATAGTATTTATATAAAAAAATGATCTTTGACTACTTTATGTAAAAAGTTTGTAATGACGTTTGTACATTTAGATCTAACAACATCCTTTTGATTGTCATTAAGTGGTCTGACCACCACAATTTGTATAGGCTTCGCTATACCTTACTAGATATCTCCTTACTGTAAGAATCATTTAAACAAGTTTAAGTAAGAGTAAGGTAAATTTTTCTTTAATGTGTGTATCTTTAATGTGTGTGTTTTCTTTAATCTGTGCCACAAATTGTCAAAGCTTGAGAGGCATCTAAAAAGGCTGCAGTACAGTATTGCTTGTTTTCGAGACTAGTTTTTGTTGTTTTGTATAATCTGCGAATATGTTATATTTTAGGATGTTAGGTACGAAATCCGAATTAAAAAAAGTATGAGATCCTGTTTGTCAATTTTGGTTTGATTTTTCTCAACAAAAGTTTTTCAAAAACGTTTGAAATGACTGGGAGCAGACTAATCGCTCGGTAAGAGTTGACATCTTTTGTATCTTTACCGAGTTTAATATGTGCTACTTTACCATTACAAAAAGAAGTAATGCAGACTTTGCAACATTAAAGATCATAGAGATTATTTTATAGCAATCTTGGGTTAGTTCTTAAAGTATCTTATCTGCAATGAGGTCGTATTCCAGCGTTTTATTAGATTATAGATAATTTTTTATTATCTGTTTTACTTCTTTAATGCTAAGTGGTTTTAATGCTATTTGATATGGATCGTCAAGAAAAGAATGAAAGTTCTACTTGTTCTAGAGACATAATAAAGTAAATGGACTAAATACTGTGTAAAGATTTGTCGCGAATATCTTGGATTTCTCTGGGTCTGTTCTTGAACAGTTACCTTTGGCATTTTTTTAAAGGAGGTACGGCGTATTGTGGCCATTTTACTTTTCTCGTCTTTTTCCTTAAAAATATTTTGTATCTTTTAGCTGCGTCATATTTTTTAAATAAGTTTGAATCCTGGTCTTTTTTTCTTCTTTTAACAGATCTTCTTCTTGTAATGTTGATTATGTTTGCTTTGTCAATAGGTGCGTGTGTTTTGCCACCATCATGGAGAGGCAAATATGGAATAAAAATTATGCAGAGTTACTCTATCGTTGAGAATGGTTGTGTATTTAATTAAATCGATACAGAAATCACCTAATTCTAGAACTTTACAGTAATTTGAATATATGTATTTGCTTTGAATTTCATAATTTATAATATCTAATTAATTTAGTTTTTTTACATCAATATCTATTTGTGTTTTTAAATAATCTCATTTTCGCATGTTGTGGACATATTCTACTTATTTATTAAATGAAATCATTATTCTAATACTCCTTCTAATTAAAAATATCTAAATAGTAAATACTCGAATTAATATGCAATTCATATAGTATTTTAAAAGAAAAGTTCCCTGTTAACAGGCCTTATAGTTCGTACTCATAAAAAATTTACCAAAGTTAGCATGACTTAAAAAAACAGCAGGACGAAATCGTGACCACGACCAAAAGCCAAAAGAGAATATGCTAAAGAGGCTTCCTTTTGTGGATATAACTGACAGCCCTTTTATTTAAAAACGTTAAGAACAATAAACATTAGTGACTGCCGAAAATATATTTTTTGCTGAGTTGTTAAATTTAAAACATGATACCTGGTAGATATCATGTGCTATCTTTAATTTATCTATTTTTGAAACTAATTAATTGAAGATCTTAGAGCAACAATGATATATAAAAATAAATAAGCAATAAAAATTTATGTTACATTAAAAGCCTTTGATAAATCAACTGTAAAGGATTTAATCAAATCCAGAAATACAAAACATGAATTAAAAATAATAACAATCGTACTAAAAAAGTACGTAAAAAAGTTTAAATTAAAACTAATTTTTTTCACAAAAATACAACATATACCCAACAAATTGTGGTTTGCACTTTCAGTACGAAAAAAAAATTGTAAAATCGGTATAAAAGAATCGTATATAGTACAAAAAAAACTCAAAAAACAAGTAAACAGAACTTTTCTATTAGAAAAATGGTGTGTTTTCGTTTCAAAAAACTTTAATTTTCCTGCTCAAGGTCGCTAAAGTCGTCCGATATTCTGCAGTATTTACCATGCTCATATTTTCAACAATACCACTGTCCCTATAAGAAAAAAACGAATCAAAATATGAAGATTTCTTACGTTTAAAATATGTTCAGAGGAGGTATAGACATGAGGATTTTACAATGTGCGTTTCATAAACCTTCTCCTCATTCCTTGAGCCCTTGTCAGGGCGTGGTAACACTGTAAATAATATTGGCTTGCTGCCTCAATTGGTTGCGATCCTGTGCCCTATGAACGGCTTCATTTAGGGATTTTACCACCAGAGTCTTCATTTAGTCTGCCCATCGTGTTGGAAATTTTCCTCTTGTTGAAGGTATATACATTAGAAGTGTTAAAAGATTAAATTATTTAACGGAATGGGAGAATCGTATTTGATTTTAAAATCCCCTTTTTAAGTCACTTTTGCTGCAGTTGTTACACATCTTCTACCAATGGTTAAGATTTAAATTCGTCATTCCAATTGACAGAGTGGACAGCTACACATACCTTTATACCAACATTAACAGCCAAGGGGATCACTCCAGTGAAATAAAATAACGCATAGGAAAAGCGAGATCAGCGTTCATAATGATGAAGTCTCTTTTCAGAAGTCACGATTTACCACTTGCTACCAAAATCTCTCTCATTAGATCCTATATATTTTCTACATTACTATACGGAGTAGAGGCCTGGACACTTTCCGAAGTTTCTTTAAAAAAATTCGAGGCATTCAAGATGTGGTGTTACATACGTATTTTAAGAATTTCATGGGTGGATCGTGTGACTAATGTTTAGGTCCTACGTAGAATAGGCAAGGAATGCGAGATTATTAACACCATCAAAGAGCGCAAACTAGAATATCTTGGCCATGTTATGAGGAATGAACAGAGATACGGCTTGTTGCAACTCATTCTTCAGGGCAAGGTATTTGAAAAGAGAGGACCAGGAGGAGAATATCTTGGCTTCAAAACCTGAAAAAGTGGTTTAATACAATCGGTACAATACAACCGGACTATTCAGAATAGCAGCAAGCAAAGTTAGGATAGCCATGTTGATCGCCAACATCCGGAACGGTCTATCTATCACAAATATAAAATTACATGTTTGACTAAAACGAACTTTTTCTTTGTTGATAGTCTTGCTGTTTTAGAACCATTACCTTAAAGGGATTTTTTTTTTTCGATATTAAAACCCAGTCATCAAGAGTTTAAACTTGCTTTAAATTGTAACGATTTAAATTTTTCTAACATATTGCTGTCGGTTTTTGTAAAGGAGTATTCACATGTGTAGGAGACGTGTACACGATGGAGATCGAAGAAATTTAGCTGAAACAAATGCTAAATTTGGAAGATTAGAACAGACTACTTTGAGACTTTTTCCTATTATTATATCGTATAATTTATTATTTCTATTTCTTTATCGGTTCTTTGTTATGCGCACTAAGTTTTTTAGATTTTTCTATCTTTTTTGTTCATTAAGGAGATCACTATCACTAACATTGTATTATGTTTCTTAGTTTTATATCGTAGTGTTTGTTGGTTTCTTTGAATGTGATTAAATTTTCTCTTGCTAATTGTTGTGACTTTATAGTTCATCTACATAAAGTCATAAGTGTACTGAAATTTAAGATTTTGGGTGATAGAGCTTGGAAGATTAGCGTTGTTACCAAAGAGTAGTTCAAATGGAGAGAATTTGGTTGATGAATGTATTGTCGTATTATAGAAAAACATTGCGAAATTAATCTAATAATCCCAATCGGTCTTATTCATTTTTGATACCTATAGATAGTCTACTAAGATAGCATGAGATCTTTCCAATGTACCATTACACTGTGGGTGATAAACCTACAGTTTAGTTTCTGTACCTTAAAGAGTTTTATTATATTTTTAAAAAGATCTGACATACAGTCTGATCCTTAATCTGTCACGATGAATTCTGGAATACCAAATACGCAAATGAATTTTCCTATGAACTCTAGGCTTATTAGGATAAAATGTTATCTAGGCTAGTTAGGATAAAACGATTAGCTTGTGCCAGAAGGCACATCCTAGACGTGTTATTACGCATCTTCAGATCGCCGGTTTGTTCAGCGAAGCATATGACAAGGCACCTGATGTGCAAAATACATGTCACAGATTTAAAAAGACTTGGATCTGGTGGCTGAACCATAATATATTTAAAAAACAACCCCAATAAACAGCCTTCTCAGCCTGCCACAGTAGTGAGCTCTGTCGAGTCTGAACAAATTTTGACACAAACAAGCAGATGATTCAGCTCCTGTGACAAAAACGTATCAGATCGCTGTGGTTGTTGCGTTCCCTCTCGTTCAACCGTGGTCCCATGACACAATAACTAAAGAAAATAATACAGCCGAACTAACAGCACTTACCAACTCACAAGCTGAAAATTCATCTCAGGTTTCAACAACAAACTCAGGCTGCTGCTGATACCAATGACGTCCATCGATTGCTCTCGTTGTTCCTATTTAGCTGCTTTCTCCGATGCCGAAAGAATATTTTATTAGTGGCCAAGGGAAACGGAAACCAAAAATTTAATAGAGCTTGTTGGTGTTTGTACTCTTAATATGTTGGAAATAAAATCTAAAAAAACGCTCCAAATGCAAAGCACCAAAAATGCAAATCTACCAAAAAGTTATGTGAAGAAAATGATGAGGAAGATTTTCCTAATATTTCTCATGGCGATGAATAGTATCGTGCTTGCATTTACTGTAACGACCTTTATTCAAGATCTAAGACCGGAAAAGACTGGTTGCGGTGCCTATAATGTTCGCTTTTCGGCTCACGCTTCTAGCGCTGATGTTAAACGAAAAATTTAAGGTTTCATTTGCGAATTACACCAATAATTTTGTAGCTTTTATATGTATGTCATTTTGTCCATTAGCAATATATCATTTCGTCCAAAGCATTTGGTCAACATGGTTTATGATTTGTGTCAGTTAAATATTTTTTTGTTTTTTTTTCTATAGATTTTTTTGCTAAAAATGTTTATTAGTTTCGATAACTTATGGACCAAAGATGATTTATATAAGTAATGGATGTACTGTCAACTCGCAATAAAACAATATGATACAGAAACAAAACTATATCTTTTGTACATTCCCCTATATCTCTTAATCGCCCTTGGTATATACTTGCATATTAAAAATAATATATTTTTGTCACAACAATCATTTTTTAGTATAAGATAAGGTTGTTATTAGGTACGTATTTCTTATAAAATATACTGTATTCTACATATTAATTTGGTTTCAGTTGGATCAAATAAGATATCCTTTAAAAATTATCCTATAGGCAAATTCACGATAGGATTGCAGTACAGTGCTTATGAGAAGCGACGTTGCCGCTTAATCCGCTAGGCACGTTCATAGTCTACAGGTATGATACAGGACCGCGTTGGCCCTCCTGTACGATAACATTAAATCATGCAATCCTATTAGAAGTAAATGTAACATTATTTACAACTTCAAGATTTTGCAAATTACGCAAAATTTAATAAAACTATTTTCTTTGAAATCTTTTTTACTAAATTATACAGGATGTAACAACAGAACGGAGTCTACTAGGCAAACTACTACTACAAAAAATTCGTAGCTCCGTAGTGGCTACTCCATTTCGGAAGAATCGTCCTCACTGGAACTGCCGGTGTTGGCTGTAATAATCACCGGTAGGATATCTTCTTGTAGGTTGTCAGCTATCCACATTTCTTTTTCAATTCTGATGACATGCTGTATATAATTTTGCCACTCTCCAGCAGAGACATTGGCAAACGCTTCATGGATGAGTTGTTGCACATGATCTTTTTTAAAGTCAGTGTTTTGGGCTGCAACGTAATGTTTAATTTGGCTCTAAACCGTCTCTATTGGATTAAGTTCACAGTGATAGGGAAGAAATTGTAATAATTTTACTTTACGCCGTATTTCTCGACCAAAGTTTCGATGTTATAATTATCGTATATATCTACATAACTGTTTGCTACATCCAATAGTTCTGACTTTAAATAATCTTCATAAAATATATCCTTCTCTCGTAACCATTCTTGAATTTATTGTTTGTTCCAGGAGCTTCTTGGGAAATTTTGTTTGCATGAATGATATGGAGCATTATCTATTATTACCACATTTTTTTCTCCGCAAACCTGAGATGTTTGCGATTAGTTTATTTTCATATCAGTCTTCGAAAAACTTGCCGTTCCTTTCGTCATGGTAGTCGCCTGAATCTTTTTTACTAAAAATACACATGCTGAATTTGGTAGAAAACCTCTATCAGATTCAACATGTAAAAAGACAAATCTCGGACCTCTTTGTTTTGGATCATTTAGACCAGTAGTCAAGCCTTTTAAAAATGTATTCTTATAACTGGTTATGGTTGAATCTATCCATAGCTTATTTACTGTGTGTCCGATATTTACCCAACTTTCATCCAAATAGAAAATTTTCTAGCCTTGATTTCGATAATTCTGGATTTTTCTAAGAAATTTATGCCTCCAATTTAATATGTCAGGACGTTCCATCATTACTGCTTTCTTTCCTCTTTTTTCATAAACAAACCCCCCATCTCTCGCAATAGTCGATATAGAGTACTTTTGGAAAATTTAGGCAAATGTTCGTGTAAATTAACGGCATCCAGGATACCTTTGATTATGGGAGGTATGTTCTTTAAGAAAAATTTCATGTGAATTAGTCTGCTCAATTGGCTCCTGATATTCTCATCGTAGGTAAACTCCCGATTGGTTTCCTTCTTAGTCCGTTTACGTAGGTTTTCAGAATTTTGGGTAAGTCTCCATTATGATCCAATCCTTCCTGACGAATTTTCCAGACTGTCCTATCGCTAACACCCAGCGCTGTCTTGTTGAAGAAACAATTTGTGTTGGAGTCAGATCGGAATTTGTTTTTGTTGTATATGTCAACATATTCAAAATAATTTGTGGCGCATATAAATCTAAGATTTGTCCTCGTTTCAAACTTTTCACCCCTAAATGCTCCATGTTTTTGACATAGTACATAAAAAAAGTTTAAAAATAAATTGCACTTATTTTTTGACAAGTTAACGTACCTTCTCGAATACACACACAAAACAGTTAAACCGTTTCTACAAACTGCAAAACTGCTATAGATATACGCACTCGTGTAACAATTAGTAGATTCTATTATCAGGAAAATTCTAAATGGGTATTTAATTACAACAATACCACAATTTCTACACGGTTAAACCATTTCTACAAACGCCCATTAGTCAGTAAGCTATTCTACGAATTCTACAACTTTCACTTCAGAGGTCATTATCGAAATACAAAATATTAATCAATTACAACATTTATTCCATATTAAACACATATTAAACATTTTAAAGTAGAAGACATCTAAATGATACCGCCAATATTTATGAGTTGCAAGGATTTTATTGAAAGATAGTTCATTCAATTATATGAAATCAACTTTAACTTAAAAATATGTCACAAAAATCATAGCATGTGATTAGTGTTTTAGGTTAAATCTTCGTATTTTGTGCTAAGATATCTCCATTTACTATATGGATAAATGTTAATGAAACACCCTGTATAAATAATACTAAAATATAAATGATGTATCCTCGATATATTTTTGACTTATCTACTAATCGTGGCATTTTCTTTCTATTCATTTCAATTCTATTCAAAAGGTCTCCAAACATCCATTTCCGTAAATATGACAACAAGAGATGTAAGAAATTTTCTATTCGTCAAATACAACAGTGCTCAACAATTGATAAGGATCGAAGTAATATTTTACTCCAGAAATAGCCGAAGTTTGTAAAAATTTAATATAATTAAAGTAATATTAATACCCCGACTTTATTATCAATTTTAAACGAAATAAAATAAATTTTGCCATTATGACCATTTTTTACTAGGGTCAGCAAAAAGTTAAATATTAAAGTCATCTATTTTCATTATCAATTGTTGAGCACTATATTACGACGACGTTCGAATATTTTGTGGAACAGTCATTAGGGCAAATCAGTGAATGTTAGTGCAAAATTGCAAGTGCTCCGTGTGTAAGTGAGTGTTAAGTTCAAATCCGGCTCTGCCACGTTAAGGCCGACGATGAACTAGCAACGCTGCAGCGTTTTCTTCCATTTGATTAACATTGTCTGTAAGAGCCAACGCTGAAATCTACTGGTGAATCCGAGTGAAAGCACATCGTAAATAACAAGACTTTACAATACACATATTATTAGTTAAAAAAAGTGTATATTTAAATTTTGAAATCTTAAAACAACTGTTGAACAATCTTAGAAGGAACAAATGCTAAGGAGTTATAGCGTATCCGTTTAGTCGACATCTTACTTTAGTTCGTTACTGGTAGATTCGTGATTAGCAATCTTCCTTAAGAAAAGGATGAACGTTTCCGAATGGATTTTTCATCATCCGTCATCCGATCGTGATGCATAAAGTGGAATCAGAATCAGAGTAGATTTTATCATTCCAAATGTAGTTGGTAGCGATTTTTAAGTACCTACATAAATACCTTTACCTACCGCTCGCTGTGCATTCGTTGGTTCCCATAAAGGTAACATTGATAATGTAAATACAGTGGCTACTCCTCCGACAACGTACGTGATATCTGTATATCTCAGATTTGATGTATGTATGAGTTATGCTCGGCTTTCATGATCCCGATTCTCTGTGAAATTAATAGACAGTAATCCGAAGTAAACTGCCTTGTGCCAAGATAAATTACTATACCAACAATGATTATATTTTACATTTATTCTATAATTAGATTTTAGCCAAAACATAGGTTTTTGTTAAATTGAATTATACAAATTATATAAAAATTAATAAGATGCCTTTTATTATATATATTTTGTTAAAATGAGCCTAAATTATTTCCTATTAGAATTAGTTGTAAAAATTTGTATCTCTTCCCGCGTAGTATTTGTAGAAACATGCTGTTTTCTGTGTTTAATAGTAATCTCAGATTAATTCGCCCAATATTGCTAATAGCGCTTCCCTAATTTTTCCTATATTCTTCCACCCCGACTCTGCAAATTTTTTTATGTCCATCAATTTTTTGTTTTCTTTCTCGATTGCTGTTTGTTATAAACCTACCGTACTGTAGCCATTTGACCTCTTGCCTAAATGCTGATACCCGGTACCAGTTTGTACAGGTTTAGTGGATGGATGTTTTTGGAGTCACTTAATAATGAAAAACTGTTTGTCGCCTGCGATCCGTGCTTTCTAGTCATGCAAACAATAATGTACTGTTTCAGGTTCTCTGCTATATAGCCTGCATCTTAAATCTCCATTCATATGAGGTCTTCCTTATTCTCTTATGTTCCCAAAGTTTCAAATATACGATTAGATTATTTCCATTTTTCATATTTATATCTGAGGTTTTCTCCTGTAAATTTTTATTTAAGTCTTGATATTTTCTTTCCGATATCTCTTACTTTAGTTCTATTCCTCAACCAATTCTTTGTTTTCTCAGCCTTAAACTAGGTTTTAGTTTTATGTTTAACATTTGCCTTTCCAATGCCTTTTTCTTCAGGTGGAGTGGCATCCTAGATTTGAATATAACTGAATTTTTACCAACAGCTGCCCAAGCCAGTTTCATTCTTCTGTTGATTTCTGGGAGTAATGAGCCAGATTTATGTATTAATTGTCCCAGGTATATATACTCGTCTACTGTCTCCAGTGCAGTATTATTTATTATTACATCTTGGACATCCACTAGCTCGTTGTACATGGTTTTTGTTTTTGTCAAGTTCATTTTTAGGCCAACTTCATTGCTAGCTGCATTTAGGTCGCTTATAAGTTCTTGTAGTTCTGCAGGATTTTTAGCAATTAGAACGATGTCGTCTGCAAATCTTAGATGGTTGAGGTATTCTCCATCAATGCATAGGCCTTTGTTTTGCCAGTTCATTTTGCTGAATATATTTTCTAGAGTTGCAGTGAAGAGCTTTGGTGATATAGAGTCTCCGTGTCGGTCGCCTCTAGTAGTGGGAAATTCTGGAGTGTTTTCATAAATTTTTACCTTAGCTTTTGCTTGTCTGTATATATTTGCTAAAGTTTCTATGTAAGGTTTGTCAATGCCTTGGTTGGTCAAAGCTTCTATTACTGCCTTGGGTTATATAGAATCGAAAGCCTTCTCGAAATCTATGTAGGTTAATGCTAGCGGTATTTCATATTCTTTAGCTCTACTCATTAGTTCTCAAAGCGTATGGATATGATCTATGGTACTGAATCCACTTCTGAAGCCAGCTTGCTCTCTTGGCTGTGCAGCATCTAATGCATTTCTTAATCTGTTGTTGATGATTTTTGTGAATATCTTGTATATGATTGGTAGTAGACTTATAGGTCTGTAGTTTTTTAATCTCCTCTTTATTACCTTTCTTATGGATCAAAATTATGTTTGCTGTATTCCAGTGGTCTGGTATGCATCTTGATCTTAGACAGTTCGTAAATACACCTGCTAAGATGTTCCACGTCTTTTTGCCAGCGTATTTAAGCAGTTCCACTGTTATGCCATCAATTCCAGCTGCTTTACCGCTTTTCATTTTTGAAATTGTCGATTCTATCTCTTCCGGAAGGACTTCTGGTACATCTTCGGGGTTACTGATTGCTTCTTCAAGCGTTTCAGGAGCTTTGTATAGTTCACTATAGAATTTAGTCACGAGTTGTATTATTTCATTTCTGCCTGTAATTCTGGTGTTTTCGTTTGTTAGAGCCACGATTTGCTTCTTCCCAATAATTAATGCTTTCTTGTTTTCTTATAGTTCTTTCTGTTTTCGATTGCATTTTCTACCAGCCTTTCATTGTATTTTCTTATGTCTTCCTTAATACCTTTTCTTATTGTCTTACAAAGTTCTGTGTATTGTATTCTCTGTACGTTGCTAGTTACTTTCATTTCCCTTCTTTGTTTTAGCATTGTTTTTGTTTTATTAGATAGTTTCCTATGTTCGTTTTGTTCTTGCGGGCCTCCGATTTCTTTGGCACTATCAAGGATGATTTGCATTAATTGAGAGCTGTCGATTTGATCATGTAATCTTTCATCAATTGTCCTTTGATACTGACCTAAGTTTTCTTTTAGATTACTAATATTTATACCGGTTATTGTTGGTTTTGCGATTAATTTTATTCTTTCTAGTTTTAGGTCTAGAACAATTTTTGCTCTGAGTAGTCTTTGGTCGCTGCCTGTTTGAAATTTATTTATTACACTGACGTCTTTTATTGTAGCAATCTTGTTGGTTAGAATGAAGTCAATTTCGTTCTTAGTGATTCCATTTGGTGCTACCCAAGTCCATTTTCTGTTCGACTTTTTCTTAAAGAATGTATTTGCAATAGGCATATTTTGGTAGTGAGCAAACTGAACCAGTTTTTCTCCCCTTTCATTTCTCTCACCGACTCCATACTTTCCCATGACTTGTTCTTTGTCGTTTCTCTTTCCTACTTTGGCATTAAAGTCACCAATTAAATACTTAAAGTGACTTTTGTTGTTATTTAATGCTTCAGTTATGTTACTGTAGAGTTCTTCTATTTCTTCGTCAGAGTGAGTAATTGTTGGGGCGTATATTTGTATAATTTGTACAGTATATCTCCTTGATAGTTGTAAAGTTAAGCTGGCTACTCTATCCGAGATACTAGTTATTTCTACGATTCTTCGTTTCCATTTTTTGTTGATCAGGAATCCAATACCACCTGTTCTGCCCGTTAATGTTCCTCGGTAGTAGAATGTGTTTCCTGACTCTAATTCCAATAGTTCTTCATCTTTCCGTCTTACTTTACTGATTCCTATGACGTCCCATTTTATATGATCAGTTTCTTTTTCCAGTTCTACAAGTCTTGATTGATTTGATAGCGAGCGGCAGTTATATGTCGCTATATAAAGTGTTGTTGTTTTATTTGGGTAGCGGTTTAAACTCCGCAGATTCTTAGCACCCTCTGCCCTCCTGGCTTGATCTCGAAAGCTACCCATTTCAGAGCCATTTGGGCCTACGGAGAATGAGGGCCATGATTTGAATGTATCTTCCATGTAAGGGGTTGTGAGGCGTACCTTACCACGCTGCCTCAGTGCGTGGCCGTACGCCCCAGGTAAGGGTTCGCTGGTGTGTTTCGATTATAAGGCGCCGAAACTCGCCTTTCACCCTCCTCCTTCTGCTATACAACGTACTCTCACAATACGCCATATATTGCCCGGGGATTACGTGACTTATGTCTTCGTGGACGTAGGAGGTAGGATTCGTTGGTAGAGCTTGCTGACTTTTTAGATCAGCTGTGACTCATTCGTCACTCTCAGTTAGGCATTTAGAGTGACGAATGAGTCACAGCTGATCTAAAAAGTCATATATATCTATCTATCTATATATATAATATATATATATATATATATATATATATATATATATACAACACTTAATTTGTATGGAGATTATAAGAAGCAAAAAGTTCTCTTAACTACGTATCATGATACGATAATGACCAAGGTAAATTTTAATTTTTCATTTTTTTTTTCATAGCCTACTAAGTTTTTTCTAATGCGCCTATAAAACTCTTTTTGATATTAATTTTTCGACCAATACAGAAATAGTCTTGGATTTGCATAATAAAAATTAGTATTTGCAAATGAAAGCACACGACAGCAGTTGTTCTTTAAAGCCAAGTGAACTACTGAAATTTATTGCTCTGAAAATTTAAGAAAAGATGAAGAAACGATGCGGTGATTTCAATAACACTGGAAATAGTACAACAATCGCACTGCCACCATACTGAATATCACCTGCAAAGAAGGAAGTTCTTAAAACGGAGTTAGATAAACTCCTGTAAAAAGGCATCGTCGAAGAATGTGAAAGTGCATGAGCCGAGCCGGTTGTATTAGTGAACGATTTATTACCCATCGCTAAGGGAACTTCTTATATGTCTACCGTAGACTTACGATCGGGATATCATCAAGTTAATGTCACGAAAGCTGACTGTAATAAAATTGCGTTTGTGTCACCTTTCGGAACTTAGTTACGGATGCCTTTTGGTCTTAAAGGAGCTCCAATGCCTTTTCAAAAACTCATGAACAGTTTTCGCTGTGGTCTTAGTAACTTTGTGATTTTAAGTTACCTAGACAATCTTATCGTACTATCTAGCTCATTTGATGAACATTTGAATATCCTCCAGTCAGTGTTTGATAGACTAGATCAAGTTAGTCGAGATATCCGCCACGTTGTAGAATCTGAGAATTTTATAGCTCATATAACCCTATGGCTGTAAACAGTCCTAAAACGCATGGCCGAAACATGGCGAGAATCGAGGATGAAGCATCGATGATCAATCATAACGTCCAAGATAGGCAAAAGACATAAGCTGATCGACGTTTGGAGGAACCCAGTCCATTCAAAGAATGAGATTTAGTGTGGGCCAAAACAAGCGTTCTCCTAGGGGGAGACTGTACCAAACCGTACCCTATATGATGGTGACGCCTATAGGGGTATGAGGGATGAACTAGCCATATGTATCAGAAGATGTCAAGTGGTCTAATGTGTTTCTGTGATCCAAGAAGTATTTTGTCATCTGATACACAAACTTAGATAAAATATATACAGTATTTGTTAGTTAGTTGTTTAAGAAAGCTGAATTTTAACCTTTAATAAAGAAACACACATATTTATCGATGAATATAAATTTCTTGTAGAAAAAGCCCTAAAAATCCCTGAGAAAAAGTATATTCTTGCTATACTATCTTATTGAGATCATCTTTATCAGAAATATTTTTTCATATCATCGAAAAAATTAATATTTACCTTTTTATAAAGATGTACGAAGGTATTAATTTGTAACTGACATTTCTGTTTGTATGATATAAATTAATATGTCCATTATGATTCAGCGAGTAAACAATCTTCTTAGGTAAGTGCGATTATTTCTTGTTTCTTGAATATATATCTAGTATATTGGTTTTAAAGAAATGTATAGCATATTTATCATATTTTTAATCTTACCTAAACCAATCCTCTAACATGTAGGATCCCTAAGTTTTTTCCTTTTATTTGGTTAAATTTTTGTCCATTTTCTTTTAGATAGTATGATTAATTTTCTTTATTCTTCCTGTAGATTGTAGTTAGACTAGAAATTCTTCATCTACCATATATATTCAAAGACTAAAAATCCCCTTGGGTTGATTTTTATGTTAACCACGGTAAGACCAAACTTCTAGGCCCCTTTCTTCCCATCCAGGTCCAATTTACGTTTGACAACTAAAAGTTTTTAATGCAGATCTCTACGAAACTACTGTTAATAAAAGGATAACCAAAGTTGTTTCTATTAAATGCCCTGTAAACTAAAATCCAATTTTGCTTTTTAAAGAAATCTGTTTATAACTGAATACTTCAAAAGATTTCCTTAGAAAGGAAACCTAATAAATTTCTTGTAGAAAACAAACACGGAATGAATAACTTTATAAAAAACACAAGTAATTAATCTTTAAATGTTCTATAATGCCGATGCAATCCTGGTTATGCCGGCACTGTAACACATATTGATGACCTTTCAGAATTTTGGCCGTAACACTAGCCACTACGTAATATCGAAAACAGTGCTCGCTGTCGTCATCTTAAAACAAATATTTTACTTTTATTGGCGTTAAATTTGTAAGACATAGGATCGTTTTAGCTAAGCCCATTGTTCCCTTGACAACGGCTTAAATTAATTGCCAATTCTTGTTCACGAACACTTTGTGTATTTCCATTTTGAAAAATACGTTTCGCCTTTCGCCGTCTATATAACCAATTCAAAAACTGTTAACTTACCATGTTTTATCGGGATGTATTGAGGAACATACATAAATTTAGTTATTAAAAAATCAAACATTAAAACCATAGAATATTCCAATATATCTAAATTGAAGGAAATGTGGGAAAATATTACAAAATTCAAAATGTAAAATCACTAGCTTAAAGCAATATCCCTGATCATTGTAATTCTAGTTAAAACAAGTCATCTTGAATAGGCCAGTTGATATTGGAACTGTAAAATAATCACGAAACACTTTTAGTTTTGTAAGGACGATTTGGAATCCTAACCTCCTTTAATTTCGCAATCTGCGTAGAAAACGCAGAGAACGCAGAAGAAAAAAGATGCAGGATGCAGATCTCTCCTCATCTTTTTGGTAAACTCTGTGCAACAAGTTTAAAGAGTGTGAGCTTAATTTGTAAAGGAACTTTTTGAATAGAAACAATTTTCCATATTACTTATTTGTTCTAAAAATTTAAACAGGTATGTGTCTGTAGAATGTGTTGTGATGAAAATATTTCGGTAATTATTGTGTAAAAATACAGTTTTTCGCTTAAATCTGATGTAATAAATTTTTTTATTAAAACATTTAAATAAAAATTACTCAAAAAAATTAATTGACTACACAAGAAACTTAAGATAATTTAATTTTTAACATAGGTCCCACAAAAGACTAGATTAAGTTAGACTAGACTAGACTAGTTAAAGTTCAAAAGGTTCCTCTTCTGTCTCCGAAATGATTTTTTCCAGAGAATCCACGACATCGTTCTTAATATCTTCCTGCAAATGTTTTATTAATTCATCCACAATTAAATCTAGAGCAGGTTTCTTTTCCTTAAAATAACGGTCAAAAGAAATACCGTGTTTGCAATATTTCTTCCACTCTTGGCGAAATTTGGAGAAAAATTCATTACAATATTTATCAACATTTTGAAATTTCAATTCAATTTAAAGCAGCCTATATTAAATGGGCATTAAATTCGGGGGTAGGTGGTATTCTTAAGACAGATTAACCTGCATACACATACTACATAACATAATCTGATCTAGGAAGGCGGCCCGATAAGTACTTAGCCTCACCGCTTGATGGGGTCACTATCTTAAGAGAAAATTTACTATTGTGTAATACATTCTTGTACATAGGTAATGTTAAAATTTCAGCAGAAAAGAGCCATATCGGTCGGGGATTCGATTCTTGTATTTGGAAGAGGAATCGCACAGCGAAATCAAAGACCGCCTAGATGATGTGTACGGTGACACTTCTACTTCGACAGCAACCATCAAAAATTGGTTTAACGAGTTTCAACTTGGTCCTACGTCGGTTTTTGATGGTTCCTCGGTGCCCCAAAAAACGGCTACCACGTTGGATAACGTGAGAAAAACCACGATCTTGTATTACCAGACCGCTGACTAAAGGTGTACCAGATAGCTAAGACATAAGCATTTTTAAAAAACCGCTCATCTCATATCCTGCATGAAATTTTGGGCATGAGAAAGCTGTTGATCCGATGAATGTCGCGTTTGCTCACTCCGGACAACAAGTGCAAACGTGAAACCAATTCAGAGCAGTCTTTGACGCTATTTAAGCGTAATCCGAAGGAGTTTTTACGTCGTTTCGTAACTGTCGACGAAACATGGATCTTCTGATACATGCCAGAGACCAAAGAACAACCGAAACAGTGGATAGCTTTCAACGAAAGTTCCCCGAAGAACGCGAAGACTGTCCTATCGACAGAACAGATAATGGCCACAATTTTCTGGGATTCATAAAGAGTGATCTACATCGACTACCTGGAAAAGGCCAAAATGGTCACAAGGCTATAATAAGCCGAATTATTGAGCCACTTTACCTAATTTTTCGTTTTTCTTTTGTAGGCTAAATACCTATTTAATACATTTTAGATCTCGACTTGTGAATTTTTATTATGCTATATAATTCTGCCTTTATTATTGTTTCAAATTCTTCGAAGATTGGTTCAAAAATAACTTAATGCTAAATTTGACAGAAAAGACTGTTGTGGTAATGGACAATGCCTCCTATCACAGCAGAAAGTCAGAACAAATTCCCAACAGTTTAAACACTAAAAAAAATATTCAAGAATGGATTCTGTCAAAGGACCTATTTTTTTAAGAAGACTACCTAAAATGCGAGTTACTTGATGTAGTCAAGACCTTCAAAGCAAAATATGACAGGTACTTAATAGAAGATATTGCCAAAAAGTACAATGTGAATATTCTGAGGCTAACACGCTATCACTGTGAACTCAATCGCATCGAAATGGTTTGGAGTGAAGTAAAACGGTATATAGCTGGACGCAACGCGAATTTTAAAGAAGCTGAAATGCAAAATTTAATTACAGCAGCGTACCAGGTCATTAGCAATGGAGGAGCAGATACAACAATGAAATAGAGACTCTCTTCGGGAATGGAAACATCGTAAGATACATAAAAGCCAATAGATTAAGATGGGCAGGCCACGTGGTACGGAGTGATGACGACAGACTGATTAGCAATGTGTTTTGGGAAAGACCAGATGGTAGGAGATCGACAGGAAGGCCTAGAAAAAGGTGGAAAGATGCAATTAGGGAAGACCTGGAGAAGATGGAAGTAAGGCCATGGGAAATAATAGCACAGGATCGGAATCAATGGAAGGCAATAGTAAACGCGGCAAAAACTCACGAAGAGTTGTAAAAGCCAATGATGATGATGATCAGGTCATTATGCCAAAGAAATGGAAAAACTACGTAAACCACGTAATAGCAACAGAACAAAAATGTGGGAAATTGACAATTTGTTGGATGATGTCGAACCAATTATTACAAATATAAATAACGGAGATAGCGATGACAGTGACGATAATAATGATGATAATGATAGTTAAGCAGAAACTTAATGTGACAGCGATTAACAGAAAAAGGAACTAAATATAATGGTGTACAATTACGATTACTTACACATGATTATTTATTAATTTTATTTTCGGATATTTCTACGCTCTGTTACTGCCAACATATACAGTGCGGTTTTTAAAAGTCCTTCTCCCTTAACTTTTGAACGGAACAATACATAAATAAAATGTTCCTTTATGTTTTAGTTTTATTTTACTCAATTTTATTTAAATCTATAACCAAATGGTTTGTATCGCTAGCACATATTGTAGAATTAAAAACAAACTGCTTGTGTGACATAAATAAAAGACATTTCTTAATTTTTATTTTATTTTAGCCCAAGAATGTTGTAGCAAATATTATTTATGTTTGAGAACCACTGACAGAAGGAAGCCAGGCAGGGTCGTTAGTGGGCATTAGGACTTAAGCTACCCTAACACAAAAGATGGATTAGGCTAAGCAGTAAGAAGTGATGTCTATTTTAATACAAGTTTGCAAAGAAGTATGGCATCGATATTGTGAATTTGCCCTGTACAGACAAGTCACTTTCAGACAATCTATAGCAATACATAAATAGAGGAACTAATCTTCAATGCAATTACCTTTAAAGATTTTTTTGGGATTTGGGAAAACTAATGTTTTCTTATTTAATAAATTAAGTTAATACATACGAGTTATGTTCTAAAAATGTTTTTTTTTTTCTAAAGCACTGAGTTTTATTCCAATGTTCTCCTTTTATTAAACAGTCGTTTACAGTTTACCAAAAACAGATCAATTACCCAAAACGAACTTTATTATTTTAATTGATAAAAAGTAGTTCGTGTAACCTTCTGGCTTATGTCTAGTGTTTTCAGGCTGCGCAAGCGCCCCTAACATGACTTAACGACCACTTACGTAGCCCGGACCGACTGATTTAAGTGCCAGTAATATAATTATTATTTTATTTGATATTATGTTGTAAACATTGTTTCTGCAATAACGTGAATTAACTATTTTTTACTTAGCACCTTTGAGCACTAGACCAACAATATAGTTTTTCGAATATTTTTCGGCCATTTGGTATAACATAATGTAGCATGCTTCTTGTATTCTTTATCTAGCGTTTTTGAGATGGACTGTACTCATACAATATATCCGATATATTAATATGTCAAGAAAGTCATTAGTAATTATAATAAAAAATCCTATTGAAGCGAAACCTCTCATGAGATGCTTCCATTTATGTCACTAGTATATTATCCGTGCTATACAATTGAAAAAAACCACTGAGTCATAACAGTGCTTAACTTGATTACCTTTTAATAAATATAATTAAAAAAGATGTTACCACATCCAAAAATGATTTAGTACAGGCCCTCTGGCACTTCGTTAAACGCTCTTTCATTTGACTTTTCGCCGTACGGTCATGGGTGTCAATCAGATTAAGAGATTAAAAGTACTTTTAAAACGAGATGACTACAGTGTTCTGCAGCATGTTTGTACGTTTTTATTATACGCAGTGTAAACAAAGCAAAAAGGACCAGCTAGGGATATAAAGAAGGTGAATAGTGTTATTTATCCTGTTAGAAATTAATAAGTTATTCACCTTGCAGCTCTAAATCACCAAAATTTTGTTGCTACGTAAGAAAGGAACTAAGAAATTCAAGAAAGGACAATAAACTAGTAAACATATAAATTAACTAATTATTTTTTTTTAAGTGACTACTTCAGTCTCATTACGAGGCACACTTAAAAATATGAACTATTGCAATTGATCATTCAGGAAAAGATCCAAGGTAACCGTGGTGCTGGTAGAAGCAAAACATCATGGCCAAAAAATCTAAAGACTACATCATTATTTAAAGCATTGATTCGAAAACATCATTCGACTACATCATTATTTAGAGCTGCTATCAATAAAGTTGCGATAACGAATATGGTATCTAACATGATATCATCATCATTCTCGCTTTACAACCTTCTAAATTCTCCTCAAGAATTTCACTTCAGTCGTCCCTAGACATCGCCCTTCTCCTCCTGGCACGTATTCCCATATTTCTCATCAATGTTATCAAGGAACCTTGTTCTGACATGACATGCCCTACCCACCTAAGGCGTCCAACGTTAATATATTTTACGATATCTGGTTCCTGTCTTCTCTACACTCCATTTTCATTCACCGCTCCATAGTTACTCCTTAGTATTTTCCTTTCGAAGCATCCTAACGTGTTTTTATTACTTGTTGTTCCAGGTCTCTAAACCATATGTTAGGACTGAGCGTATTATTGTTTTGTAGAGTTTTACCTTTGGATTTCTCTATATAATTGTTAATTTAAGAATGAAATTGATCCCAAAATAGCATCTGTTTGCCATGCAAGTTTGCAATAGCGAAACTGATAGCCCATTCGTTCTTTAAGTATTTCTTAAAGTTTAAGTTTAAGTATTTCTTTCTTCCGATGCCTCGTTTTCCTTTTATCTTCCCTTCCATAATATGCTTTAAAAACTGGTACTTGGAATTTCGAAATATATGACCCAGATAAGCAGTTTTTCTTTTTTTTATTCTTTCTTCCGATGCCTCGTTTTCCTTTTATCTTCCCTTCCATAATATGCTTTAAAAACTGGTACTTGGAATTTCGAAATATATGACCCAGATAAGCAGTTTTTTCTTTTTTTTATTATTGGTAGCAATTCTCGTTCTCTGCCCATTCGATTTAATACTTCGACATTTGTTGTGTGACCTGTCCAGGGAATTTCAAGTAGTCTTCTAAATACCCATATTTCAAACGCCTCCAATCGGTTCATCACATTGGCCTTTATGGTCCAGGTTTCTACATCATATAGCAGTATGGAGTAAATGTAACATTTTACAAAGCGATATTGAAGCATCAAGTTGAGGCTGCTGTTGCTTAGCAAGGTTCTCATATTAGTAAATGCTGTTCTGACTTGCTCAATCCTGCTACGTATCTCTATGTCTGGATCTAGATCTTTAGTTATCCAACTACCGAGATATCTGAACTTGGGAACCTTTTGGATGTTCTTGTTGTTTACTCTTATATTCAATTGCATATTTCGTGTTCTACTAACCACCATTACCTTCGTCTTGTCTATATTAATCTTCAAGCCCACTCGTTTTCCTTCAGTGTTTATTCTATCTATTAGTCGTTGTAGCGCTTCTTGGCTATCAGCTATTATGACTGTATCATCAGCATAGCGAAGATTACTAATAGTCTGTTTGTTGATTTTGATTCCACTTCAGTGTCACTTAAGGCTCTATCGAAAATCGTTTCAGAATAAAGATTAAAAAGGAGGGGTGGCAGAACATAACCCTGTCGTACACCTTTTTCGATTGAGAAATATGATGTAGATTCCAGTCCTACTCTCACAGATGCCACTTCTACTTCTTCTTCTTCTTCTTCTGTTTTTTTATAAGCAAAATGCTTGTTCAATGTCGATTAATGCCTCTATTGGAGGTTATCACTCCATCTTTTGCGTGGTCGCTCGATACTTCTTCTACCTCTTAGTGATTTGTCCCTCGCTATTCTGACTAATCGGGTCTCTTCCATTCTGTTTATGTGTTCGTTCCATTCCTTTTTTCTGTTCAGTGTCCACTCATTTATTTCTGGTATATTGCATTTTCTTCTGATCTCTTCACTCCTCATTCGATCCCTCAGTGTGTTTCCTGTAATTTTCCTCAGTAAACGCATCTCCGCTGTTTCTAGTAGTTGCTGAGTTTTGGAGGTATCCGGTCTTGTCTCTGAAGTGTATGTCATTATTGGTCTTATTGTTGCTTTGTAGATTCTTGATTTCACGTCGGTATTAATGTGGGGATTGCGCCATATCGTGTTATTAAGACAACCTGCTATTTTATTAGCCTTTTGTACTTGATTTTTCACTTCCTTCTCCACATCTCCGTAGCTAGACAGTGTAATTCCTAGGTAATTTGTCTCCATTACTTGCTCAATGCTGATACCGTCGATTTCCAGTTTACATCTAATTGGTTCTTTACTGATTACAATTGTTTTAGTTTTCTGTGTAGAGATCACCATATTAAAGTCCTTTGCCCTAGTATTGAATCTATGGGTTAGTCTTTGTAGATCGTCTTCATTGGATGCAATTAGGGCCGCATCTTCTGCATAGCAGAGTATTCTGAGATGCCACTTGATTTATCTAAAGGTTCTTTATGATTTTAAAACAATGCCTAGCATAAGCCACCTATGTTTTTGCTTACTGTCTCACTAATTCTTATCTTCTTTTCTTGTCATGAAATAATCTATTTGGGAGTGATACCCTATTTTGTACGTAACAAGTTAAGTTTCTCTCTTCTAAAAGAATGTGTTAACAGTTTCTATATCTAATGCTGTTTCTAGTTCAAGCATATCATCTCCAGCTTTATTTATAGTTCCAAGGCCTATTTCTCCATGTACTGCTTCATATACTGTCTTAGATTAGCCCACATGTGCTCTAAAATCGCTTCATATTATAACTTTTTCCTCTGATGGAATATCACACAGTATACCTATCTAATATTTGGTCATGGAAAGCTTTTCTATCATTAAAACTCAGCCCTGTTTGAGGAAAACACATACCGAAGTACACTCACACACATACATACACAACATTTATTACTTCTTTATAAGTAGAAATCTTACTAACATTAATTTTGTTAATCGCTCGTTCTTACAACTTTTACAACGTTATCTTTCATTTCACTATTAGCAATTATACTAATTCCACTCCTAGTGTTACTTTTAACTACATATCATAATTTGTATCTTTCACCTAGTTCTTTCGCCATTTCCATTTTCTACGTAGTTTCTTGAATACAAGTAATTTGTACTCCCCTTCTTTTAAGCGCATCTACTAATTCCACACTCTTACCAGTAAGACTACCAAGATTCCAAAACCCTATCCTAATTGTTCTAACCTGTAATAGTGGTCCTCCTGAAATTGTCCTACCCGGAAATCCGAATGAAGGCTCAGTTTGCTTCCGGAATATTTTACCTCAGGACATGCCATCATTTCAGTATAATTTTTATAACATTGGAGAAGGTCTTTTCACTTTTATTGCTAAAAATAACAGCAGTAGTCGAAGTATACGTTTTCTCGGGCATATCTAAAGAATAGCACAGGAAAAAAAGACGAAAATGTGATTTGCTCAAAAACCAATATGGAAGAGAAGAAGAGCAGACCATGAAAAAGATGGACAGATAGTGTGTTCTACAAAGAATTAACGTCAGTATTTGGAAAGAAAAGCAGTAGATAGATCAAAATGGAAAAAGTTACGAAGGAATGCATGCAAAGACTATAAAGAAAAATTAAATGTAACTATGTATTTATAGAATAAAAACAACTAAATTGGGATAAGATAAATAAATTTACAGTTTTGTTTTTTTTACATATCCATCAGAGGGTAGGCTGATAAGACTTCTAATACTGATAGGTTGATAGTTTTTATATACGATTAATATATATTTTGCGAAACACAATAATAATTTTTAAAGCTGCCCCCAAATATAAAGAATTAATTGATATGAGGTTGAATGCTCCAATAAATGAACTTTGAAAATTAAGGCAATTATATCGAGCACAAGTTTAATCAAATCTTGCCCAAGTACTTTCGCTTAATATAGCATCTTCAGGGACATTTCGTCAAATATGGGCTATCCAGCAAGCGTATAATGTGATAAACATGAATGTTAACATAAAATTGTACAAACACTACACTAGAACAAGGACAAACAGTTTAAAATTAATTCTACGCTTGCTGGATAGCCCATATTTGACGAAATGCCCCTGAAGATGCTATATTAAGCGAAAGTACTTAAGCGAGATTTGATTAAACTTGTGCTCGATATAATTGCCTTAATTTTCAAAATATAAAGAAACTGACTTAAGGGTAATTCCAGCAATAATCGACACAAGTCGGTAGGGTCACCCTCTCCGATTTGGCTGAAATTTTACACACATGTTGTACTAGAAAAAAAAAATATGATTGTCAAATTTTCAGACCTTAATATTCAAAATGGCGGCCGTGGTGCGCTATTGAAGTTTCACGCTTTTTATCAATTTTTTTCGTGTTTTGTCAATTTTTTGCGTACACACACACCCTTGTGTACATAGACGAACAAATATTATAATATATGTATAATAATAAAATCCTAGCGCAAAAAATGTATTGATTACAGCGAGCAATTCTTCGTTTAATATTGTGTCGCCCCCTATAAAACGGTAAAATGGGTGGTAAATAAATTGAAAATAGTCATTTTTTGAGTAAAATTTTCCGTAGAATCCGAGTTCGTTGTCAGAAAACCTCTAAAAGTTATTTGGAAGCTGAAAAACGAAGAAAAAGCGCTAAAAAAGGCGGAAAATCGCGTTTTTTAGACTCTTATAGGGCGCAGCGGCTTCAAACATATAAAAAGGATTCGGATTAAGGATTTCTAAGACAACTTTTATTCGAAAGTCCTTGTATTAAGCCGTCTTTTGTGAAAATTTGAAAAATATTAAAGAGGGTGTTTTTGAGATATGAATTTTTCAAAAAAAAGCCCTTTGTTTCGCATTTTGTGGCTTTAAATGACGTCATATAGCAATTTTGACACCGGTATCGTGTTTAGCGGGAAATTTTACATTGGGAAACATATAGTGGATATTTGTTTAAGCATATTTAGCTCGCTGTACTAAGAAAATTGGCGAAACACGAAAAAAAATTGATAAAAAGCGTGAAACTTCAATAGCGCGCCACGGCCGCCATTTTAAATATTAAGGTCTGTCAATTTGACAATCATGTTTTTTTGTCTAGTGCAACATGTGTGTGAAATTTTAGCCAAATCGGAGAGGGTGACCCCACCGACTTGTAGCGATTATTGCTGGAATTACCCTTAAAGGAGATGGAATTGAAATTAAAATAAAAGATGTTACAATTGATAAAATAAACAGAAATTCTCCTTCTAAGTTGATAATTCTGCTTTTTGTTTTTAAGACATGACTGGGTCATCCGCTTTATCTTCTCGATGGATTCTTGTTAGATATTATGGCGACCGAATAAGCACCATTCTAGAATTCTTCTGTGTGTGCCCGTAATTTGTTGGCATTTTTATCAATGTTACGGCATATTAAATTGAAGGCTTTTAAACCCTAATTTTACACCGCTTAATAAAAGAGAAAAAAGAAGAAGCGTCTAGCTCGCAAAAGACAAAGAAGAACGAAGCACTTACGAGGTGCGGCTCCATAATTTATAAGTGGCCGGGCCCCGATAGTTGTTAACAGCTGCTTTGTAGATAAAAAAATAATCGATACTTTACTTATTTGAGTATTCGAGAGTTAATAATCTATTACATATCATTATGTAAGTTGGCTGATTTTAATATTGTTAATGATTTGCTGTTGCTTGTATTTATACAGCATGTCTACATAAATGTAATGGCAGAAACTACCAAATGGAAGGAAAATGAAACATACTGAAAATTATTATTTCAGACCTATATCTACACATATGTCCAAAAGTTTGGAATATTGGAATATTTCTCCGTTTTATTATTTTTTATAAATAAACTCTTCTGAATAGTTACACATAATTTTGTTTCAATTCTTTACAATACTAAATAAATCTCAAATCCAGATAAACGATATGGAAAAAAATTATTTATTCTCTTGGAGTGAACAACTTACATTTAAAAATAAATTAGTTTAGAAAAAAATAATTTTTAATAAAACTAATAATTAGTATTTCCTCCATTGGCCTGTATGCATGCCTGTAGGCGATTTGGCGTGCTGCCGATTAACTGGTCGAGTTGGGCTTTCGGAATTCTCTCCTATTCTTCACCAGCAACATCTTTTAGTTCTCGAAGTGTAATAGGGGGATTGTTTCGCTTCTTGATGCGTATTTAGAGAATATCCCAAGAATGTTCAAAAACGTTCATGTCGGGGGAATTTGAGGGCCACTGTAATGTAGATATTCCTTCTTCTTCCAGAAAATTTTGTACTGCTGCTGTTCGATGAGGAGGTGCCTTGTCATGCATAAACCCAATTTCGTCATCGACTGTCTCTCGGGTCCCTCGGAATAGACATACCACAGGATTTAAAACCTTCTCGATGTACACAGCACCAGTGACTCTTCTCTCCAGAATCAGCAGTGGCGTCCGTGTACCACTCATAATACCACCCCAAACCAAAATACTGCCACCTTCGAATGGGATACGCGGTTGGGCTGTTACTAGTCGGGCTTCTCGTCCTGGGGCCCTTCAAAACAGTGTTCTTCGCGAATCAGATACCAAGCCAATGTTTAACTCATCAGAGAACATGACGTTATTTCAGTTAGGACCATGATGCACCATTTCTCTAGCCCATTGCAACCTTACTATTTTGTGTTGGTAGGTTAGTTAAGGAACATGTAGCGGTTTTCTACGATACAATATTCAATCCTTGAAGCCTAGAAATTTCTCTGGATATACCACTTGTAGATTCCAGTCGATTTCTACGAGCTATCAATGTACATCGACTTCTACCACTTCTGGGACCATCCTTGACGTCATTTGTCATCTTGGATTTTTTTTTTAATTTTCGATACAGCACTCTCTGTAGTATCAACAATATTCGCGATATAACTTTAAGTAAAACCGTGTTTTAGACAAAGACTGTGACTGATTTAGACAAAGACTGTGTAATACGCTAATCAATTGAATGTGACCAAGATCATACAAAAACGATTCAAATTTTTTATAATTTTCATTTAAAAACGCTTTAGAATGAATATCAACAACAGTTTTAAAACCACCATATATTATTTGTACGTATTCCAAACTTTTGGACATGTGTGTGCTTACAAGAAATGGATCTATATACAGGGTGTCCAGAAACTCTCATGACAAACGAAAACCAGAGATTCCTCAGACAATTATAAGACGATTTAACCTAATTCACGTAGTGCAAAAATGCTTCCGAGGGGAGCTAGAGCGCTTTGATATACTACTACTTATGATTGCGTCTTGTACGTAGTTGATTTTCATACCTCCAGAACGGTTCTATTTAGAAAAACGAAAACTGGTACGATTATTTATTCCTCAGAGTTGAATCGATTCCATTAATTGAGAATTTTGGGTAGGTCAACGGTTATTTTAACCCATAACTATTTTTTTTTAACTTTTAAGCATCTGTGATACTAGATTATTAAATTTGCAGGTATTCTAATACCAAAAGGAACTCTTACTTTAAGTCTGTAGGACACACCGTTTTCTAGAAAAATCAATTTGAAAATTTTTAGTTTTTCGTTATAAAAGTTTAATTAATAGGTTCCTTAATTAATTGTAAATTACCTTTTGTTTCAATAAATGCAGCACACAATTCGTAAAAAAGTTTGGAAACAGAAACAAAAAATCAATTTGAAACAAAAATATATTCAAAGGTTTTTTTAAAACAAAGTTTTTGTTACCTTAGAACAAAACTATGAGTAATACAAAAGAATAAGTATCAAAGTTAGATAGTAATAAAAGATGCTCAATGTGATGACCATTAATCTCTATGCATAAATTTGACATTTTGTTTAGAGAACGCCAAATTCTTGCAAAAACTGCAAAGTTATTTCTAAATTACTTGCAAGCATCTTGTATCCTTAGCCAGAGTTGTACACGATTTTGTATCGGAACGGAATAAACACATAATTGTATATATCCTCAAATACAATAATCGCAATGATTCAAATCCGGCAACCTTGCTGACGAAGGAATTAGACCCTTCCAATTCAGTGGTCTTCGTAGTTATTACGTAGAAAGTCTCGTACATTCCTGCTAAAGTTGGCCGGACAGCGATCATGTAGAAACCGTACGCTTTGCCGAATATTTAAAGGCATATCATTTAAAGGCAACAAATCAGCCAAACATTTTGCAGGAAATGTATTCAACTACTCCTCCTCAGTCCTAATCCCTTTTGGGATGTGGTGACACAATCAGGCCTTTACAGTTTTTTCACGGTTTCTCTCCATCCTTCTCTGTCCTGGGCTAGTTGATCGGCTTCATGTAACCCTTGGTTATTCAATGTTTTTGTTTGATCTACCTAACGGATTGGAGATCTTCTCCTAGATCTCTTTCCTTCAACTCTACCTTTAACGTTTTGAAACAATGACTCAAATTATTTTATTAAAACTGTACTCTCTAACAATGATAATTTGGAGGATTCTAATTGAGTTATAGTTTTCTGGACGAAACTTTAATTTGATTTTATGAATGACAGTTGATGTTGGAGGATGTTATTTTGGAAGGCTTGCTTAGTTTATAATAAGCATTGGCAACTATCATCCGTTAAAAGGTTAATTATTTTTTTTTAAATCAACAAAATGATCAGCATAGAAATTAGCTGCTTCCAACCATGTTCCCTAACGTCTTAAAATGGGTTGCGGTGGCAGTGGAACAGCAGGAAGCATATCTCTGTAACATTATATTCTTACAGGTGCTTTCAGGAATAACTTTTTGACACTCCCTATTAAACTGTTAACTAGTGGCAATTTTTTTCTTACTTCCTTCGCAACTCTGTTTATTCCATGCGCTAAACAAGTGACATGTATTAAGTTTGGATAAAATATTTTAAAATTTTGTCCTGCTTTCATCATATATAATGCGGCATCAGATAAAATAAGCAATAATTTATCATTAGGCACAACAACAGGAAGAAAAAAGTTTGCTAGTGCTTCTTTTAGAAACCTTGATATTGTTAGAGCGTTGGTTTTCTCCACTTTTCTCCAAGGTTTCATCGCTAAGTACACCAATCAATAAGTGCACAATATATCTTCCTGACGAGTCACTGGTCTCGTCCACACATATGTAAAAGTAATTATTACCTATTTCGGCTTTTATGTTGTGGATATCTGAGGAATATAACAAATTGACATTATTTCTCTTTAGAGTTGGTTCACTGGGAATGTTTTATTTGCAATATTTTTTTTAAACGAACTAAAGTTTTCAATAGATAATTTTGAAAGCGGTATATTAGAAGATACTAATGCACGACACAAGTCTTCGTTAAAAGTTTCTTGTTCGGTTTGTTTTTTTGGAACTTGACTGAAAGCACTTGGACACTGAAGTTTAGCTAAATGTTTCACGGTTCTGACATGCTCATCTATTTGAATTTTTTTTCAGATGAAATCTAAAAAAAAAAATATAAATATTCTATAGTTGTACCCATTTTTAAAATCTAAGATTGTAGAAATAAACTAAAAATTAACCGTTTTGCATAACAATTAAAATATATAAATTAAATCAAAAAAAAATCGGTGTAAATCTTGAAAATGTCAAGAAATGACTGTGCAAGAAGGAAGAACCCCCAAATATTTAATGGCTCTTGGTCTTTAAGAGGATTTAACGAAAAAATACTGTGAGCATAAATTAAAAGCACTTAATTATTTAAGTCCAATATATGATATGTTTTTGTTTTTAGCAAAATTAAAGCAAACTATGCTATTTAAAAAAAAATGTTAGCGAACTTTCAGTAGACTATTAAATGGTTTGAATTTTAAATAGGTATCCTATTTTTCATCGCAAGGAGTTTAAAAAATGCTTGAAAAAATATATCGATTTATTGCGAACTAGCCTTGTGTCGGCACTTTTCCCAATTTTAAAATCTTTGTACCACCGTGCAAATTTTTAAAATAAAATAAACAATAATACGTATGTACTTACGGTTTTGCCACAACATGAGCAATAAACTTTATCCATATCCATAGATAGCTCTTTGTAAGGTGTTATCCAAGTTGAGAAATTGCTTATTTTCGGCATTTTCAAAGCCCAATAATTATTCACAATTAGAAATACACGTTGTTTACGCCTCCAATTTTACAACAAAAGTGAAACCAAGTGAAACTGACCGTTAAAATAAAAATTTTTACCCAGAGACATAAACTGGTTTACTCAAACCCTTAATTCCAGGACAAAATGTGACAAAACTATAAGCCGCTGTCTTTTATTAGTTACCATACCAAGAATTTGAATACCAAGTAATTAAAAAACAAAATTAAATATTGGCAATTTTGTAAGTTTGAATATAAAAATATATAGTTAACACCAAATTTTCAAAATATAGACATTTTATGCTCACTTTTATAAAAATATGCAAAATTTGATATTTTTGCATTTTTTATGCATTATATGCAAAATATATAATTTGCATATTTGCCTAAGTCTGCTAATAATATTTCTTTCTTTATACCTATCTAATTTTTTTCTTTATTTCAGGTGGGAGATCGTCTCTTCGTTGGAGCTCCCGGCAGTTATTATTGGCAAGGTAAATAAGACTTTCTTTTAATTATTAATACCTTTACAGGCTTCTAGTGAACCGTAGCGCAAAAAGTATCCAAATATTTGGCGAAACTCTGTTTAGAATATACCCAAACGAAATTGCTCTTCTGTTTCAGGCCAAATGTATTCCATAGATGCCCATGCTCATTTTAACTATACACCTGGAATTTTCGGAAATGTGGGCTATGGCGCCAAAGGTACCTTTCCAAAAAAATCGAAAAACTATCATCTAATCACTTCTCACACAATACTTACCCCAAATGACGAATTAATCACAAATAAAGCTTTTAAAATTGAGTTTTTTGTTACAGGATAGTTTAGATTTACACGCATACCTTAGTTTACGTTTAAAAATAAGGCTGTGAACTGTGGTTGGAATTTTTAATTTTTAGCTTATAGAACCATGCTTAGAAAGTATAAAACATGCGTAAAAATATACAAAAACAGACCACAGTGAACCAATAAAAGTATCATACGCAATAGTACGTATTGCCATCGGTAGTTCTTAAGCTGATTTTTATCGAATTGAGCTTTTTCCCGAATTACCAAATTATCGGGGAATATTATTTTTGTTTTATTTTTTATGTATAAGTTCTAAAAGAAAACAAAATCATTTTGCATTTATTATTTGACAACTATTGCTTCTGAATGTAAAAATATATTCACTGAAGCCATCGCCTCAGTGAATGTTGGTTAAAACTGTGGGAAGCTTTGTAATGTATGTACATTATATATATATATATATATATATATATATATATATATATATATATATATGGTTTCAAAACGTCTTGCGTCGTTGTCCGATGCCTAATTTCCACGAATTTCTATCATTCCATTGTTCTTAGGTCAAGTCTCGGGAGCTCATTGCCTTTGTTATTCCCTCCTTCCATGTTCCTTTTGGTCTTCCTCGTTTCTTACGATTGGTGGTATCCATTTCATGGCGATTTTTGGTAGTCTTTTTTCTGGCATTCTTTGAACATGGCCATACCATATAAGTTGTTTCCTTTCTATGTCTGTTGCCAGTGATCCATCTACCCCCATCCGATTTCTTATTTCATCGTTTTTAATTCTGTCTGCACTAGATATTCGAAGTGATCGCCTAAATACATCCATTTCTGTTGCTTCGAGTTTTCTTTTATTGCTTTCTGTTAGTCTCCATGTCTCTGTATCATAGGTTAAGCTGGTTCTTATGAGAGATTCATATATATTGTATTTTCGTCTTTTACCAATTTCTGAGCTCCAAAGAACTCCGTTAAGGCATCCAATTGTTCTACGGGCCTGGGTTATTCGTTTTCTAATTTCCCTATTGTCTGTGCCTGTGGTGTCGAAATCAATTCCTAGGTAGGTATATTCAGTGCAGAATGCAATTTCGGTTGTGTCCATCTGAATGTTGGATAGTTCTGCGCCTATTGGGAGATATTTTGTTTTTTGTGTATGGAGTTCTAAACCCCACTTTTTGTATTCTTCCTGTAGTTTTCTGGCCATATATGTCAGGTCTTCTTTATCGTTGGCTATAAGGACTTGATCGTCTGCAAACTGTAGGGTATATAGGCAAGTTTCTCCCAGGTCAATGCCCATTCCTCTGCACTTTCTCTCCCACTGATACAGTGCTTTCGCCACGTAGATTTTAAACAATGTGGGGGATATGCAACACCCCTGCCGGAGTCCCTTGTTTACAGGAAATTTTTTTGAAAGTCTATTTCCAATTTTTATTCCCGACATTGATCCTTCATAGAGCTATTTAAGGGCGTTAATTACTGCGTGGTTAATGTTTGTTTCCTGCAAAACTTTCCATAGTTTTTTAGCAGGTACAGTATTATAGGCCTTCTGAAGGTCTATAAACATAAGATGGGTTTCTTGGTTGGTACTTGATCTTTTTTCTATTATTTGTTTCAAAACAAACACATTATAGGTGCAGCTCCTTCCCGCTCTAAAGCCAGATTGTTCCACTTCTTGTTCCTTATATTCTTGTTCGAAGTATCCTTCCATATAGGCGACTTAAGGTACTGGTTACTGATATACCTCGATAGTTTGAGCAGTCCAGTTTACTTCCCTTCTTATGTATAGATGATATGAAGGATACTTTCCACTCATGCGGGACTGGTGCACCGTTTAGATATTGGTTTATACACCAGGTTAATCGTTCAAACAGTTTGTTAGTGCCGCATTTGATTAGTTCTGCTGGAATTCCCTCCGGACCTGCAGCTCGACCATATTTTAGTAGTTGTATCGTTTTTATGACAGTCCTCTCATCGATGTTTATCGTTTATCGTTTCTGTGTATGTACATTATCTGATTAAAATGCTACATTTCTCATCTAAAACATATTTACTGGATATTTAGTTAACATCTTGAACATAGTCGATTTTCCTATTTGAATCTGCTTCTTGAAACTAGGATGTAAATGATCTACTCTACGTGATATTTCAGTTAGGCCACAACTGCAAATACAGTAAGGTCTCGTTTTATGCGGTGGATGCGTTTCAAATAAAAGCACATATAAAGAATTGCGTAAAAAAGACATTATGTTCGTACTTAATCCAAACTGGCAAAAGCGCCTCCACGTCTTACCCCTCGCTGCAACATCGCGCGGTCTAAAATTTGACTCTGCGAAAGATTGCACAAAGAATTCTTCCTTTTTTACGTTTTCACTGCTAAGCGGAGCAGCCACATAGATGAATCATCCGATCACATATTGTAACTTATAATATTTCTTATACAAGCAGAGAGCAAATAAATAGTAATTGTATCATCAAAATAACTACACTAAATATACTGTTTATAATTGTAATACATTTTTACAGAGTAAGAGTAGCTTATCTCAAAACACACAACAACAACAAAAACACCGCTTAATGGAAATACACCGAAGATCGAATGAATAATCCGAAGTAATTACACTTAATTACACTTGTACGCATGGACACAATGGACGTTAACCACAGGCCTAAGCGATCTAGAATACGCCGACGATATCTGCCTGTTAGGACAAAGGTTCCAAGATGTGGCTGATCAATTGGAAACACTTTCCACTGAAGCCAATAAAATAGGTTTGAAAATCAATATTGGTAAAACCAAATCCATGAGAATAAATGCAAGAAACAACACGATATTCACCATTAATAACATGCAGATTGAAAATGTGGAAAACTTTACGTATCTTGGAAGTGTCATAACAGAAAGCGGAGGTACAGAAGACGATATTCGTATGAGGATACGAAAAGCGCAACAAGCTTTCAGCATGCTCAACCCTGCTTGGAGGTCTGGAGAATACACTACGAGGACAAAGATCCGCATATTCCAGTCAAATAACTCCAGTATTGCAAAGACTGCCCTAGAGTGGAATCCCCAAGGAAAACGAAAAAAAGGTCGCCCAGTACAAACTTGGAGAAGATCCATCATGGACGAGATAAGAAAACAAGGAAAGTCTTGGAATGAGGTGAAGGCCTTAGCGCAAAATAGAACCCGATGGCGCGTTTTCACTGAAGCTCTATGCTCCACTTAGAAGGTCAAGAACCTTCTATGTATTATATATACACTTGTACGCAGCCACACTTGGACGGTGTTAGAGACACCAGGAATCGATGAAATCTGTTCGGAAATCTATAAGAAAAGGTGATGATCAACTTTTTGCAACCATCCATAAACTAATAGTACTTATATGGCAGAATGAATTGGTACCAGAAGTGTGGCTAAAGGTAATAATATGCCCGTTGCATAGAAAAGGTGATCAACTGGACTGTAAGAACTATAGAGGCATTACTTTGTTAGAATCTGCGTATAAAATCTTCGGCAATGTATTGTTTGAAAGACTTACAAAGGATATTGTTGGTCGTTGGTTGTTCTACTGCCAATATGCGGATTTACTGCTGGAAAGTCAACTACACATCCAATTCAAGCACATAGGCAGATTCTAGAAAAGTCACTAGAATATAACATAGATACACTCCATCTCTTCGTCGACTTCAAAGCAGCCTATGACAGGTGTGAAAAGAACTGCAATATATAATGCAATGATAGACTTTGGGATCCCACCTAAGTTAGTTAAGTTGACCTAACTAACAATGCAAAACGTAAGCTTATGCCTTAGAATTGAAGGAGAAAACTCTACGTTCTTTGACATTAATAACGGTCGAAGACAGGGAGATGCGCTAGCCTGTCTCCTCTTTAATATTTCCTTGGAAAAGGCAATATTGGGAAAAGGTCTAGACATGTGGTGAACTAGAAAATAACCAAATACATGTTGGTTTCTAAAAACCCCCGAAATATCTAACAGATAATCTATATTAACAACCATGCCTTTGAGCAAGTTAAAGAATTCTTGGATCGCTAGTACAAACATGACAAGCGACGAAATAAAATTATGCATAGCAATAGTAAACAGAACTGTTCACTAAAATATAAAATTTAAAAAATAAAAATATAAAACGTGCAGTAAAGCTCAATATATACAAGACCTTAATAAGACAGGTTTTGATATATGGAACTGGAACGTGGACCTTATATTAAAATGATGAAAGACTTCTTGGCATTTTTGAGAGAAAAATTCTTAGAAAGGTTTTTGGGACCGTAAATGAAAATGGGTTATGGCGTCGAAGATACAACTTTGAACTATATCAGTTCTCCACCGATCCAGATATTGTAAAATTCGTTATAGTGCAGAGACTTGAATGAGCTGGACGCATTGCTAGGATATCAGATCACGAATACACGAAGAGATTAACATTTACAAAAGCAGTGGGCACAAGAAACAAAGGACTACCACGAAGGAGATGGACTGATGATGTGATGCGACATATATGTCTAGGCTGTGCTAATGATGCGACATCTTTTAATCTGCCAAAAGATTCTAGATGCTTTATTTGTGATGAAATTAAGTTAATTCTTTAACATATTCGAGAAATTAAATAATTTGAATCTACAACTTCAAGTAGCAAACACATATGATGGATATCAGTTATCGAATTAAGGCATTTTGTAGAAAGTTGGAGCTGTGGAGCAGAAATATGAAACAAAAGAAACTAGAAATGCCTGCATATGTAAATAAGTGCGACAAAACTTACAAGGAAGAATGTTGGCTACGAATTTTAAAAATTATTTCCTTGCTGACAAGTTCTGTCTCTCAACAGCAGAGGGGGAAATCTTTATCGACTTTAGTGCTAGCGGCGAAATCATGAGATAATTTATAATAAATCACTCTTTGAATCTTTTGCGTAAGTAAATGATGTCATTTCTCCGCTAAAAACAAGAGCATTTTGTATATTACTCACACTTTAAAAATTCTACCTTTGCGAAGCCGGATTTTCTGTAATAGCTGCTTTAAAGACAAAATATAGATATTGACTGAATATAGACAAAGAACTGATTTGTCGCTGTTTGTAATATAAAACCTTCCTTTGAAAAACTGCTGTGCTAGACAGGCCCAAGGAAGTTACTAATATATTAAAGCTACTTTTAATTTAGTACTGATGAGATTATTATTCGGTTTATTTGGCATTTGACAGTACCAACTGATACAGTCATATTTATAATAATTAAATAATCCCCTAGGCGGGAGCGCTCCCACAGATTGAGAAACGCTGTGCTAAAGGGAGACATATCAAGGGTGCCTGGGACAATAATTACGGCACAGATTATCCATTATTATCACAGACGTATTTTAAACTATTTTTCTGACATAGTCTTTATATGACCGACTTATAGAAGTACTCAAAAACAAAAATCTGGATGTGAGGGATGTAACATAAAATGTGAAAATTGGAAGAGAAGTGTCAGAAGAAGTGGTGATAAGGAGAGGGGTCAAGCAAGGTTGCATATTGTCGCAGCTATTGTTTAATGATTATTCTGAAAAAATCATACACTCGTACACTCTACTATGAAGCTGAATCATGGACATGAAACCGAAATACAATAAATCGACTTAAACGCGTTTGAAATATGGACATTTAGAAGACTGTTAAGAATTCCACGGCTAGGTAGAGTCACGAACACAGAATTGTTAAGGAGAATAGGCAGCGAGAGGGAAATGGAAAATACAATAAAAGACAGGAAATTGCAACATCTCGGACATGTGATGCGAGGCGTAGGGTAGGAGAAGCGCAGGAAGAAGACGCGTTTCCTGGTTGAAGAACCTGAGAGAATGGTTTGGTTGCAGCTCAAGGCAATTGTTCAGAGTAGCTGCCTCGAAGGTCAGAATAGCCATGAGGATTGCCAACCTTTGTCGCGAAAATGGCACTTAAAGAGGAAGGAGTGTCTATATGCAAACACTTTAGGTGTTGTGTATATTATCACGTACTTTTTTTGTTTCTTTAGCGCAGTAGCTATTTCTTTATAGCAGCCATCTTTTCTTATCTCTTCTTCTGTATAGATTATGTATACAGTAAATTAGTTTATTGCCTATAAATCATGTTAGGTTTGTGATTATTATTATTTCCTATATAATTTATAAATTTTTTGATAATAAAATTTTGAGATTGCAATAAGATGATGCGATACCAACTGTTCATAGCCTCAGTTAAATCACCTATAACGCATAAGGTATAAGGTTAGTGTAAATCTAATTTAATCCATTTTTTGTTTTACCGTTAGGTGCAGGACCACTTTGAACATAAACTAAAAAAGTGACGTCGACAATGTTGTAACTAATTATTAAACAAATTAAAGCTATTAATAATTACTAAATTATAATACTTAACACAAAATTTAACTGGTTGAGGACAAAGAATTTTAACTTGTGTTCAAAGTTTTTTTATGTTGCTTTCTCCACAGAAATATATAACTAAGCAAACGAAGCACCAATCAAATACTCATTGTTCAATGTGTGGCCACCATTATCATTTATATACGTATATATTATTAAGATTAATATTATTATAAAAACTGGAGACTTAGAACCCAGGAAAAAACTCCACAGACGGAGCAGTAAGCTTCAAATAGCCAAATTTGAAGTAGCTTAACTCTTTAAACTGAGTAAGCTTCAAATAAATGTTTCTAATAATATCAATCTTAGTTATCTGTTCTTATGCTGGGTTAATTTTTGTAACTGTGGAAACTATTTTACATATCTATTATATACGGGTTGTCGCTGATTTTCCATTCATCACTTTCTTCACAACACAACTCTTCACTCCAAATCCTCATAAACAAATCAAACATGGGATTGCTTATTAGCATTTTAGGCTGTTTTGTATTAGAAGCTTGTTTGTGAGCCATATTATTTTTATAAATTCTTGTACAAAACTGAAACAAGTAGCTACTGAAATATATAATGTTTCTGTTTTAAATAGTACCATATAAAGATCATTTTAATCTTCTATCATATAAACTGCTGCATTTCCAAATCGAGTATTCATGTAATTATATATTTACTTTATCCTACAGATACAGGAAATACAATTTTGATCATGAATTCCGACTTAAAAATGGCCATTATTTTTTTATTGGTATTATCTTGATTTACTCACATTCCCTCTAAGGAGAAATCTGTTACCCAGATACCTACGGTACTAAAAGGATTGAGCTCTGCTGAGAATCTTTCCATGTTATCGGGTGCTAGGTGACTTGATTCGTCATAGTATCTCCCCAAAAAATTTTTTCGTTATAGTTAACAAGCAGATTATTGTTGTTTCGTATCGCCACATCTATTATATTGTTTGCCTAGTAAGTTTATTAAATAGTATGAGATCCAGTCTACTATGTACCACGGGTTGGTCTGTGAGCACATTGTTTGTGCCTTGTATAGCTTGTAGTTGTCGTTTTCAAGAATTCTGTCAGGGACATATTGACAATAAGTTTTGAGAAGTCCCAGTTTATTGGCTAATTCCTGGTGAATAATATTTCCTACTGAGTCATGATGTTCTTTATAATCAGTACAGATAAACGCCTGACAGCTCACCGTAAGATGTTGAATGGTTTCTTAGCCTTGACATTTATATCGACATTTATCACGTTGGGCTTTAGGGTCTTTAACATATATACTTCATGTAATTTATAGTTTTATTAGCCTGATCATGAATGGCAAGTAGGAATCCCTCTGTCTAGGGAAACATCTTTCCTGATGTCAACCAATAGTTCGACACTGTATTGTCGATATATTCTTGGCACATCTCATTTTAAAATGTCGCCCATGCAGAGGTTTACTCATCCAGGTGTGCATTTTTTTCTTGCTTAGGGTGGTTTATGTGAATTTTTTGTTGACTCAGTTTAATCGACATTGTGTGATCTACTGAGCAAATTACGCGATGTAAAGTAAATATCTCAGCAACAGTTAAATTAGCAACATTTTTATTAAGTTGCTCACGAATGTTTATAATGTTGCTTATTTATATGGTATTATCTAGATAGAAGTTTAAGAAATTAATATGGTTTATAACCTTTTTTATCCTTCTCAATGCACCCGTTTCAAAAACACATATAATAACATGTATTCCAAAAAATGAACACTAAAAGGAAATATACGACACTAAAAACAAATTCAATACAAATCTACTTGTCCCGATAATATAGAGACGTCGTGTTTTTATGCTGAGATTTATCACAGACTATTAAAATTATGCTCGCGAACTTATTAATGCAGTTTCTATTGAGATATGAGATTTAATGATACACTGCAAAAATAAAGAATGTCATCTATTTGAACGGATTGGAATGATGCGTAAGAAACACATTGAACACATATACAGAAATTATGTGACTCTATGGAATACAAAAACTTTAACGAACGATCAGATTCTGATACAATTAGATTTAATGTAGTGTGCTCATTAATTAGAAGCATCAAGGTTTTAAAGTGTACGAAAAAGAAACAAGAATATATTCTTAGAATTTGACAACTTATTAATATAACCATTACAGGTATTTGATTTATATACAGGTATGGAAAAAAATTATCCGACTATAGGGCATTAAGACAAAGCAAAGAACAGAGAAAAAATATTATATAGACTTATATGTCCGAGAGAATAACAGCCGAGAGAATATCACATGTCTGTGATAGTTTGGCAAGCACTATGGGCAGTGTGGTCTCGAAAGAAAGTTTATTTTTTAGATGGCCTGAGGAAATATTCCAACGATGTGATTACAAGATTTAAAAGCAGGTTCATATCTTAGATTAAATCAACAGTTTCTTTTTTTCTCAATTCATAAAAAATAACATTAATTCATAACTGCATAAATTAAAACAATTTATTATAAAAAATAACAATTTTATAATTTTAATTAAAACTATTACGTTCAGTCAAGCAGTATACCAATCTATTGTATAATTGCCTTCGGGTTTTCGACAACATTTCGGGTGTTAGGCTTTGAAAGGCCTGAATGACTTTGTAATCCGTCTAAATTTTCGTAACGTTGATGCTCATGTCGGAAAATTTATTGCTTCACACAACCCCACACGCAAAGTCCAAAGGTGCAAGATCAGGAGAGCCAGGTGGCATTTTTATGGTACCTTTTGTACTAATAATTCTATTTGGTAACGTAATAAACTCGTTTAAAAAATCTAACACCTCCCATCCATATTGAGCTGGACGTGTCTTACTACATCCAAATTTTATCCAGATTATTAAGTACCTACCTAGTGCTCGAACTGCTGGAATTTTGTGATTTCTCAGAAGATCTAGGTACTTACGACGACACAAAGTGCCAGCCCAAACGTTGGCTTTCTGAAGGTACTGTGTTCTGTAAGGAACACTTATGTGCCTATTTTCTGTAGAGTAACCTGCGGTAACAGATGGATTGTGATGGCCATTAAAAAAAAAAGAGAAAACCCATCTGCAAAGAAGATTTTTTTCATGAAATGTTCCTCACGATTAGTGCATTCCATCATGTCCTCACAAAACACCATCCGTCGTTCATAATCATCAGGGAAAATTTCCTGAGTTTTTTGCAATTTGTAGCATTAGTACTTGTATTTTTTGAAAATATTTTGTACAGTTCTAGCACGAATACCAGTTTCTCTTGAAAGTGGGGAGCCGTTACAAGGAAAACTGATTTCAGCTAGACTACATACGGCAGTTTCACGCTGTTCCCTTTCTTTATTAATTGCACGAGCTGGTTGATTTTCATCTTCATCGCTATTTGCATATTCTATAATTAAAGCGTTCGGACGAATAACGGTCTATGTTACAAGTTGACATTTTTTAGAAAAGGTGCGTTTGAACATGTTGCTTATTTCTTGAAATTTTGTGAGTGGAAATATAACATAGACTGTTATTCCGCAAATAAAAGTAAAAATCGTTTTTGAAATAATGTTATTAACACAAATTATTACATTTATATGTATTAATATAACATGTGGTGTAACAAGTAGGTATTTTTAAAATAAACGAAAAAACAGAAAACTATTATGAAAAACAAACAGAAATCAGTATTCTACCTATCATCCTCTAATTTTGCAGAACTCAGTTGTACCTAGAATTCTCGCATATTTTAAACGTATCTAATCTAGGAGCACCAAAACGCAAATTGATTTGCTTGAAAACTGTATCATAAAACGTTTTACTCACAGCAACATTAGGATTTTCAGTTTGGAAATATCGATACATTTTTGACAAATTTAGATCAGGACTTAAGTATTCTTTCTGTTTTATAGTGCGACTCTTACCTTGAAAATTTGTTGATATGTTCCATAACAAAGTTCCTACTCTCGTGTAGAATCGCCTTTGGTCTATTGTGATGCTTGCCTCTCTGATCTATAGGAATATGAACACCAAGTTTGAGTTTGTCTTGTATAGTTTTAATTCGTCTATGGCTGATTTTGAACACGTCGAGTAACATAGTTTTGCATACTTTCTTGTTATTAGTAAAGTATGCAAAAAAACACAACTTTAACGAAGTGCCATCTGTTTTTCTAGTTCTTCTTCTTTTTGGTTCCTCCATTCTGATACATTTTATTAAAAATGTCGACTGCTCATAGTATGAATGTGAATAGAAGTTGAAGAGATCTTTTCTCGTGCAAAGAGTAAAATGTGAACACATTTGCTGACAAGATTTGCCGCGTATGTTTACCTTAAACAAATAACATAAAATCAATAAATCTTATAGAGACCAATGGAAAATTAGTATTTTTTAAATAATCGTTTCGTTGTAATAAAACATAAAATAAAACAAAGTTTTATTTTTAATATTATTTTAATTTTATTAAAATAAAACTTTCACTTGTATTATTTTTTGCTTATTTCTACTTACATCGGTAGGAGCTGTCTTAGCAGGAACTAATATTTTTGTCTTGATTGTCCTGTATGCCAGACCCGAATCTCTGCGATGTTTTCTAGAGATTTCCTTCCAAATTTCTATATTTATCTACCTGGTATTTCTTTCTGATTTATTTAGTCTACGAATATCAGTAGGTGAAAACCGAACATTCTTGGTTTGATCTACCTCGTTTTCGTTCATGATGTAATAAAACTACACAGACTGCAACCTAAACAATACTACAATGTAAACAGACGATAACTATTAGCACAGTATCACAAAACAGAATGACTTGGTTCGGTACTCGGTACAGTCGAAGCACGATTGAAGTTGATGTCACATAGGCTGTTGTTCCAACTTAAAAATATACTCTGCATATAGTTTTTTTAAATTTAAAAATAATGTTCTGAATTGTAGATTTTATTGGTACAAGGCTTTCGAATGCAAACGAAAACCTACCGATTATATCGTCATTACTACTTCCAGAATAATGCCATTTAATAATCTGAATTTCATGTTCAATTGTAAAGGTTACCATTTTCCTAACTTGAAATATCAATCATTCTTCTTGTTTTTTTGCGAATAAAACTACAATTATTACTAATGAAAAAATAAACGTATATTTGATGTTTCCGTTAACTGAATGTCACTTCGACAAAACTTTAATTCAATTTAATGCGTGTTAAAACCAAGCTCGTATATCGGTACTAATTTGTTCTTTCTCTGTTTAGTATTATTATTTTTTATGCGTACTTTATGCAGTTTTCAGATTACCACAACTGTATATAGAGCCTTCGAGAAAGCCAAATTAGAGTAATCTTATGGAATAAAAAACGCTATTTGAGATTATAAACACTTGAATAAACGTAACCTAACTACATAGTTATTTATTATTTTTTAATAAACGATAACGATAAAATTCAAAACCTACTTAATTACGATTTTTGCGATGGCATTTAATTTTTTGTTTGTTATTATCCAGAAACAACAACGACAAAGAAGAAAATAAAAGCACCACAGTATGCTAGGAGACTATAACACAAGTAACACAGTATAGACAAGGCTAAAAGGTCTCATTGGCATGAAATTTTTCTGCTTAAATACCCCAGAAAAGGTTCAAGAAGTCCCCCATGTGAAAATGGTCCCAATTTATACAATTTTTTAAACAAGTTGTAAAAAATAAAATTTTTTCGGCCCGTACAATTATTTTTTAGATTATTTGGATCATTTTGAACAAAAAAGTATGTTGTAATTTATCTCTAAAGTTAATCGTTTTCGAGTTAAAACAATTTCAAACTGAAAAGGAAAATGATGATTTTCAAAGCTTAAAAACAGCACTAAAAAATATAATTTTCGAAATCATCAAGTCTCTAAATTAAAGTTTAAAACTTCTTATATCAGCATCCGATGAAAATGTTAGACTTATTTTATTTTAAAACATTATTTTTTTATTGTTAATGAAGCGTTTATGACAGGGCGGGAAGTACTAAGGAGGGTCAACAAAGATAGAGAAATGCTAAAGACTATTAAACACAGCAAACTGTTTTATCTGGGACATATAGTAAAGTAAATCGATATAAAATAGTAAAACTAATCCTTAAAGGTAAAATAGAATACCGTAGAGATATAGGAAGAAAATAGGTTTCTCGGTTAAAAAACATTCATAAATAAACTCAGATATCAAATGCAGGACAATTCTTTCAATTGGCAGAAGATCGAGAAGCCTTCGCAATGGTGATCGTCAACGGTGGGATAATTCTGATATGGCACATGAAGAAGAAAATTGAAATACCATCAACCTATTATCAGCAGGCATAGCATAAAAGAAATAGGCAGGCTCCATCTTCTATGGAGCTGAATCATGGACATTAAACAGGAATACAATAAATCGACTTAACGCGCTTGAAATGTGGACATTTAGAAGATTGTTAAGGATTCCATGGGTATATAGAATCACGAATGCAGAAGTGTTAAGGAGAATAGGCAGAGAGAGGGAAATAGAAAATAGAATAAAAGAAAGGAAATTGCAATATCTCGGACATGTAATGAAAGGCGAAAGATTCAACATCTTGAGAATCATAATTCAAGTAAATATAGAGGGTAAGAGTTGAAGTTCTGGTTGAAGAACCTGAGAGAGTGGTTTAGTTGCAGCTCAAGGCAATTGTTCAGAGCAGCTGCCTCGAACGTCAGAATAGCCATGATGGTTGCCAACCTTCGTTGCGGAGATAGCACTTAAAGAAGAAGATAGCATAAAAGGAAGATCTCCTATTCCCATTCTTCTATTATCTTATTTCTATATTATCAAACACTACTGAGAGCATAGTATATGGTTGTAATCAATATCGAACCATGATGCAGTTTTATTCTAAGATGAACATGATATATCTTTAAGCTAATTTTTATATTACCATACATATCTATCACAAACCACATTACACATACACAGCTAGAATTATTTTATTATTCGGTACCCACGAACAACGTGGAAAAAACCTGGCGGCGCAACCTGTACACAGCAATAAATAATATAAATATAATAATACTAGTTGTTATTAACACTAACAATTAAAGTAAAGTTGGAAATAAATATCTATCATTACAAAGAGGTAATAAAAGATATTGAAACTAAAAATAAGCAGAAAAATTCACACGCGTTCATGATAAATCAACCTACATTTTACCATTATAATTAGACTCAATAATGGTACAACCAAAATAATTAGTTAATAAGTTGCTCATATGTATGTACATACAATATTTTTATAGTTTAACCATTATATAGCAAATATTAGAAATGTATTAGGTCATAAAGTAAAGGATATTATATATAAATACTGCTGGGACTCATCTGCTTGCTTTTATCTATATTTTATGGAATTATTTTAGTAGGAAATTGTTTAAACGGTGACTTGGGCTTTACATATTAATGGCTGAAGTGCAAAGTATTGTCAAAAAGCAACACTTCAATAGAAACAAAAACTATTTGGTTTTAAAAAGGTCATAGAGATTAAATTGTTATATGTTTTTGTTGAGTTATTTGTAATATCCTTTTAATAAATATTTTATTCTATTTTGTTTCTAAAAAAGTTTCATGTTGGCCTGTAATATTTTTGTGGCGAACGTATCATGATTATGAACGTACGCGTCCACTACTGGACATAGGTCTCGTTTAGCTTTTTCTATCTGTCTCTGTTTTGTGTGACTTACATATATTTACTAAAAACACGTTTTAAGTCATTAGTCCATCCAATTTGTGGGCGGCCTCTGCTTCGTATTGGCCTCTACTCGACGATACATCTTGTCCATCAGTTATCCTATAATCTCATAACGTGTATTGCCCAATTCCATTTTAGTGACGTGATTTTTTCGATACCGTATATTGTTTTTGTTCTACGAAGTATTTCTTATTACGATTTAGCATCAGATTAGTCATTACTTGTGCCTTGCTCGTGTTCTTCTTGATATTTAGTTTGACCTCCAAGAAAGCGTAATATAATTTGTCCAACATTCTTATTGCATCATCCACACAATCAGCTTTAAGGACAATCTCATCTGTTAATCTCAAATGATCGAAGCTTCTCAACAATTATGCTGATAGCATACTCGTAGAGATCTGCCTTCTTACAAGTATGTTATTAAAGTGTCGTGAATAGCTTTGAAAATACGGTATCTCTTTGCCATACTCCTCACTATATAGATAACTTATACGAGGATATATTGATATTAAACTAGCCGTTGATAGATGGCGCTACTTGATACCGAATTGGTTTCGGTGTTGACATTTGCCATTCATGACATGACGTCTGTCAAAATTTTAAGTTTTAAAAACTATTGTTTGGTTTTTACAGCCGTCAAAAGCAAGCACATTTTGTGTTTTCGGAGAAATGGAAAAAGTCGAATATTGTTCAGTGATTAGTTCCTCCATAAAAAGGGTAAAACGAATGGGCAAATCAAAGCCGACCTGGACGAAGTTTATGATGAGGTTGCATCTTCGTTGGTGGTAAGTAAACAACTAAACAAGCAACAGTAAAATTTTGGAAAGCTGAATTTGTTCGTGGTCGTAAGAGTGTTTTTGATGATGCCCCGGGAGGCAAAATGAAGTCACCACGCCGGAAATTATCAACAAAGTCCATGACATGATTAAGGCAGATCGTCGAATTAAGCTCCGCGAGTTAATAGAGGTCCTAAACATATCCTACGAACGCGTACACAACATCATTCACTATCATTTGGACATGAAAAAGCTATCCGCGCGATGGGTGCCGCTTTTGCTGTCAATCGATTAAATGTAAAAGCGTGTGACCACTTCGGAGACGCCTTTGGCGATGATATGGCGCGATCCGAAGGATTTTTTTCTCCGATTTATCGCCGTTGATAAAACCTGCGTACAATATTACACACCGGAAACCAAAGAACAGTAGAAACAGTGGCGCAAACGCGGCGAAGGGCCGCCAAAGAAGGCAAAGAGTGCGCATTCGGCCGGCAAAGTGATGACGACTGTTTTCTGGGATGTGAAGGGCATCATCCACATCGACTACTTGGAAAAAGGAAAAACAATCAATGGTGAGTACTACGCGGCATTATTGGATCGATTCGATGCCGAATTGCGTCGAAAACGCCCCGGTTTGGAACGCAAAAAAGTACTCTTTTTGGGTATGCACTGGACAGTACAGGACAATGCACTGGGTCACCAATCGGTCGTCACCATGGCAAAATTACATGAATTGGGCTATGCATCGGTTGAATATCCACCGTATTCCTCAGATCTTGCCGCCAGTGATTTTTTCCTGTTTAAAAACCTAAAAAAATGGCTCGGAGGACGCCGTTTTGCAACAAATGATGAAGTCGTCGCTGAAACTTCGGCCTATTTTGAAAAGCTCGAGCAAAAGTACTATTCGGATGGGATAAAAAAATTGGAACATCGTCTTACTAAGTGCATCGAGCTAAAAGGGGACCATGTTGAGAAATAAATCGATTTAATTCCAAAAAACTTTTTTTATCAAAGGCTAGTTTTATATCAATCCACCCTCGTATTATGAAGATATTATGTAAATATTATAACTTTTTATAAATAATGGATCCAGTAATTCGCAGTCATATTTCCAAACACACGCACACAACTTTTTATAAAGAAAATAGATACTATTATACAATAGTTTTTGATAAAGTAGGTGGTGGGATTATATTATCAAATATGTTCCTAGTATTCGTTAAAAAACACTGATCTACTTAAACAGTGTGAAACTTGCCCAAAAAAATTAAAAATTTAATGGACTACTATGTTTTGTACTTCAGCGATTAATATAAGTATTAGTTTTTCTTTTTGTTACATTATGTTTAATATTATATATATATATATATATATATATATATATATATATATATATATATATATATATATATATATATATATATATATATATATATATATATAAGCGAGGTTCCCACAGCCTCTGCAGTTTCTCGCATTTCGACCGCCATCGTTTTCTATCCATCCATTCGTCTTCTCTGATGGCTCTATCTCTCATTATGTGCCGTACATTTTCTTCCCAGGCAACTGAAGGCCTTCCCCTTCTTCTTCTTTGTTGTGGTATGTAATTTAAAGCTTTCTTTGGCCATCTATCTTCATTCATTCGTTTCACGTGACCATACCACACTAGTTGTCTCGTTTCCATTCTATCTACACTGGAATATACAGTATTTGTCCTTCTTCTAATATCTTCATTCCTGATGTGATCTTTTTTGGATATACCACACGCTCTCCTTAGAAAATCCATTTCTACTACTTCTATTCTTTTTCTATCCCTCTGCGTTATCTGCCAAACCTCTGCCCCATAAGTCATAATAGGCTCTACCAAGGTTCGATAGATTGTCAATTTCGTTTCTTGTCTAATATCTTTAGACCAAAGTAGAGAGTTTAGAATGTTTACCACTTTTTTTCCCTGCTGTGTTCTGTTTTCGATGTCTCTTTTGGTAGTGCCTTCTTTAGATATTATAGATTCGAGATATTTATATTCATTGCATGTTTTTGTGTTTCTAATTTCTCACTCTGGATCTTCTTCACCATCTCCTATTTTAAGATACTCTGTCTTTGCCATATTCATATTGAGGCCCCATTTTTCATATTCTTTCTTTAGTTTTCTAAACATGTAGTCCATGTCTTCCTCGTCATTCGCTACGACTACCTGATCATCTGCGAAAAATAAAGCTGTTAGACATTCACCACCGCCTATGTCTATTCCCATTCCGGATACTTGTTTTCTCCACTGCTCTAGCGATGATTGAATATATATTTTAAACAGGGTCGGAGACAGACAACATCCTTGTTTAAGCCCCTTGGTTATTGGAAATGATTCAGATAATCCGACTTTGGTTTAAAAATAAACTAAAACAAATCAGTGGTGTATGCTTTCTTATTCTTACACGCTACTGCATATATTTTCTGCATTTTCTGTAATTAGATTTCAAGAGTTATATTGATTTTCATGATTTTTCTAAAGTTAACCCATTTTAAATGTATATGAAGCTGGGGAAATTAGTAGAATAAGCAAATCCTTAAACATGCAATAAAAACACTTTTTATGTCTTCTATTTTGTTGTATTGTTGGTGTTCGCAATGATCCCAAATAGGCATGTGTACGCTTTATCGACTGTCTAGTACACTTGAATGTTTGTTTTTTTTTTGTTTTTGTTGTTGAGGTCGATCCGAATTAACGATTTTTTTTAACGGAAAATTGTCAACAAAAAACAGTAAACATGGACATTAAATTTAAAAAAATATATATATGGGTTTAATCGCAATATTTATTCCTTACAACCGTTTCTGATCGTCAGGCCAGCTTACTTAACAGATTTGTTTTAGCAAAATTGCCATTACTTCACTAAAACTTTGATGAATCATAAGATTATTTTTGTGTAAAAGTGTCAAAATAGAAATTATTTTATTTTCTCTAGTTTGAAATATTTCTTTAAATGCATTAAGTTGGTCATCACACAATATATTGTGTCAGAACTGGCATCAACCACATTTTCATAGCATTTGTTTACTTCCTTTGTTTGTTGTTCTCCCACAGTTGTTTAGAATTATGTATATTTTTATTATTATTATTATTATATATATTATTATATAAAACAGAAAATAATACAAGCTAAGGAAACATGGATGTCCATTAAATGTCAAGAAATCGAGGAATGTGAGGCAAGGTATGACACTTTCAACACCCATAAGAAGGTTAAAGAAATGATTTCAGGAAATCGTAACAAACCAATCGGGATATTAAAAAATGCAGATGGTACCACTATAACTGAAACGCAAGACAAACTACGTAGATGGAAAGAATACATTGAACAACTATTTTATGATCAAAAAGTAGAACAATTATTAGAAGTTAACGGAGAAACCACGGGACCAGAAATAATGAAAGAGGAAGTTATGTATGCTATAAAACACACAAAAGGCAGAAAAGCTACCAATCGAACTATTGAAGATAATTAATGAAGATAATATTGATGTCTTGGTAGACCTTTTTAACTCCATATACAAGACGGGACACATACCCAAAGAGTGGCTTCTCTCAACTTTTGTGACGATTCCAAAAATCACAAATGCTAAAGATTGCAATGACTATCGAACAATTGCGTTAATGAGCTACACATTGAAAACCTTCCTTAAAATCATACATAACAGAATCCACATGAAAATAGAACAAGAAATAAGTGATTCACAGATGGGTTTCAGAAAGGGTCTAGGAACTAGAGAAGCATTATTTGGAGTCCATGTTCTGACACAACGATGCCTGGATATGAATCAGGACATATATGCTTGCTTTATAGATTTCAAGAAAGCTTTTGATAGAGTTCAACATGAGAAGCTTTTAAGTATTCTTAAGACTAAAAACATTGATAGTAGAGATCTACAAATTATATCGAATCTGTATCAAAACCAGAAAGCAAGAGTAAGAGTCGAAGGAGAACTGACAGAGGAAGTAAGTATACTTAGAGGAGTTCGACAAGGGTGTATCCTTTCACCACTCTTATTCAACGTCTACAGTGAAGTGATTTTTCAAGAGGCTTTATTGGATATCGTGGAAGGTATTTATGTCAACGGAAATAGCATTAATAATATTAGATATGCCGACGATACTGTCATATTTGCAAGTGACATGGAAGATCTACAACATGTATACAATGCTTGTGAAAGTTACGGACTGCAAATGAATCTCAAGAAAACGAAATCAATGATATTGTCAAAAAAACCACAAAATGTAAATAACCTGATCATCAATAATACAACGATAGAAAGAGTAAAAACATATAAATATTTAGGAACGTGGCTAACCGAAGATGGAGATCAAGTAAAGGAGATCAGATCTAGAATAGAAATGGCAAGAAACACGTTCATAAAATTGAAGAAATTACTTTGCAACCGTAACCTTAATCTAGAGATTCGCACAAGAATGCTACGTTGTTACGTCTTCTCTACTTTACTATATGGCATGGAAGCGTGGACAATAAAGCAGTCTGAAATCAAAAAATTAAACTCCTTTGAGATGTGGTGCTACAGGAGAATGCATAAAATATCGTGGATTGAAAAAGTAACTAATATAGAGGTGTTACAAAGAATGAAGAAAGAATGTGAAGTCATAAAACTGTTAAAATTAGAAAGATTCAATATCTGGGACATTTAATGAGGGGTGAGAAGTATGTATTACTGAGGTTGATTATGCAAGGGAAGATACAAGGGAAGAGAAACCCAGGACGACGCAAAATGTCCTGGCTAAGAAATTTGAGAGAGTGGTTCGGCTGCAGCTCATTAGAATTATTCAGAAATGCGGCCAACAAAGTTAAAATAGCGATGATGATTTCCAACCTCCGCTAGGAGAAGGAACCCGAAGAAGAAGAAGATATTTTTATACCGAGTTATGCAAAATACAATACATTGCAAATACAATATAGAATACCGAGTTATGCAAAAATTACAGAGAATTAAAAAAGAACATTAAACAAAGCCATGTCGGATGTTAAATGTTGCAATTTCCTTAACTATGAAAATTATGTGATATTTTAGTATTATTGTTATTTTTATTATTAAAAAAGGATCCCACAAGAAGACCTCATTTTCAAGTCAGTCTGTCAATAGTTATAGCCAATTTTTAATCAATTTGATATTTTGCATGCCCGATCTCTTACAAAACAGTTTGAGTTCTGAAAGATCCTTTATGGCTGTTTCATCGACTTCTAGAAGGCATTCGGCCGATTGCAGCACAATACACTTTTCGATTTCCTGCTGGCAGCAGTACTTGATTACGATTGCTAATACACTTATTTTACAATTAAGTTGCCCCTATCCAAATTGGAGATAGTCGTACTGAAAACCTACCCATCAAATTTAGAGTACCACAAGATTGTGTTTTATCACACAGTCTTTTTAATCTGTACTGTAAAGAAATTTTTAGAAATGCCTTGCATAACAGATAACAGAGAGTAAGACTAGGTCGAAGATGCAGCACGAAGTACGACTAAAATAAACTATTGTTTAACTATATAAATTCCTACTGTCCAGAAATAGCAAACGAAGAAGTAATTATGACCATTAAGTGGATTAAAGATGGAAAATCACCAGAACCTGATGAGGTACATGGTGCAATTTTAAAGCTATTAGAGTCACACCAAATCATAGCTCTTACGAAGATATTTAACAATATCTACGAGACTGATTACTTACCAAAAAACTGGCTACTATCATTATTCATTCCCTTTCCTCAAAAGGCCAACGCTAGAAAATGTGAAGGTCATAGATTAATTAGTTTGATGAGCTATGTACTTAAAGTACTCCTTACTATCATTCACTCGAGCATATACACCAAATTAGAAGAACACCTGAGTGAAGTTCAATTTGGATTCAGAGCAGGATTCGGAACGAGAGAAGCACTTTTTAGTTTGCAAGTTCTAATACAGAGAGCCAGGTATATCAACTGCGATGTGTATGCATGTTTCATTAATTTCGAGAAGGCATTAGATAAAGTCCCACACGAGAAACTAATCGATATCCTAAAAACATCAGGACTTGATGGTAAGGATATAAGACTGATCTCAAACTCATATCTCCAACAAAAAGCAACAGTACGACTAGAAAATGAACTGTCCGAGATATTCACAGTTGAAAAATGAGTTAGACAGGGTTGCACATTGTCACCGGCATTATTTAACATATACTCTGAAAACATCTTTAGAGAGGCGTTGGACGAATCAGAAGATGGGATTGCTGTAATATATGTATAAATGGCCAACTAATAAACAACATAAGATATGCAGACGATTCAGTGTTACTGGCAGCTAGTGTGCAGGGGCTCCGAAGGATGATGGATAACGTTGTAGAAGCATGTAACAAGTACGACCTAAAGCTAAGTTGCAACAAGACAAAAATAATGATCATTAGTAAGAACACCGTCATAAACGCCCAAATTACAATTAACGATACACTGTTAGAAAGAGTGGAAAAAATATGCTATTTGGGCGGCAATATTAAGGATACTTGGGATCACAGCTACGAAATAAAAAACTCATATTGAAAAAGCCAGAAGCTCTTTTAACAGCCTTAGGAAGATTCTCTGCAACTTATCTTTAGGTATCAATATACGCATAAGAATTCTTAGATGTTTTGTCTTAAGTGTCCCCCTCTCTGGAATAGAAAGCTGGAGCCTTACAGAAGATGCCATAAAACGATTGGAGGCATTTGAAACGTGGTGCTACCGTCGTATGTTGAGGGTCTTATAAATACACCACACAAGTAACATAACTATTCTTCAAAGGCTAAGAAAAGACAAAAAAATTATTAACACCATAAAAAATCAGAAAATTGGCTTACTTCGGCCACATCATGCGTAATGAGACTTAGGAAATGGACTGGTCTAACGTCAACTGATCTATTTCGAGCTGCCGTAAATAGAATAAGATGGGTCAACGTGGTCGCCAACATCTCTAGAAGATAGGCACATTTAGAAGAAGACTCGATAGAGAAGTAATCAACAATATACGCTGACCACACAGCCTTTCTTGCAAAAATTTTACAAGATCTCCAGACATTAGTCGATGTACCTGTCTTAGATGTAGAATCTGTCGATTCATATTCACAAGAAGGTCCTAAAATGTTATGTGTGGTCTATCCAATTATGTGATTGTGAGGCCTTAACATTAAAAACCATAATGCTAAACAAATTAGAAGTATTCAAATTGTGGTACTATCGATGGATCCTAAAAATATTATGAGTTTCGCATAATTCCAAACTTAAGTAACTCTTAAAATGATGAATTCAGACCTTATGCTCATAAACATCACACAGAGAAGAAATGCAGATTTCTTCGGTCATATAATTAGAGGACCTAAATACCACCTACTTCGCCCTATAATATAAGCAAAAGTGAAGGGAAAGAAATGATTGGTCGAAAGAAACTTTCATGGGTACATAATATTAGGCAGTGGTGTGATTCTACAGAAAAAGATTTATTTCACGCAGCAGTCGATATAGAAATATTTCAGGAAGTTGTACGTAGAATGACGGGTAACGTCTGAATACGGACACAGTACACAAAGAAGAAGAAGATACGTCTCTATATCTACCATGGATAATGACCCATGTACAAACTGACTAAATAAGATTGACCGAATGCTTGTTGGTTAAATGCAATATTTTTATGATTTTTAATTTTTACTCAATTATACAGGGTAATTGATTAGTGTGAGGAAGCTCAGTAGATCTGTTATAGTAAAAATTACAAAAAAAAGTTATTGACACAAATTGTAGGCAGCTTTAAACTCCACATTTTAAAATTAGTTACAATCTTACAGGGTGTTCCATAAGATAGTGGCAGACCAAACTCATGTTTTTTTTTTAATAGAACACCCTGTATTTTATTTTAAATTTGAAATCTGCTTTACTTCCACATCACAATAATGTAAAGTTTTATTATGTTATACCGGGTATTTAAAAAGTTATAACCAATATTACCTGAAAATCGTATTAAGTTTAACTCCCTGTATAATTAAAAAAGAGTATAGTAAAATTGATCTATTGTTAAAAATTGTAAAACATGTTCGTTTTCATAATATTCGTTTAATCAAATACAAGGTAAGTCAAAGTGCAAGTACATTATTTTCTTGGTAAAGTACTCCCTAGACCTAAAGTTATCAGTTTTCTAGATATTTTTATTTTTCCATTACGGTATTAATTTGGTAGATATTCTAACGTTTACCAATAATTATTGTGAGTTGGCCATGATTGATTTGTCAGAAACTGACAGTTTGGCATTATTGACATTATTTACACTGTAAATAAGCAACAATTATTATTTAGTAATTCAGTAATTAATTAAATTTAAATTAGCAATAGTGAATTTTACTACTGTTGAAATGGTAGACATGATCTGGATATTCGGGGGAATACAATAAAAATTCATTGCTATCAGCTCGAATTTATCAAGAACAGTTTCCAGATAGGCGGCAACCTAGACAAGATACATTTAAAAAATTGAAAGATCGATTTAACCGCACTGGTTCAGTGAATTATGAAAAACATGAACGAACAAAAACTAGTGTGACAGAGGAAAACGAAATGTGTGTGTTGATGGCAGTTACAGAAAACCCACACACAAGTATAAGGACTATTTCCAATGAACAAGAACTTAGTTACTACTCTGTTCAAAACATTATATCTAAAAACAAGATGCACCCTTATCATATTCAAAAACAACAAGAATTAAATGATTTTCAGAAACGAATAGTATTTTGTAAATGCGCCCTAAAAAAAATTAATGAGCAGAGAGATTTTTTTGATTATGTCATATTTGAGGATGAAGCTACATTCCATCGAAACGGTTCTGCTAATAGATATAACTTTCACTACTATTCAACAAGTAATCCATACCACATAGTAACACGTAGTCAAACAAGATGGTCTCTAAATGTGTGGGGATTTTATCGTAAATTAGTTACCGATATTATTAGAAGAGGTTCCACTTAATATACGTGAACAAATGTGGTTTCTACATGACGGTGCTCCTGCGCATCACAACGAATTAGTACGTGGTGAACTTCAGTTATAGTTCAGTTATTAATAATCAGACTGGTGAAAGATGGATCGGAAGGGATGGACCGGTAAGGTGGCCCCCAAAGTCACCAGAATTTAATAAAATGGACTCTTTTTTTGGGGTTACGTTAAGAACGAAGTATATAAAATACCTCCAACAACAAGGGATGATATGAAAAATAGAATCCGAATTGCATTTCAAAATATTTCTTTACAAATGCCTAGTAATGTAGCAACTCTTTCAATGACCGCTTTCAAGTATGCATAGATGTTTTGGGAGGTCATTTTGTTCACCTTACTTTTGTAAGATAAGTTAAAATTCCTCTTGTTTTTTATTTTTCTATGTGTTGTTATTTTTTTTTTTTTTATTTTCGTCGGTTATTTTTTATAAATTTTATTTGAAATAAATTGTTTTATTTTCTGTGTCGTTATTTCGTTACTGAATTAATAAACAATAATGTCAAACTCTCAGTTTCTGACAAATCAAGCATGGCCAACTCACAAGAAAATAATGTACTTGCACTTTGACTTACCATGTATTTGATTTAAAGAGTATTATGAAAACGAATATGTTTTATAATTTTTAACAATTATTAAAAAACGATGGTTGCAATATGTCAATGTTACTATACTCCTTTTTAATTATACAGGGAGTTAAACTTAATACGATTTTCATGTAACATTGGTTATAACTTTTTAAATACCCGGTATAACATAATAAAACTTTACATTATTGTGATGAGGAAGTAAAGCAGATTTCAAATTTAAAATAAAATACAGGGTGTTCCTTTAAAAAAAAACATAAGTTTGGTCTGCCAGTATCTTATGAAACCCTCTGTAAGATTGTAACTAATTTTAAAATATGGAGTTTAAAGCTGCCTATAATTTTTGTCAATAACTTTTTTTTGTAATTCTTACTATAACAGATCTACTGAGCTTTCTCACACTAATCAATCACCCTGTAGAAGCACTACAATAACATCAATCACACTTCACATAATGTTAACAAGTAACATTGCTTGTAAAATTTACTTTTATGTGCATAATTTATAGATCCGTTTCTACAGTTGCTTTTAATATATATTTCAATATTTTGTAAATAGTTTCTAATGACTCGTGATGCAAAATAATTACGAAAGATGCTTTATCACCCGATATAGATTTTGTATGTAGAATTTTTTAGATTTGTTCATGTCTACTTCTCATTAAAATAATACATTAAAAGTATTTAATCATTTAACAAGTATATCATAACATGTCGAACCCGGTGAATTAGTACATGTTGTAGTATCTTTTATTTCAAAAACAATTCGACAATTTTTAATTACCAGGTTTTGCGAACAAGTTATATTGCAGTTGAGATCATAGAATCACATATTCTAATTGCTAGATTACTAGATTTTGGCAACGTCTGCTTCATCATAGAAATTAATTTTCATTAAAACATTTTTTTATTGCTTTTTATGTTTCTCGTCCTTTAATTATAGCAAAAAATACATTTCTACTGTTTGCAAATATGGTAAACAAATAACATTGTCAAATAAACTTACACAGGCTTACGCTTTAGTGAAGAAATAGTTTAGAGACGTAGCATCCAAGCTGCAGCTTATAATTCACAATGGCCATTGTTACTCACAGCAACATACCATTCGGTAGTCAAATATTTATCTATCAATTTCCTAATATAATAAAAATCTTACAGGTTCGGTCCATCAACAGAGTTTAGAAAGCAGACCAGCTGTGTTTTCTACAAGAGAAGGCAAAGCTCCAGATGACGATTCGTACATAGGGTATTCCACTGTAGTAGGACATTTCAAACAAGGACAGGAATATGAAGGAATAGCTGTTGGAATGCCTAGAGGAAACAAATTGAAAGGAAAGGTAAATAATAAACTGTGTAATAAACGCTGAATTTAAACTTTTACATTATAAACGATCTAAAGTATTTAGAACTACTTATTTTAAAAACTAAAACTAAAAGTTTAAATTCAGCGTCTTTTAAGCATATTTCAAATGCCTCACATTTGTTGCCTTAAATCAAAACCGAAAATTCATTCCATAGACATGGATAGTTAATTTATTATATGGTTTTTATTTTAATGATTTAATTGGATGCATAACTCAAACTTCGATAGAGTCTCCCTCTCTTAAGTGAAACAAATGTATTGCTTTTTTAATGTAACACATTCACTAATTAGTTCATAGCATTGTATTACGTTTCTATTTTTTTAGGTTCTGCTTTTTACTTGGGACCTCAAAAACTACAAAAACATAACAATAAGCAAACAAATCGGCTCCTACTTCGGTTACTCTCTTGCAGCTGCCGATGTAAATGGAGACAAAATGTTAGACCTTATAGTAGGGGCGCCAATGCATACAGAATCCAATACTGAGGAAAAATACGATGTGGGAAGGGTATATGTTTTCTACCAGAGCAGCAATACATACGAAAGTTTTAACACCTCACATTTTATTGACGGAATAAAATCCAAAGGGAGATTTGGACTCTCGGTAGCTTCCCTTGGGGACTTGAATCAGGATGGATTTGACGGTAAGTTTACTACTTTCTTTAAATGTACAAAGTTATCTCCACTTAAGCAAAAACTTTCCAGTGTGTACATAATAAAACAATTTGTATATGATTAGTATAATATGAGACAACCAGATTGTCTAATATCGCCAATGCTTTTCAAAGATTACCTCAACTCATATTAAAGAAATAATCTAAAGTGGATGCATAACAACACAACAAAATCATATCTCACAGAAATGAAGATAATAACAAGACTATTCTTGAACATTTTAAAGAAAAGAAAAACAGAATACTTCGGGCACATAGTTAGAGAACTTAGATATGCCTACACTGTTTACTGAACCCAATCCCGAAATCTAATAATAAATTTTTGCTACATCGGACAAACTTTTGCTTTCACTGGAAGTGGCTGAAAGTTAGTGTGCAACCAAGCGAACGTGTTTATGGCTAATATTAACTGTAACTTATAAAAAAAACTAGTTACATGCTTTTTATTAACAAAATAAAACTATATCATTTACAAAAAATTTAAGCAGAATTTAAGAGATAGCAATTTAAATAGAACAGGTACTTTAAGAACAAAGTGCCATCAGATATTGGATTATACGATTGATGTTGCGATTCTGACTAGATCTGCATATGTATTAAGAGATGTATGCAGTGTATTACAAAGCTCAGCAGAACCTACACAAACTCAACCTAGTCATTAATAAAGAGAAATCAATGTACATGAAATTTACAGTGTCTTACGCAGGGTTATGAGATCCAATAATCTTAAAATAATATATATAAAAAGCGGAAAAGATGACTGTGAGCTAGACACAAGAATACCAAAAGGACACGTTAAGGCAGAAAATTTACACAAATTTAATACATCTAAAAATGTATCGAGCCAAATACATATATACAAAACAGTTTTAAGACCGACAGTCCTTTAAGCAAGCGAAGCATGGGTGCTTAACTAAACACGAAGAAAAAATAAATACACTTCATCTAATTTACATACCGATGCACGTCATCGGCGTTATAGCCCTTGACGTCACAAGATATCAACACGAAATATTTAGGTGGTAGGTGTGTTCTTTTTTAGAATCACTTTGCCGAGTACACTGGCATTACAGCCACTAGACATATTTTATTATATACGCATAGAAATAATATTTAAAAATGTCTATTAATGTTAACTTAAAGAAATATACAATAATATGTTTCATTTAATTTGTATAAATGTATTATAAAGCGTTCTTATAAAGAACATTTGTTCGGAACACACTGTAACTGTAATCGAACGAAGGTGAAATTTTGGCATAAATTGGTAACACTTATTTGACAGTTGCGGTGTTGACACTTTTTGTACTTTATTATTTTGAATTTTAATACCTCTTGTTTTATATTTTTACCTATTTAATAAAATCTGTTCTTTTAGAACAAAATTAGTGCGTTTTATTTCAAAAATGTGACGTAAGAATTTAAATAGTCGTTGTAAAGAAATGGTAATACTTTTGCAATAATTATGTGGTCTATTTGATTTAAAATGGAGTCAGGATTTTTTATACTTTGGCAACTATGTCAACTTCGATCTCTCGATGAACCAATGCCGAAAAGACGAGTCTTTTTAAAGAGCCTGTGATATCAGAAGTTGTAAAAGCTTAAGATTGGTTGGTTGGGACATTTAGAAAGAATGAAAAAAAAAGAATACCAAAAATGTTAATAAATACAGAGATGGGTGACAGAAGAGTAGGTGGACCAAACAAGAGATGGTTAGGTAAAGCGAAAAAGGAGCTTAAAAAGGAAGATGTTGGAGAAATTGGAGAAGAAAAACTAACGACCTTTAACACTGCTGAGGCTTTGGGAGTATTCGAATGTAAATCCGCAAAATATTTGGAGGTCTAAACAACCAAGGTGGCGCAAAAAAAATTTGTTCGAATTATACCAACTCTATAATGATCCAGATGTCGTAACGTTCATAAAACACAACTTAGACACATAATACGAATGCCAGAAAACACGATTGATGAAAAGCTAACTACATGAACATCTATAGGAAGAAGAAGCAGAGGCCGACCACAAATTAGGTGGTTGGATAAAGTTGAGACCAACTTAGGGGTGTAAAAAATCGGAAGACGGCAACAGATCTCCGGAAATTACGATCAGAACAGAGTAGGCCAGGATACATAAAGAATTGTCGAACCAAAGATGATGGTGATGTTAATGATTACAAGTTCTCCTCCACAGCGAACACTCTTCATCTTCTACCCCTTAATTTTATCAACCAAGTCAAATGATCGTATGTCCTTAACACATCTTTTATTTTCAACCTTGGCAATAAAATAAATAAAATAAACTAAAGTCTCCTATAATGATTAAGATTTTATTTTTATGAATTGTTACTAAATCGGCTCACAGGTCATTATAGAACTCTTTTATAAAATCCTTAGATCTATCAGCAGCTGGGTCTAAACTTATTTGCGTAGTCATTATAGACTTGGCGATTTAGCGATACAATCGTTCAAGATCTCAATGACTTCCATTTTGTCAAATATTCATTCGTTCCATTTATTTTAAGGCATTATATATCTTTGTCGTTCCGTATAGTTTTAACAATCTATGTACACATATTCTTCTCTAATGGATTCTTAGCGGACTTTAACCATTTAATGTCAAAAATTTGTGATGTCATCTAGGTTTATATTTTTATCTGACAACTATATTAAATTCGTCTTCTTCTTCGTCTTTTATGTAGACATGATGTCTGTTTTTCAGTCTGAAGTTGTCCTTCGCACTGCTCGTCTTTCTGGGCACAGGAACCATCTCTCGCTGCCTTTACTACATTTGTTGTTATTGGGCTTATATGATAGTTCCATTCTACTCTTATATTTCGTACCCAGTCCTTAACACCTTGCACCTACGTCTTATATATCGTCGTATATATGTACTTCTAGCTCTGTCCCATGGTGTCTTACTATCACTTTTTGTAAGAAATTTCATCCCTGCTGTTTCTATCATTATTGTTGTCTTCTCTGTGCCAGGTAGTGTTTCTGCTGCGTATGTCATTATTGGTCTAATGACTGTTTTTTAAATTCTGTTTTTCATTTTTTTTTTCGATACTTTTATTTCTCCATATTGTTTCATTTACTTAGACAACCTTCGGCTCTGTTTGCTCTATTCATTTGATCTACTTCTGTTTCCAGCTTTCCGTAGCTAGACATAGATACCTAGATAGCTAGAAATACCTAGATATTTAAACTCCATCACTTATTCTATTATCTGATCTTTCTGCTCTATTTTACGTATTAGTAAATTTGCTGTTATAACCAACGCATTTTGTCTTTTTGAGGAACATGTTAAATTTTCTAGCGGTTATATTAAATTGGTGAAACATACGTTGTAAGTTGTCTTCACTGTGAGAGAATAGTATTACATTGTTTGCAATAACAAATTATTTTAAGTTGTTTTTCTCCCATTTGGTATCCTTTTTAATTCTTATTTTTTTATTATTTCATTCATGATCAGGTTGAACAATACATGGCTCAGGGAATCTTGTCTTATAACATTGCCAGCTTCCATTAGTCAGAGAGTTCTTTTTCTACTGTTACCTTTATTGTGTTATTTTGGTATATGTTTGATCGTTTTGATTATTCCTAGACATATCTCTCTTACGTACAATAAGTGGAAAACGTCCTTTAATTTGACCCTGTCAAACGCCTTAAATTTAAGAAACATAGATACGCCGGTTTGTTGTATTCTAAAGATTTTTCTTGTATGTGCCTTATTATGAATATAGCGTCGGTACATGATTTTCAACGCTGGAACACATTTAAAGATCTTACCTTGAAAGTAATAGAAAAATATTCAACAACGTTACACAGGTACAAAAAACAACAATGGATGACTGATGAAATCCTGGAATTAATGGAGCAGAGAAGGAAACTAAAAGGTAACAAGACAGAATATAAGGAAAAACAGAAACTAATTAAACAAAAAATAAAGGTGGCTAAAGAAAAATGGATGGAGGATAAATGCAAGGAAGTAGAGGAGTTGAATGAAAAACATGATACGTTTAATGTTTAAAAAAGTTAGAGAAGTAGCTGGTCTTTATCATAAGAAAACTGCACATACTATAACCGATTCGTCGGGAAAAATGATAATAGACGAACATGAAATTCGAACAACCTGGTGTAATTATATAAGTGAACTGTATAATGATAATAGACTCGAAGAACTGGAGACTTTAGTTGAAGGTGAAGGACCAGAAATACTAAAATCAGAAATACTGCATGCTATAAAGTTAGTAAAGAACAAGAAAGCCGTTGGCCCTGATAACATACCGACAGAGATGTTAAAGCTTATAAATGAGGAGAACATTGGAGTACTGGTCAAGCTTTTCAATGATGTTTATTCGATTGGTGATATTCCTGAAGATTGGTTAAAGTCCGAATTCATAACACTACCAAAAAACAACGTCCGAAAAACTGTAGCGATTATAGAATGATAAGCCCTATGAGCCACACTTTGAAAATATTTCTACGCATCATCCACAGTAGAATCAGAGATAAATGTGAAGAAGACGATTCATAGAAAAGTTATACTGGCGTCAAACAGCGACAGGTTTCATAAACGGAAAATCAAAAGAAATATGTAAAATACAAAGAGGTGTCAGACAGGGTTGTATACTATTCCCACTGTTATTTAATTTATATTTAAGGCGTTCAAAAACAAAACACATGGTGTTTAGCCGTTTACCACATCAAGATGCACCACGATTATATGTTGATGGTCATATAATTCAAAGAGTGTCCAGTTTTAATTATCTTGGTTGCCATATTACTGAACAACTAGATTAAGATAAGGAGATAAAATGTAGAATCGAGATAGCCCGTACGACATTTTTAAAAATGAGGTCATTCTTCTGTAATGATAACTTGCAACTTCAACTTCGAAAGCGCATGGTTAAATGCTACATTTGGTCAATCCTCTTATACGGTGTCGAAACATGGACATTAAATATATCCACCATTAACCGTCTGGAGGCCTTTCAAATGTGGCTGCACAGACGTATACTAAAAATTCCAAGGACGGCTATGCTGACAAATGTGGCAATCCTTGAGAGAGCAAATACTGCTCGCGAGCTGCTTGATAACATCAAATGTAGAAAGATGGCCTATTTTGGATACGTAGTAAGAGGAGACGGATATAATATTCTTCAACTTATTATGATGGGTAAAATCGAAGGACGCAGAGGAATTGGTAGAAAGCAGGCCTCCTGGTTGAAGAATATCAGGGAGTGGACAGAAATAAGGAAAGCTGAGCAACTCTTTAGAATAGCTCAAGACAGAGACAGTTTCGCCATGTTAATCGCCAACGTCAAGGGACTTGATAGGGCACGTTAAGAAGAAGCATGATTTTCCGGACCGTTCTTCTACTAGTGTTATAATTTCATTCAGTTTATTTGTTATCTTCTTGGTTGTTAATTTTAGTGTTGTGTTTAATAAATTAATTCCTCTGTAATTTTTCGGATACGGTTTGTTTCCCTTTTTGAAGAGAGGTATTAGGATGACATATTCTATACTAGGAAAAGTATTTGAATACATTATTTTAAAATGGTCTAATTCTAACAAAAAGAAAGAAAAACTAACTGAAATATTTATTTTATTGACATTTCCATATATAGTCTTAATATTTTTGAAAATTATACCAAAAAAATGTAGAGTTTAACATATATATGAACTACTTCATTTATTACAACTTTGATTAGAAAATTGTACACATTCAATGTTCTCATCAAAACAGTACCTAATGAAGTTGGTGGCATAAATATAGGTTTATTTGTTGTTTCCTACTTGGTTCTCTTTTCTAGAATAATCCATGGAGACGATTATTATTGTGTTGACTTGATCAGTATCCATCTTACTAGAGTATCCTGTTTGTTTCTGTAGAAACATTAAGTAATATATGAATCTCTAATCAAAATCTAAGTCACTTTTTTGTTTAGACTTTGGTGTTGGAGCGCCATATGATGGTCCCGACGGTAATGGAGCAGTTTACATTTACTATGGTTCGAAGGATGGCATTAGAAAAAAATACGGACAAGTCATTTATGCCTCAGATATATCAGGTTCTAGAAACGCTCTATCTACATTTGGATTCTCAATAACTGGCGGATTAGACTTGGACAATAACGAGTATCCTGATATGGCTGTGGGCGCATACCTCGCGGACTCTGCATTTTTCTTCAGGTAAATATTTATATCAAAATACCTCAATTCACGATTTAGTAGAATACACCTTTTATTTATTATCCCCTCCTAATATAACTGAAATAAATAATAATAAAAATTATACTTTAATATTTTGCCCCTTTTGAGTATTTATTACTGTGTTAATAATATTTTATCAGATTTAATTTTGTTCATAATTTTTCTTTCGCTGATGCCTTTATAGATTTGTTCCAACATACAGTTTTGTACGGTCACGAAAATATTTGGCATCGATTTTATGCGCATGCTTCGACTTTGCGCCGTTCGCTTACGATGCGAAGAGGAAAAGTGTTGGAACGGATTTTAACACTGATCTAAGGACTGGTTATTAATTTTTCGATTGAGAATTATGATGTAGATTCCAGTCCTACTCTCACAGATTCATATAAAGGTGAATGGTATGATGGTCACATGGAAAGGTATGATTTTAAGGTCATTCTCATCTATCGAACGTTCCTGGAGCAATCTTACTAATTCTGAATGATTAACACAATCGAAAGCTTTCTAGTAATCTATAGAGCATAAGAAGACATCTGTTTGCTCATCTTTAGAAAGAAATTTGTATATATATATATATATATATATATATATATATATATATATATAACAAGCGACGCTTCTACAGCTGGCGCCGCTTCTCGCATCCTAATTTCCAGCGTTTTCTGTCGAAGCAATCTTCAGTTGTTAGAACTCTGGCGGTCATTGCATCGTCGACATCGTCTCTCCAGCTGTGGAACACTGTGTCATGTTGCTTGCAACATGTAGAAACGGATATTTCATTGCGACTTTCATTACTACATCTTATTATTTTGGTACTCTGTGTCAGTGTCGCTTTTGCTTCGGATATTTTCGAGATCTTATTGTTCACTCCAAAAACATTCATTGTTATTTGTGTTTCTAATATTGGCAATAGTTAAGGTAGATATACAGATTCAAAATTCTCTCTGTAAAAGTGTATTGTTATTGGCTACACGTTTTTAATTAAAAAATTATATCCAATGGCAATGCAAAATTTTTAATTTTAGACTTTATAATTTTAGTGACATTTTTGTCTTGGTATTACTAAGTATTTTGCAATTTAATTTATTTTAAAAGTAATTTATTTAGTAGGTAAGGTATACTGAGTGATAATGTTGCCTGTGAACAATATGAACGTATTAGCTTTTGAGGATGAGGAGAGGTTGAGAGTATTAAGAAACTTTAACATTAATATGCGTTTACTTAGAGATTAAAGTGATCCTTTCAATGAACTAACAGATTTTCAGTTTAAAGGATTGTATCGTTTAACCAAAGATATAGCAAGAGATATATTAAATGGAATCATGCAAAATATGGTCATCCATAATAATGTTGTGGCAGTTCCAGTTGCAATAAAGTTTTTTGATACCCTCCAATTTCTTGCTACTGGTAGCTACCAAAACACTATAGGGCAAAATTTATAATTAGTGTCTCAACAAATAATGTCTAGGGCAATAATTTTGAAATAATTGAAGCCATTATTGAGACATTTGCAAATAAAATGAAATTTCCTAACTCCATTAAAGTGAAAAATACCAAAAAATAAGATTTATACGATACGGTTATACAATATACGACACGATGTTTACATATAAATAAAGCGCTAACTCTAACCTAAATTTTGAACGCTTTTACCGATTAGTTGTATCTCTTTCTAACCAATGCGTCCAATTATCAAGCGACGTGTGTCTCTCTCTAAAACAACACGTCTGAAGGTGTTGAGTGGAAGCGAGGCCACAGCTACAAATAAGTTGATACAAAACGACAATTGACACCTTGAAATGGAAGACAGAGTACGACACGTATCGTTTTTTGGCGACTATTGATATCAACATAACACAGGGTTTACCTCCAGGATCGTCTTGGTCTACCTCGTTTTCTTCTAGTTGGCGGAGTCCATTCTTCTATTTTTTTGGCCATCTATTTTCCGGCATTCTCTGAAGCTGTCCATACCAGTTAAGTCTTTTGGCTTAAAGAAGCCAAAAGAAATTTGTAGATAATTAAAATAAATCGCTCAATTTGTTATTGAATATGAATGTTTATGTAGGTAAAGGCCGTAAACAAATTTTGAATGCGAGAAGGAAATTGGTGAAATGTTTGGATAGAAAAATCCATATCAACACCAAACACACCTGTAAAAAGACAAACATCTAAATTAGAAAAACATACAATTGACAGAGTGAGTTATTATAATAAACGATTAGAAAGAGAAAAATTTAACAAATCAAAATAAGTGATTTAATTGAAAGAAATAAATTATTTAATTGAAAGAAGAAACAATATAATTTAAGCAAAAAATAATATAATAATAAATAATAATAAAATAATAAAATATATGTTAAGTCAGGCAAAAGAGTTCCAGTTTTATTATTGTAAATTTTTGTAAATTTACTGTGTGTAATTGAACAAATTCCCCTTCATTGGCTCAGTGAAGATGTTCGTTCAGTTGTAATGGAAACACAAAATAATAGTAGCAGAGTTTATTGACGAGACGTACACTATGGGTGTTGACCCGGGATTACTTTGAGTAGAGACTGTTGCAGTTGAGCGTTGAAGACTATCACGTTTGTTGAGTGAATATTGATTGAATGCTTCTCTAGGCAAGAGATTTTAGTTTTATATAAGTTTTAATTGGGTCAATATATTCGCGGACCTAATGACATGTGTATCTAAGTTGTATGTAAATTGTTTAACTTTCGTCAGCACTTTCGACTGATGTCCAAATTTCATTGTTGATAATTGACCAAATCTAATGTAACCTAATTAACTACGTGAGTGTATTTAATAACAAATAAATTCATTCGGTCTACTGGGTGATAAAATTATACTGTCCAATTTCGGATATGAATTCTGAAGATTTGATATTGGACAGTAATGTTCTCAACAACAGTGCTATAAAAAATAGTCCTAAAACACATAAACTCACTTGGACACTAAAATAAAACGACCAACTTAACTAAAATAAGAATTTTTGCTAGTACCGCTTAATGCGCAGGTCAGTCCAAACGGTAATAGGTTTTACCCACGTACTAAAATCATCAATCAGCCAATTGCGTCCACTGCTAGACATGGGCCTCCGTCAGTTCTTTCCAGTGTTGTCTACACTGGGTCGCTTGTAGCCAGTTTCCCGCTACACGTTCTATATCATCAGTCCATCTAGTCGGTGGTCGTCCTCGGCTTCTTTTCTAGTTTTTGGGTCTCCATTCAATAATACGCCTTGTTCCCCGTCAATCTTCTGTTCTGGCTAAGTGCCCTGTCCAGTTCCTCTTAAGCTTCGTGGTTCTTTCGATGACGTCTTGAACTCCTGATCTTTGCCTGATTTTGTTGGTTTGTTATGTGGTCTCGAAGGCTCACTTTCAGCATTGCACGTTCCATGACACGTTGTGTAACTCTGAGTTTATTTGCAGGTTTTTGCGTGTGTGTTAAAGTCTCTGCTCCATACGTTTGTAAAGGCAAAACACATTGGTTATAAACCTTTCGCTTAAGACACATGGGAATTGGAGTTTTTAGAATATGGCTTAATTTGCCATTTGCCATTTGCCAAAATGCTGCCTATGTCAGGCCCATTCGCCTCTGTATTTGATATGTTTGATTGTCTCTGCTTATTTTGATCTCGTATCACAGATATTTGTAAGTGTCCGTTTGTTGTATGGTATTATTATCAGTCAATAGTTAAATTTCCACTCATTACGAGATTTGTCATAAGTTTAGTTTTCTCAAAGTTTATCTTTAATCCTGCTCTTTCAGACATACTTTTAAGCGAATGTATCATAGAAACTGTATCCTGTAAATATTATTTCCTTGTCTAACTCCTCGACCTAACCTGAATTTTTCTGTGTCTTCTTGTAGTCGTATACTTGATGTAGCGATCTACGAGAACGCATACTGAAATGACGGTTCCGAATTCCGAAACCATATATTAAACGATCACAAGTTGAGTTGAAACGCCAAAGGAACGGTATGATGAACGGTCCATTTTCAGTTGGAACGCATTTTATTATTGCGCTGAAGCGTTACCGTACATTGTACGGTTTCTGGACGAGCTGGAACAGACCTTATGTGTCTTGGCATTCATCCTTCAACATCCTTTATTCTTGTTAATTATTTTTATATAAGTCCACGTATCTACTGAATAAAAATGTAATCCTAGAAGCTAGTGTATTTGTCATATACAATTTTGTTTTATTTCTTAGGTCACTCACTGTCTCTGCATATCTTTAAAATTTATCGTTCTGATAATATTCTAATTTCAGTTTTTTATGTTATTTGAAAGACTATTTTTGTGCGGAGTTATGTAACTTCACTACCACCTCGAAATATGCAGACAAATTTCTTTTAAAATCTAGATAAAACAATACTGTGAGTATTCTAAATAATTAAATAAAATATAGGAAAGGGTAACAATTTTCTATCCGGAAACTAATTTTTTAGTTTGTGTAACCTTGTTTTTTGTGTTTTTAGATCCAGACCCGTTGTTTTTATCGACAGCTATGTCCAATTTCTCAGTGTCGACAAGAAAATAGATCTCAAACAGAAGAATTGTAAGTTGCCAAATGGCCAGGAAAGCACTTGTACCTTCATAGACTTTTGCATCAAATATTACGGCAAGGGAATTCCAGACAAAATTAGTGAGTATATTAAGCATATTTAACTATGTAATATGACTACAATTTTTTTAACTAAACAATTATAATCTATCATGGGCAAAATGAGAGAAAGCATGAGCGAGACGGACGTGTTCTAAAAAATGGGTAAACTTTAAAGCCTTTTGCACTATTCGAATAACATTAATACTATAACGGAATTTAATTAAGCATCCAGAAATCAGATCCAAGTAACCCAATTCAGTTTAAAAATTTAAAATCCTTTTAATAATATTAATCATTGCTTATTGTTCAATGCGTTTGTTCGTTTATAACATTGAAAATATCAGTGTAACTAGAACACGCTTACCGATGCGCTGACCTAGTAAAATTTGCAATGTAATCAAAAGCTTATTTAATATTATGTACAAATTATATTAGTAAAACAGGAATGTGTAAACAAACGCAGGTGGGATAAATACCTCGAAAAATAATGGTAGGAGATTGTTAGGAATTAATAATAATTAAGAGTTAACAGTCGAAACTAGTGTTGTCATCCGTCAACTGGGTACTCTCTCTCTATTATTATACTTAGAGTACCAATAAAGAAATTATGAGTATCCGGTGAGTTCGAGTTAATCAACCCCATGAAGTAGATTAAGAGTTCCATTATATGGAACTCCTGATGGAAGCAATCCAATACACATTATATGATTATCCAACATTATAATAATACAAGGGTTCGATCTCCAGATTCACCAGAGTTAAATATTATTTTATAGTAAACGAGTATATTATTGGTGATATCCAAAGACCCTATCTCACACAAACTAATGGGTAATGAATATGTTAATTAGGTCATCAACTGTCCTTAACACATTAAGAGCCAAATTCAAATATATTTTTTTATAATTTCAAGCTCCATGTCTAGAATATCAATAGTCAATGAAATTATATTTAACTCACATAACACCTTGTCCAAACAGGGCGTGAGTTAAATACAACTTACGTGAATAGAAACGGGTCATGGTATTACTTTTCAAACCCTGCTTCATTTTGTAGTTAATTTTATGTAAATCCGTATGAATTTTTGCACAAAATTTTGAAATGTAATAATAATCTAGTTTACACGGCGACGTTTACAAGGAAGGTACTTAAGTAACTGCCATCTTCGTTAAATAATTTTAAAACTATTAAGCAAGTTGAGAAATGTCTTATTTGCACTTGTGATACAGAGTGGATTAAAAAAATTGTTAAAGAAATACAGTGAGACAGGATCTGCTTAAGACAAAAAAACTGATGATGCAATTACTGCCCTAGCTGTGCATTTGGTATGGGAAAGTCCAAAGTTAAGTTAACAAAAAAGATCAGCGGAAGTTGGTTTTAACAAGAGCCACTTACAGAAAATATTCAAGCAAAACAAAATTCATCCATTCAAACCGAAATTTATTCACACCTTTCAAGATTGTGATTATGATACGAGGCTTGACTTTATTGGTAATCGTTTCTTTCACTATAATATTTTATTTTATGATAAAGTAACGTTCACGACAAATGGAATCATTTCATCCCAAAACTATCAGTATTGGGCTAGTGAGAATCATTACAGGGTTTAATGTTGTCTCTTCTGAATGTGATCTAAGGAAGTAAATTTAGAACTAACTGCAACTATCAGTAAATAAAATACATAACTGGACCAGAAAATGGCGAATAAAATTAAATGAGACTAAATCTGCACACATTAACTTTACAAATAAAAAAATAGAAAATTGCAGTTAGTTTCTCCCACGTAGAACTTTTTGCATTCACAGGGGAAAATATCTGTTGGTTTGGATTGGTTTTCTGTAGATTTTGGTTGCATATTATGTGTCTCTAGCACGTCCAGAAAAGGAACACATGATACAACGAACACAGGACAACGACAAGTCTGGGACAACGAACACAGACCAAAATTGAAAGATGCATATAGAATCATGAAACAAAAAGACACGACAAAGAAAAAAGTCAAAGAAGCAGTCCTCATCCTACTTAAAGAAGAACAATGTATAGCAAACCTATCAGCAAAACGTAGCAGGCTTTGGTTGCCAATACTAAAAGAAGAAGCCAACTAGAATATATCAACAATAGCGGAGTAAAATAAGGTAGAAAAATATCACCTCCAATCTTATACACCAAACATATGCAACACACAACACACAAAACAAAAATCTATGTTGCACAATTTACGTTACACTATCACAATAATTGCGATACAGTTTACACAAACATAGACCACAAAAAAAGCACACAAAACAATCAGAATTTGATATTCCTAGGGTAAACACACCACCGTCAGATTTTTTTCAGCCGTTTATATGATGCTGCCTACAAAATTGGGGCCAAGTATGTCTATTTTGAAATGACAACCGGATAACAAATAATTTTGAATGTACATATTACAGAATTTTTTTTATATTAATCTTTTTTGAGAATGATAGTTATATGTAATAATCATTCAATAATTGTGGCTTAATTACATATGAACATAATATTTAAATTAGACATGCCATAAGAAAGTAGTTTCATAACGTTACTAATGTTGGAATACCTTAATAAAGCATCATCACAAGATCTTCTTCTTTGGGTGCTGTGTCCGTATTCAGACGTTGGCTGTCATCATGTTTACAATTTCCTGAAACCTTTCTCTGTCGGCTGCTGCGCGAAATAATTCTTCTACTGTGGAACCACACCATTGTCTAATATTACGCAGACATGAAAGTTTCTTTCGACCAATCCATCTCTTTCCTTCCACTTTTCCTTGTAGTATAAGCCGAAGTAGATGGTATTTAGGTCCTCTAGTTATATGGCCGAAATATTCTGTTTTTCTCCTCTTTATGGTGTTTATGAGCAGACGTTCTGAATTGATCATTTGAAGAACATCTTCATTGGAAGTGTGCGAAACCCACGATATCTTTAGGATTCATCTATAGCACCACAATTCGAATGCTTCTAACTTGTTTAGCATTGTGGTGTTTAACGTCCATATCTCACAATCATACAATAGGATGGACCACACAGAACATTTCAGGACCTTCTTACGAATATTTATCGACAGGTTTCTGTTGCATAAAACTGGTTTCCACGTCATAAAAGCCTTACGTGATATTCCGATCCTGATTATTATCTCTTCATCAGAGTCACAATTTACATTTAACCAGCTGCCAAGGTATTTGAAATGATTTACCCTTTCGATTTCCTCTCCATTAAGAGAAATCAGACCTTGATCTATATTGATCTTTCCAACTGCCATCCACTTTGTCTTTGAAATATTGATTTTAAGGCCTCTCCGATAACTTGCTTCACCTACTAGATTTGGTAATGTTTGGAGATCTTGTAAATTTTCTGCAAGAATGGCTGTATCGTCAGCGTATCTAATATTGTTGATTACTTCTCCACCTAGTCTTACTCCCTCTTGTATGTCATCCAAAGCCTCCCTAAAGATTTCTTCAGAGTACAGATTAAAAAGAGTGGGTGACAAAACACAACCCTGCCGTACTCTACGTTTGATGGATATTTTTTCAGTTGGACTGTCTCCAATTTGGATAGAGGCTACTTGATTGTAATATAAGTATTTCAGCAGTCTTATATCATAGTGGTCAAGTCCTGCTGCCCGTAGGCAATCGAAAAGTGTATCCTTCTCGAAGTCGATGAAACAAACATAAACATTCTTTCGGAATTCACAACTTTTTGTAATAGAACGCGCATACAGAATAGTGCCTCTCTAGTTCCTAGACCGATTCTAAATTCAAATTGCTTATTACCCATCCTACTTTCGCATAGAAGGAATACTCGGTTTTGTATAATTCGTAAGAGTATCTTCAGTGTGTGACTCATCAAACTGATTAGTCTAAAATTGCTGCATTCGGTGGGCCTGCTTTTCTTTGGTAATGTTATAAACAGTGACTCTAACCAATCATCTGGTATTTTTCTTTCGTTGTAAATTTTGTTGAAGTAAGTGGTTAAGCAGGCAATGCTTTCCTCATCTAAAAGTTTAAGTAGCTCAGCAGGGATTTGATCTGGTCCAGGTGCTTTATTGTTTTTGGCTTGCTGTATTCCCTTTTTGACTTCCGAATTCAGTATAATGGGACCTCTGTCTAACTGGTTGTCACAGGCAGTATTTGGAGCATTTTCTCTAGAAGCATCGTCAAAAAGGTCAGTGATGTATCTCTCCCATTCTTTGCACTGTTGTTCGTGATCACAAATTTTTCCATCTGCGCTTTTAAGTATGTGAGCATTTTTCTGTTTTCTAATTCCGGCAGTATATTTAAGTGTCTTGTGGAGGTTGAAACTGTCATGCTTTTTTTGAAGGTCTTCTATTTCTTTACATAAATTCTCAAGCCAGGATTCTTTGGCTTACTTAATTTTTCTTTTTATGGGTTTATTGATTTCACGGTATTCGATAATATTTCTATTTTTGTGTTGCCGTCGAACTTCACGTCGATCATCACAAGATGTTTGGGAATAAACTTCAACAAAACAAAAATAATTAATAGACATTGAGTTAAATTGGACAGGTAGACATATTGATGCAGGGAAATGATTAACTATGAAACGACTCAAATATAAGGCAAAACTAGATAAACATAAGCTTGATTTTGATAATTTTTTTTTCCTAATTTTCCTTTCTACCCTGAATGTATGTACAATTGTGTAATATTGATTTGTTTTCTAGATCTCGATGTTCAGTACATCTTGGATACAAAAGTAAACTCCCCTCGAATGGCCTTTAAAAATTTAGGAACAAGCACATTCAATCAAAGCATCTTACTTTACAAAGACGCCAAAGAAAATTGCAAACGCGAAGAAATCATCATGAAAAACGAGTTTAAAGATAAGCTTACAGCGTTAGAGGCAGAAGTTAAGTTTTCGATGCAGGAGGAGGCCTATTGGGACGGTTATAGAGATGCGCGATCCAGATTAACAGCCGTGCTAGATTTGAATAACCCACCTTCACGGTCCGATTCTATAACGATCCAAAAGAACTGCGGTCCTGACGATGTTTGTATTCCTAATTTACATGTAGAAGTTACATCGTAAGTATAATAGTTTATAATAGTCAAGTAATCTATCTATTAGACTAAAGCAGTTCATTTTATAATATATTTAGTTTTTTCAAATACATGTTTGGAATAAATCACAAATTATAGAATAAACTCTTTGTAAGTAAACATTCTACTTATGGAATGCTAGACTTTAAAATAACAAAATATGTTCACAACTGAACTTATAGCTCGAAACGTTAACAGTTGAAGAGTTTTTTTTTATTATTTCAAATTACATGTCTCGGCTGCTGCGGCCATTGACACGAGAAACTGTATTACAGAATAACAATAAAGTTACATTGATTCAGTAAATTTCAATACAGATGATATAAAAAAAATTGAATTGAAATATAGATAGATGATACAATTATAACAGGTGATATAATTTACAGTTTTTAAGGAACTCTATCACATTAGACATATTGTTTTTAGATTTTAAAATATCACATAAACTTCCGTGGATACCATGTTTAATCCGTGCTGTTGCGTACTGGTTGCATTCCACAAGTATATGGTGTACACTTAAACGGGAGTTGCAATATTGGCAGTTTGGAGGTTCTTCGGGAACCATCAGATATCCGTGGGTTAGCCGGGTGTGCCCAATTCTGAGCCTTCTAATGATGGTCTTCGATTTTCTTTCCATTGTAACAATTCTAGGTCCTAATATGTTTGGTTGGATAGACTTTAGTTGGGTAGTGCACCTGTACCAATGATTTTGCCACATTGAGGTAAATAACTTTTTAATTTCAATTATTATGTCTTGAAACATTTGGACTTTTTCATCTGTAAGGTCAGAGCGACGTGCTTCATTTGCTGCGTGGTCAGCATTTTCATTTACTTTAATACCAACATGTGAAGGATTCCATATCATCGATACCGAAGTGTTTGATTTAGCAAGTGCTGTACATCTTTCGTGGATCTCATTAACTAAAGGGTTTGATGTGTAGATTTTTCTAATCTAATTTATGGATGATAATGAATCTGTGCAGATTGCTAAGTTTTTGGTACCCTGCATTGGAACTTCTAGAGCTTTAAGTATAGCGTAGAGTTCTGCTGTGAATATACTGGTCATCTTGGGTAGTCTATACATTGCTAGTGTGTTATTTGTGGAAGTAACAGCACATCCGACACTTTCTTCGTCTTTAGATGCATCTGTGAATATTATGTTATCAAACATGCCTCTATTAATTATGTCGTTAAAAGTTTGTTTCATGAGTATCGTGGGGGTTTCCATTTTCTTATATCTGCACAAATTTACGTTAAAGTCAGGTAATATTTTTAGCCAAGGTGGAGTATTGGGCTGAATAATGGGGGTGGTGAGATTTAGGTCAATATTTTCTAAGAGGGGCAATAGAAACTGTAGTGATGAATTGGCAGTAGCTCTACTGTGTGCTCCTGTTATTTGAAAATTTTTAATAAGTTGGAAAGATATATTATTAGGGTTTGCAGAAACCTTAGCAAAATAGGAATTTAATAGACGTTGTCTTCTAATATTTAGAGGGGGTTCACACGATTCGACATATATGCTTTCTGTAGGGCTAGATCTGAAGGCTCCAAGACATATTCTTAATGAAGTGTTTTGAATTGTATCTAGTGATTTTAAATAAGTTTTAGGGGCAGACATATATAGTATAGATCCGTAGTCTAAATTAGATCTTATTAGGGCTCTGTATAAACTTAATAGGACTTCTTCTTCAGCTCCCCATTGTCGATTGGCTAGTGATTTTAAGAGATTTATATTTTTTAAGGCACTGACTTTAGTTTTTTCTATATGTCTCTTCCATGTTAATTTTTTGTCGAAAATTACCCCTAAAAATTTGTGATTTTCAACTACTTGTATGGATGCTCGTTTAATTTTATGAGTGGAAGAGTTTGTTTATATTTGTTGCTAAAGTTAATCACTTTAGACTTTGTAGGCGAGAAGCTGAAACCAATTTTGTTCGACCAGTGAGAGATGTTATCAATAGTATTTTGCAAAAGAGTGCTAGTGGAGCTTGTTACTTTACCCGAACAGTAAATAACTAGATCATCCGCATAGATATTATGTTTGACAGGGGGTTGTACTAAGGAAATAAGGTCGTTAAGAAGCAGCAAAAATAAGGTTGTGCTGAGGACTGATCCTTGAGGTACTCCTGTCTCCAGGATATATGAGGGAGACATTTTACCATTTGCAGAGACTTTGAAACTTCTGTTAGTTAAAAAATTCTCAACAAATAGATATATGTTTCCAGATAAATTGGACTCTTTAAGTTTTTCTAGGATTACTGGCCTTGATGCTGTGTCGAAAGCACTTTCTATATCGAGTGAGACAGTTATAAGGTTGTTTCTATTAAAGAATGCTTCTGTGATATCGGATTGAAGAGTGATAAGATTATCCATCGTGCAACGATTTGGACGAAATCCTGATTGAGCGGTATTGATAATATTATATTTTTCAAGATACCAGAGTAAGCGTTTGTTGACAATTTTTTCCAGGAGTTTGCAAAGTGTACAAGTTAATGAGATGGGTCTAAATGACATGGTTGTATTGGCAGAAGTGTCATTTTTCTTGAGTGGAATTGTTATAGCTTGTCGCCAAAGTGATGGGAATTGGTTACCTAGCCATATGTTGTTGTAAAATTCTAGTAACTTTAATAGGGTATCTTTATGTAGATGTTTTAGAAATATCGATGGAATGTCATCCGGACCTGCAGCACTGTTCTTTAGGGAATTAACAGCTTCGACTAATTCATCGATTGTTAGTGGGAGATTAACAGAATGATCATTGGAATTTGGATTCTTATGTACAACACATTTATTTGTTATGTTTGTTGGTCCAGTACAGTTGTTATCATGTTTAGTTTTATTCAAATAGTATTTGGCAAGTGTGTTTACAATCTGTTGGTCATCAGTTATGACATTGTTATCTTCTATTAGGGCTGGAATTTTGTATGTTGTGTATCTACCTTTCATCTGTTTTATTTTAGTCCATATTTGACTAGAAGGTGTATCGGAAGTTCTGCTACTGATGTATTTGTTCCATGAGTTCTTTTTGCTTTCTTTCACAGTTCGCTTAGATTTAGCTCTTAGTTTTCTAAAATTTATTAGGTCCGCTTGGTTTCTAGTTTTACGATATCGGTTTAATGCTTTTTTACAATCTTTTACAGCTAGTTTACACGACTCATTCCACCACGGAACATATTTTTTGGAGGGATCAAAGTGGTATTTACCGATGCATTTTTCGGCGGAACTTATAATACAATTAATCAACATGTTAAGATCTTCATCAGCAGAATTCATTAAGTTAAATAGATCCCAGTCAGCGTGAGCAATTTTCCACTTAGTTTTGCTTTGTCTTTGTGAGTTATCATTGTTAGAAATTAAAATGGGAAAATGGTTACTGCCATAGAGACTTTCCAGTGTTTTCCATGTAAGATGAGTAGATAATTCTGGATTGCATATGCTTAAATCAATGGAAGAGAGAGTACCTGTTTGGATATGAAAGTATGTGCTGCTTCCAGTGTTTAGAAAATTAAGGTTGGAATTGATTATGATATTTTCAATCATTTTGCCTCTACCGAAAGTAGTACTGGAGCCCCACATAGTGGTATGTGCATTAAAATCTCCAACTAAGATAAATGGTTCAGTGAGTTGGTTAGTAAGGTTTGTAATTTCGAGAGCTGCTAGGGTGTAATAGGGGGGAATATATATGTTGCAAATTACTATTTTATTTGGACACCAAGCAGTAACGGCAACGGCTTCTAGAGGTGTTGTTAAGTGAAATTCTTGGTGGAATATATCTGTAGAAATAAATATAGAGCTCCCACCACTAGCTCGTGCGTGTGATGTTCGTATAAAGTGGTAGCCAACGTAATTTTTAAGGTATGGATTATGGTTTTTAGAGAAATTGGTTTCTTGCAAACAAATGAAATCGGGTGAAGTATCAGCAACAAGCAGTTGGACATTTTCTAGATGGGGGTAATACCCATCACAATTCCACTGGATTAAATTGAATGGGAAGAATATTAGAAGGGGGGATTTTTCAGTGCTGCGACCTTTGGGATCGATCGGAAAGGCACTCATCGTCAGTTAGTTCGCTCGATGAAATTGAGTCTGATAAACTTGTGGCTTCAGAGGATTCTAGTTGTAGTTGTTTTTTAATCTTTTTACTTAACCGGATAAATCGGTTTTTTAAGGATCTATCTGAAAGATTTGGATATATAGTATGCAGGTTCAAAAGTAGACTTTTTACATCATCCGTGAGCTTTTTCGCTTCCGAATAAGGATCAGAATGTCCAAAACTATTTTCAAGGAAGAAAAAGAAATTGTCTATGGGTATTTTAAAGGTTTGTGGATTCTGTTTGTATGCTTCTTGGATTGTTCTCTTGGTGATTTCGGTTAATTCTGTTGGAGTGTCAGGTTTGTGCTTTTTTTTCTTAGCTTTGGGACCTTTTTTGGGGGAAGCTGATAGAGGGGGAGGCATATCTAACAGTGGTTGAGCTTCTTTCTCAGGAATTTCCGGGCTTGTTAGTTCACTAGGGGTTTCTATTTCAGAGTGTCCTTGTTTTTGAGATAATTGTGTTATGGTAATTTGGTCTGATTGTGTAGTTTCAGTGTTGGAGTCTTTATTTTCGATTTGAGTCTTTATATATTCGGTTGGGATTGTATTGTCTGTTGGAGGATTTGGACAGTTGAAGGCTATATGTCCTGTTTGTTTACAGATGAAACAATGTACTTTATCTGTAGAAAGGAAGATTCTGTGTTCATTCCCTCTGAAGGAAATAAGTACTGATGTTTGTAATTCAAAATCTTCGGAGGGAGGGTATACGTAAACTTGGCGTCTGAAACTTAATACATGTGAATATTCGTCCCCAGGAATGCCTGCTCTTAAATAGGATATAGGAGATGCGATGCGAAGTCCAAGATTTTTAATGCTATTTTCAACAATGTCATGTGGTAAGAACGGAGAAACATTAGATTCATAATTATTCTTTTAGCAGGGGAAATGAGTCTTCGGATATTTAAAGAAACATCTCCTATCTGTATTATGGGATATGAATCTATGAGCTGGTCAACAAGATTAGTGTTAGAAAGATAGATACAAATGCGATTGTTTGATATCCTACATGCAAAGGAGACTTGTTTAGGGCCTATTATATCACCTATAGCTTTAACGTAATCGTACAATTTCAGATTTTCTTCGGCATGTATCACAATGGCTTGATGTTTGCTTGGGAAAGTTGGCCGTGGAATCGTTTTCGCTACTGATACATAGGATAAAACTTGGTTTTGTGTTTGAGACATATTTACTGTTTGGATATTTGGTACGCCACTGCTCATGTAGTCAAAAGCAATTGCGTTTTTAGTTGATATTATAATTTAGCTTCTATGTATTATGGTAAAGTTTCAGCTTTTTATTCATTTTAAATAAAATTAGATTGCCGGTTGTAAGGCAATACTGTTTAAATTTTTTCTTTTCTGATTTTAATCAGTTGAAACAAAAAACAAACCTCAATTAGTAATGAGTGATTTATACATACATTTATTTATAGTTGAAGGTACACTTTTGTTCACTGTTTTTGCACTATGTTTTACCAAGCACGACAAAATATAAAACGATGTTACTCGCTCAACACCTCGTAGTGGAATCAGTTGAAGAGTTTATTGCTAACGTTTATTTGAAATTAACAAACTTCTCATTAATTTTAAAGATATATTTGAAAAACAAGTATTATTTATTTATACAATGTGTTTTCAAATTAATCTACAAAACATTTTATGTACGATTCGTGATTCAATTGTAAGAAGAAAGTTCCAATAAAAATGTGACTATAAATTTTATCCATGGACGTATATTGAAATCAAGGGTATTTCATTTTTATAATAAACGACCTCTGACTAAAAGTGCAATTTATTGCTGACGCCACCACTGCTTTCCAAAATTAATAAAAATGAACAAATACCTGTAATAACATAAATTATGACATACAATTAGTACATTTCAGATCAAATGTTCAAAATGTACACCTGTTGTTACAATTTAACCTTCCAGTCGACATCTAATAAATTGGCGAATCCGTTAGAAATAGCTAGAGGTATTCTAGAAATATTACAAGCTCCTACGATGCAATTTTGAAGATGTAAATTTACCATTTATATAAACCAGTGCTTTTAGATAGATATCCTCGGATACTCCAATTCAGATACAGTGGAACCTCGATTATCGGTCAGGGCACCGGACCAAGGTTATGACGGATAATCGAAAAGACGGTTAACAGAACATTTAAAAAAAATCATAGTATAACTCTCAAATTTTATTTGTATGTTTTATTTGACAATACAAAAGGGATTTATGTTACTACAGTCAAATCAATTTGATTTAAATTATTCCGAAATCTTTGTTTGTTTTATTGTGACTTCACATTTTGCAACGGCTGATTTTCTTAATCGACGTAAAATCATTAAATCCACCTTATTTGCTTCTTCTTGTCGAGAATACCACTTGATGAATTGTTGTATGTGCGATGCAGCTCCTGTAGCTTCTTTACGCAAATATTTGTGAGTTGTAATAGCATCATCAACATCGCCACCATCAAAGTCGGCTTCTGAATCAGTTTCGTCCGCCTCTGTTGCCATTTCAACGATTTCATCGTCTGTCAGCAATATATAGCCGTTTGTGTCCTCATCACAAATTAACCATTCGTTTATGCCATCTTTAGGCAACGAAAACAAAACAGTTGATTCAGCCGTAACTTCATTTAAGGGGAGCATTTTCATCTTAAGTTGATTCCAGGCCCCTAATTTATTCCAGGCTCTTTTCAGCGTTACTTCCGAAACATCAGCCCAAGCATCCACAGCATTGTCGACAGCGTGTTTTAAATTGTATGCTTTCCAGCATTATGGCAAAGTATATTACTCTTCCATAACTAGGGTTTGAATAAATTTTTTCCTGTATCTTCTTTTGAATGTGTTACTGAGTGAATGATCCATTGGTTGTATCAATGATGTATTCGCAGGCAGAAAAGAGTACGTGATATTTTTATCGTCACTCCGCAGCATACCGGCTTTAGGATGGGCAGGTGCATTGTCCAAAATGAGAATCGTCTCTGGTGGAAATTTTTATGCAAAGAAAATGAATTGATGACTAAATTTTTACGTATGTTGTCAATATATTATGGTCAACTTATTTATGGACCCTGACGGTTAACAGAGGTGACGGTTAGTAGAGAGACGGATAATCGACGTTCCACTGTAATTATTTTCAGGTGACATTTCTATAAACGTTTAAAAATTCTCTCGTCCTATTACTGCATGAAGTAGAGGAGCATCCTCGTGCTTGTAGTACAACCTTAAAATTTAGTTATCGGAGTCTCTACTTTCGAAAATCTTTATATATTAATTCACAAATTAACCACAATAATTCAGTAATAATACAAATCAACTGAAGAATATATTTAAAAAAAAAGCCTCTTTGGGAATAACAGAGCTCTTAACTAGAAGTGTAATCTTAAAGTGGGATAGTTCCCAAGAATTGGTTGTATACAACAGTAGTTAAAAAAACTTTTACATCGAAGTGAAAACTTGTGTTGTAATTTGTATATATTTAATTAAAAAATTAAGTCAAAAATTTAAATGGATAACAATAGTTGATATTTTATTCAGAAGGAACTTTTTGGGAAGGAACTAATAACCATAACCACCAAGCAGTGGGTGGGCTTAAATTAAAAACTACATACTTAAAAGTATTATATTAAACGACATAATGTCGATGAATATAGATTTAACTATCCGGGCACGATATGTGCCTACCCAAACTAGAACTCACGTCAATCTGGGTCTGCGATAGCCAGCCAACTGACTTACGCATTTAATTTAATACGTTTACGTATATAGTTTTTAATTCAAACCCACTCACTGCTTGGTGTTCCGGTTTTTAGCACAAGTACTTCAAAGTGCACTGAAGATGGACTCATGAAAAACGTTCGTTCTGAATAAAAAGGCAATCAACTATTGTAATCCATTTCGATTTACAATAGAAGTTTTCACTTCAATGTAAAAGTAGAAGTTTTTTATACGTATAATCTTAAAAATTAGATCAGATAGTCAGGTACCCAAGCGGGCCAGATGGATAAATCAAATTTACTTCTTTGTGAATGATCTAGTAATCGATGGATTAGACCCTGACCACAAAACAAAAATGCTAACGTAGTAGTTTAAAATTCTTATTAGATTTGCTAGTTAGACTAGAATACACTGGTTTATTGCATAGACTTATGGATGAGCCATACGGCGAGAGAAGGGGCTTGCGTCTCGGTGAAACTCACTCCATAGATCCTTACCAGGTGATCGTGCATACAGACATAAAAACTTTGATAAAATGAAAGGCAGATATCGAGCACAGTTTTATTAATTAAATCTTGCCCAAGTACTTTCGCTTCCTAGAGCATCATCATGGGCATTTCGTCCATTTTGGGCTATCCAGCAATCGCAGAATGTCATAAACTTAAAATAAACATACAATTGAACATAATACTACACTAAACAAGGACAAACAGTTTAAAATGATTTTAAAATAGTCTAAGCTACAATCTGGTCGGCAACGGTAGAGAGAGACTCTCTCTAACATAACACTTAATGACTTAATAACTTTTATTTATACACTCAAGAACCAGACGTGGTGAATTTAACGCACGAATATCATTATCAGATGTTATATATTGGGTTGTTGATAAAAAATATGTAAACTTGACTATATTTTGTCGCTAAAAAACTAAAACAACTAAAAAACGTGTAAATAATAATTTATTTAATCATTATTTAATTTTTGACATGACATGTATTTAGACAATTTACACAAAGTGACGTTTATCCATCATTCTGCCAACAGCTTTTTCGTGGAAGTTTTTATGCTTGCTTCTAATAAGTAGGCAGTTACCTATACAAACATGAATTTTCACCAAGTAACAGAAAATTTTATAAATTATGTGGCAATAATTTTATCATCACTTCTTTCCTATCCTTTGGTACTGATAGACGCTACAGCAAGACTTTCCTGATAGATTCCGTTTGGTTTTGCCCTATTTTGTCCGTTCCTATTTTGTTCTATTCCGTTTTTTCGTTTAACCATTATTGTGACACGCATTCTTTGCTCTGTTTATACACGTAACCGCAAAAGTTTTTGCTTTTATTATTTTAGACTATTTCTTTAACTGTTGAGCAAAGGTTTACTCAAACTTCTCTTCTGGGTTTATATCAAGTAGAAGAAAAGAAAATGTTTTTCTTATGTTAAGTGTTGCAATTTCGCAAATATGCATAAACACTTATAAAATATTGTGTTAGTTTCGATTCTCCCCGTATATTTAGCCAATATTCCGTGTATCAAAACACAGCTGTTTTAAAAACTAAACATTAGATGGCAAGACGAGCCATCTGCAAAATGACACAGACATGTATTTGAGATATGAGACGAGTTCCGTATGCCAAACGAGACAGACGAGTTTTATCTCCCAAATGAGACAGACGAGTTATATCTCCCAAATGACAGAGACGTGTGTTTGTCATCGTATGTGCAGAACGCAACATTAAGTTTGGGACACCCTGCTGTCTCATGTTTTGTAATCATTTTGCTTTGTAAATATTCTTGATGTCTTTAAAAACAAAGAAAATGTGCGGTTTTATTTTTTAACATGTATTTTAACTGAATCAGTACTAAATTAACATTCTGTAAGGAGGACAAGGTACAAAGGTGGGTTTAAATCAAGACCGTGTTGTAGTCTCATGTTTTGTGAACATTTTGTTTTTTAGTATCCCTGATATCTTTAAAAACAAAGAAAATAAACGGTTTTATTCTTTAACATGTGTTTTAACTAAAACAATACTACATTAACAATAAAAAATAACACCAGATAAAATTTTAAAAACAGAAAAAAACAATATAAACTAATATCGGGTGTTTTCCTCTCTACTTCTTATAATTGTTCTGATTGACTCTTAAGAGTTATTCAATTAAGATTTCGTCAGCCACTTCCTTCCGTAAGATGTACAAACTATGATTATTGATATCTGAGACTCCATAGAACAAAATCAAATAGCCCGCTTAATATATAGCAAGCAGAGGAGATGTGAGGCTGTTCTTAAAAGTAGAGAAACAAACGATATTAGTTTACTTGTTGCTTTCTGTTTTTAAAGTTTTATTAACTATTATTATCTTTTATTGTTAATTTAGTGTTGCTTCAATTAAAGTACATGTTAAAGAATAAAACCGTATATTTTCTTTCTTTCTTTTTAAAGATATCAAAGAAGTTAAAAACAAAATATTCACAAATCATGACACTACAACATGGTTTCGATGTAAACCGACCCTTGTACCTTGTCTTCCCTACAGGGTGTCTTAAACTTAACAAGAAAAATATTTTTTTTCACCCGGTATAAACCCAAAAGAGAAGTTTAAGTAAACTCCACCCTCAATGAAAAAACCATAGAAAAGTCTGAAATAATAAAAAAAAAATGGCGAAATCCGTTAATCCGTTCACGAGAAAATTTACTATCAAAAGCATAATTTTTGGGGGTGCAAAATTTGCGGTTAAGCAATGATGAATTGTATGATTATATTTTTATATTGTTATGTGATCCTATTCTAGTAACTGTATTTTTAAACCAATATTTTATATATTTTGTCTTTGACCTACTTAACACTTCAACCCCTTTCTTAGAAACCATGTCCCCCATGCTTATATCACTTTTCTCTATTCCAATTAATTTCATTTATAAAAATTATTGATTTAATTCAACATTTTTTTCTTTACAGCAATGTTAACAAATATCTGTTGGGCTCGAATACAACCATCGAATTCGACGTAATAGTCTCCAATTTCGAAGAAGACGCGTTCGAAACTACTTTCGAAATTACATATCCCGCAGGAGTCTTCTACAAAGGTTATAGCAAAAAAATTGGATGGCTTTGTAACGACGTAGGTAATAGGACAGTCCTTTGTGAGATAGGAAATCCACTTCCTAGTAAAAAGATAGTAAGTATTTACTTTTGTTTATTTTTTTTTGTGAATTCATGTTTTAAATTATATTAATAGAGCATAGACTTAAATTTACTATAAAAGTTGTTTTCAACATAAAATTAAATGTAAACGACAAGTCATCACAACAAGAAACAAGCATATCAAAAGTGGCTGCAAACAAATGATCCAGATGATAGACGAACATATGCAAGATCAAACAGAGAAGTAAAAAATTTAGTAACTAAAGCAAAAAATATTTGCTGGGAAAGTAAATGCGTAGAACTCAACAAATATATAGGGTCAACAAGATCAAGAGAAGCATGGAAAACGGTAAAAAAATCTGAGAACAAATAGAAAATAAACGAGTAGAATAGATTTAATAGAAGAAAGATCTTGGATCGAACACTACTCACCACTTTTGACTGAAACAAGACCGCAATTCACGAACATCAGTACAACAACATATGAACTGGAATTCAGTGAAGATGATGAAATAACATTACAGGAAGTCGAGAATGCAATACGAACTCTAAAAAGTCGAAAGTCATGCGGACCACAAGGTATATCAAATGAATTATTAAAACATAGCCCACAAGTATTACGAGAATTACTGGCGTATGTCTTCACCTTATTCTATAATGGACACGACTAACCACCCGAGTGGACAAAAGCACATATTAACAACATCTACAAAAAAGGAGATAGAAATAATTGTTCAAACTACAGGGGGCTAAGTGTCATAAATTCACTCTCAAGACTGTATGGAAAAATAATAAAAAATAAAATTGAAAAAGAGATGACAGATGTAGAAGAACAGAATGGCTTTCGTGCAAGCAGATCCTGTATGGACAGTATATTCTCTCTAAAGCAAGTTATCGAGAAAAGATTAGCCCACAACCTTTCAACTCATATAGTCTTTATAGATCTGACAAAGGCATACGATAGTGTCCACTTTCAATACTTTGGGTAGCAATGGAAAAATAAGGAATAAGCAACAAAATGTACAAGCAGTACAACAGCTCTACAAAAATATGACGGCAAACATTAAAACTGGAAATAAATTAACTAGAGAAATTCCTATTAGTAAGGGCCTAAAGCAAGGCTGCTGCATAGCACCTACACTCTTCAAAATATATCTGAATGAGGCACTCTCACTGTGGAGAAGAAAGTGCTGCAATATGGGCATCCCAATCGAAGATGATAGATTGTACACGATACACTTCGCTGACGACCAAGCCATTCTAGCTGAAGACGAGAGTAATGTAGGATACAAACTGGAAGATGAGTACACCAAATGGGGCCTCATAATTAATTTACAAAAAACTGAGTACTTAGTTGTAGGAGAAAAACCAGAAAGCCTACAAATCGAAATGGGAACTATAAAACCAACAGACAATTTTAAATACTAGTCTAAATAACATCAAAAGCAGGAAGTAGCGAAGAAATACATTCCAGGATTGGCCAAGCAAGATCAGCCACCAGACAGCTACACGGACTATTATGGAACAAAAAAATAACAAAAGAAAATAAAAGAAGAATTTATAAAACAATAATAGAAAGTATTGGCTGTACGGTGCCGAACTCTGGGAAATAAACCAAAGAAACCAATCAAAAATTCAGGCCATGGAAATGAACTACTGGAGACGATATTGCCAGCTCACTAGACTTGATAGGGTGAGAAACAAAGATATTCGGAGAAAAGTGGAAATCGATCTAGACATAATAGACACAATCGAAGCCAAAAGACTTAACTGGTATGGACACCTTCAGAGAATGCCAGAAAATAGATGGCAAAAAAAAATAGAAGAATGAAATCCTCCAACAAGAAGAAAACGATGTAGACCAAGACGATCCTGGAGAGACGATGTCGACGATGCCCGCCAGAGATCTAACAACTGAAGATTGCTTCGACAGAAAACGCTGGAAATTAAGATGCGAGAAGCGGCGTCAGCTGTAGAAGACTCGCTTGTTATATATAAGTATACGAGAAGTCATGTCGTTATTTGTTTTTTTATTATTTTAATACATATAAAAAGAGAACTTAATATAATATATCTATCTATATTTCGGATTTTTAAGCGTACCCACTATATCAAGGGTGTAAAATCAAAAGCGGAAATCTCCATTTCTTTTTGTTTTGAGTTAGGGACGCCATCTATTCCGTTTTTTTATTATCTGTTAGATAAAACTATTTGTAAGAACCAAAAACGGTCTTAACTTTATATAAAACGCAGTGAAAAGTTCATGTTGGGATCAAAAGCGTCAATATCCATTGCTGAGTGCGTAATTAACACAGCAATCTCCCCTGCAGCCAATAAGAACCTCGTAGCGCACGCACTTGATCAACATATGGTAAGATCTGCCGTTACATCTTGCTATTATAATTTGTTTTAGTTTTTTTTTGTACTTTTCTAAACTATATTTTTGTCTAAGAAATTAGTTTTATATACAAAAAAGTATTACTATTTTACCATGTAAGTTAATGCGTCACCTGTCACACTAACAAAGGCAAGGAATCGAATAAGACAACCTGAAAAATGGAAGAAAAATGTTGCAAAACGTCTAAGGTGAGTACTTTCGTAAATGTTATGAATTTTGATTTCCGGCCATTTCCAAGCCGTTGTTGAATTTTGATATTTTATTTTTCGTTTTTGTTAAAATTTGAACCCATTTCAATACTAGTGTTCATAATTATTTTTTGTTTTAAATATTCTGCTAAGAATATGCCAGAATACCCAACAGGTGGTCATAATTTAAAAACATGCTTGCTGGACGATATACAAAAATATACAGAAATTTCATAGCTTATTCTATGAGACCAAAGATTAAGCAATTCAAGATGCCTTTATTTTGAAATACTGCACTGTGAATCGTACTGTCCGACGCCGGCCGAAAAATAAAAAGTATTCTCCAAATAATCATCAGGTAAAATATTTCATTCTTAATTTTTAATCCAAGAGAAAGTTCCAAGTTGTGCTAAGCAGATGAAAGGTATTCTCCAAAGAAGCACCAGATAAAATATTTCATCCATAATTGTTTATCCAAGGAGAAAGTTTCAGTATGCCAAGCAGCTTTTTTCAACGTGCCAGAGATAACAAAACACAGGCTTTTCTATGTGATAAAACGATTTAATGAAACAGGCCAAGTACCGATTGAACGCAGAGGTAGTGACCGAAAAACTGCGAAATATCGGGATAAGCTTGAAGGAGTGCATAGGTTTATAAACCAATTAAAATATACTGAATCCCATTACTGCCGTTCAGTGACGAAAATAATGTATCTTCCATCTGAACTCAGCGTCTTAAAATGGTATTTAATGTACACTGCTCAGACAATTCCCTCGGAGACTGTGAAGAGATCGTATTTTCGCTATATATTTAACAGAAAATATAATTTGAGCTTTAAAGTCCAAGAACAGACGTTGCTCAAAATGTTTAGGGCCAAGTGAAATTAGCACTTATTAAATCATTAAATACGAGAAAATGAGCATTCTAAAATTAAACTAATGACTAAAAAACGGCTCCACTAACTTCGAGCGAAAGTATTTTTCTAATTTTTTCAGGAAAACACAGAAGACCTTGTCACTTTCTCGTTTGACTGACAAAAAAATTTGCTCCTTTCCAAAGTTCCTGATCAAAGTACTTATTATTCAAGTCAGCTTTATTTTTATAACTTTACTATTGTTAGTTTCTCAAAGTCTCCACTTTCAAAGGAAAATGTATTTTCATATTATTGGATGGAGGACATGTTTACCAAAGGATCAAATGAATTTTGTTCAGCAGTCTTTCATCGACTCAATGACACTCATTTTGGCAACATGTCAAAGAAGGTGCGACTGGTCGCTGGTGAACGCAGTGGTCAAAATAAAAACTCGATAATGATTTTTATGTCCTGCAAATGGCTAGCCGAGAGCGCACCACCAAATGTTAAATTACTTGAGTTAGTTTTTCCTGTAGTTGGTCACTCATTCTTGGTCTTATAGAGTTTTCGGTTAAATAGAAAAAAATTTACGAAAACGAGAAGTGGTAACGACACCTGGCGAATACAAAGAAATTATTTCCGAATTTTCTACGGTCGTTGATATGAAACAAAGCTGTGTTTACGATTGGAAGTCTGCTGTTCAAGAGGCTCTTAAACCAGTAGCAACATGGGGTTTTCAGTTTAAGGAATGTAAAAGGTACATTTTAAAACTATGTGGAACAGGAAATGTTTTAATACGAGGTAAACTTCAGTACAAAAACGATTTCGGATATTTTGTAAATATCACACGAAAAGGCAAACAAATTAGCATGGTCAATCCAGAAAAACTTATCCCCGATTCTCACCAGCAAATAATTTAAAACTGCGTGATGTTCGAAATCTTTTGACCAAACATTTTGGCTTAGACTGGACACAACTCGATCAGATAAAGAACTTTTTCAACGTTATGAACAAGAAGCAAACGAGAACTACTTGGAGAATCCTGTTCCAGAGTTACAGTATGTCGAAACCTGTGAATATACCATACGGTCCATATGTATGAAATAAATTAATTTTTAGCGTTATTAAGTACTATGTGAAAAAAACCTGAAACAGGTCGATTTTTATTCCTAAATTGACAATTTACAGTATGAAAATAATATCCCCCTCCAGCACCCCCTTTGGATTATAAGCACCCCCTCAAAAATTTTAAATAGCACCTTGTTAGAAAGGGATTTTAGTTCTCTGGTCAGTAATATTAAGTTTTTTAAGTTTGGTGCAATATTAACCTAAAAAATGGTTTTTAAATTGTAAAACTTTGATAATGTCTTTACCACAAAACTTTAGGTTGAATGAAGATAATAATGTCACATAATATTTAAAATGTATTTTTCAATGTACTTTAGAATTAAATTAAATGTTCAAAATGACCACTATTCACTTTTTGATATTGGATGCGATTTCAATTGGATGCGATTGGATTCAATACATGAGGCGATTTTGGAATTCTCGTACAACATTTTGTACGACTCCGGGAGTTATTTTGTTCATTTTTTTCGTTATTTCTTCCGTTATCCCAACTTTTCAATCAGCAATACTGTTTGGTCTAGTAAACTATACTTTAGATTTTAAATAACCATAAGAAGTAATCGAGAGGAGTCAAATCGGGGCATTTAGCCGGCTATTCGATTGTTCAACGTCTTCCAATCCACCTATTGGGAAAAACCCCGTTTAAATAATTTCTAATTATAAGTACTATAATAATTTCTAATTGATGGCAGGTTTTTAAGCCATCTAAGATTTGCCGATGACATAGTACTCATAAGCAACAATACAGAGGAACTAATCTACATGCTGAAGGAGCTTAAACAAGAATCTGAAAAAATCGGTTTAAAAATGAATTTAAATAAAACAAAAGTAATGACAAATCAAAATATCACAATCGACTTAGATGGAAGTGAGATCGAAAGTGTCGAAGAGTATATATACCTAGGTCACACCATCAAACTAGGCAAACAGAATCAAACAGCAGAGATAACTAGAAGAATCCGAATGACTTGGGCAGCAGTAGGCAGACTCAGTGATGTGTTGAAGAACAAAAAGATACCAATAAATCTAAAGAAAAGGGTATTCAACAGTTGTATTCTACCGGTCATGACTTATGGAATGGAGACCATGACACTTACAGAGTTGTCAGCCAACAGATTAAGAACAACACAGAGGGCCATCGAACGAGCTATGTTGGGAATATCACTAAGAGAACATATACGAAACGAGGACATACGAAGCAGGACGAAGGTGGAAGATGTAATTGGAAGGATTGCACAAATGAAATGGAACTGGGTAGGGCACGTGGCACGGCAAAACAACGACAGATGGACGAAAAAACATTGTACATTGGAGACCACGCGAACACAGTCGGAGTAGAGGAAGACCACAAAAACGATGGATAGACGACATCAAAGCAAAAATGGGGAGAAACTGGCACCAAATAGCACAAAACAGGGAAGAGTGGAGAACTCATGGGGAGGCCTTTGTCCAGGAGTGGATGCAAACAGGCTGAAGAAGAAGAAGAAGAGAATTATAAGTACAAAATGCGGTAGAGCTCTTCCTTGTTGGTAGTAAAAAGGTCCATCTATCTAATTTGGATGATTAACATTAGGAAAAAATCTTCGTAATGTAGACACTAAAAAGTTAATCAAAAAATCTAGATAAACCTCATCATCAACTGCGCCCTCAAAAAAATAAGGACCAATAATTTTATTGTTAATAATACCAGCCCAATCGTTAATTTTTTAGGATATTGCGTGTGAGTCTCACACACTCAGTGAGGATTTTCTCTGCTCCAATATCTACAGTTCGGTTTGTTAACCGTTCCGTTTAAATGAAACGTCGCTTAATCAGAAAATAACTATTTTGTTTATGAACTGCAAATCTGCGTTCATTCTGTCCATCATCATTTCACAGAATTCTTGCCGTCTATCAGGATCATCTTCATTTAACTCCTGAACTAACTGAACTCTGTAAGGGAGGTATTTTTCTTTATGTAAAACTCTCAAAATAGATGATTTACTTACATCATTGATGGCGGCAAGTTCTCGAGTTGTCTTATGCAGATTTTCCTCAATCTCTAGATATACATTTATACAACTTTTTTTAATCAATAAATTTATTATTTCTACCGGGTTTTTCAATATTGAACGTTTAGCAGAACAGATACGAAAATATCTGATTTTTTCATATAGTAGTATATAATAGTACAAAATATATAAGTATATTTTAATAGACCAGGCAATATTGCTGATATAAAATTTAGGATAACGGAAGAAATTAAGAAAATAACACCCGAGGTCATACATAATGTTGTATGCGAATTCCAAAATCGCCTCGGTTATTGTCAAGAAATGAATAATAGTGGTCAAGTTGAACATTTAATTTATTATTGTAAAAATTAATTTTGTAAGTTATAATTGCACAAACTCAAAAAACTTTACATTGATGAACAGAGGACTAAAATCCCTTTCTAACAAGGTGCTACACAACCCCCTTTGCTATTTAAATTTTTTGAGGGGGTGCTTATAATTCAAAGGGAGTGCTGGAGGGGGATATTATTTTCGTACTGTAATTTGTCAATTTAAGAATAAAAATTGACCTGTTTCAGGCTTTTTTCACATAGTACATAATAACGCTAAAAATGAATTTATTCCATACATATGGACCACATGGTATATATAGAAACCTGTGAATGTAAATTGTTTACATATTATATTACTGTCCAATATCAAAATATTTTTTTTTTACTAAATAACCGACACAATGATGTTTTATTAGTTACAACACTGGCAATATCCTTATAGATCATTTTCATATCCGTCAATCTCTAAGCATTGCAAACAAAAACGGCAATTTCCAAACTAAAATATTAAAAAAAGAAAAAGAAATAATTTATTAAGCTTCTCTTTCTGGACATCCGATCACAAACGAAATTTTATATTATTCTTCGTCAGTTTTATTGTTTTAATTTAATTTTGTTAATTTCTACAAAGTTATGGAAGTGGTAGATTGCCGACTTTGATTTTATACCCATCATATACTCAAATAAGAGACAGACGATCCTGATGATTGTTTTTCAATGTTTCCATCGTATATAATAACCAAAAGACCAGAGATATTATCTGGAGTTATAAAGGGTGCATGTGTGTTGTTAAATAAAACTTACGGATAATGTAACCCAACAGATTGGTGAATATACTTAGTATCGTAATATTATTTTGCAAACGACCAAAATTTCTACAATTTTTTTTTCTAGAATATTTTGCCCTAGAAAGCTAATTACGTACGAAATAGGTTTTGGCATCCGGGAGTATAATGTGAAAGATCTCTTAAAATCAATTTACACCGAATGGCAAAAAAGTGGTCACTCTATAAATTTCCGAAAATAAAATTTCATTGGAAGTTTTATGGACTATTTTATATTATTATGTCTCAACAGAAATTTAGTTTCTCAAATATGAATTTCGACTAAGTGAATAATTAGGATATGGTGTTATCTACAGTAGATGTTGCAAATGATTGCATTGCTAAATACAAAAAGACGGAAGAAGTCAAGTTTATGTATTTTAGGTATTCCGAGAAATACAGTACAGAGAGCTTTCATAGAGCCGGTTCCGGTTGTAGAAGAGTTATCCCGTAAAGAGATGATCGTTTTATTGAGATTGAACTTTTAAGAAATCGTCATTCCACTGCAATTGCTGCAAAAAACCATCTGCAGGAGGTTTGAAATGTGAGTGTAAGAAAGAGAACGGTTAGAAGACGCCTTAATGAAAGAGGACTTATGGTAAGAAGCCCGGATATTGTTCCCGAATTACAACCTAGACACTATAAGGATGTATTCATTTTTGCTTGACAACATCAACACTGAGATATACAGGATTGGAGCCAAATTCTCCTTATTGATAAATCGCGGTACTGTTTAAAGTCTGGCGATGGCCGAGAGAGAATTTAATGACGGAGAAATGAAACATATGCCAAAGCTTGTACGTCCCAGAGAAGAAAGTTTGGCGGTGGTGGTTCTCATATTCTCCAATGGTTTTGACTGGAATCTCATTTGAAGCTCGAACTGAAGTTATTTTCGTCAATGGCCCCCTGTATCCTCAAGGTATATATATATATGATGTTTTGGTAGAGGCAGTAGTTCCATATGGTCCATTTATAAGGGACAATTTCGTCTTTATGCAAGATAATGCACGGCCTCATACTGCAAGAATCATGACAAATTACTTGGGAGAAGTAGGAATTAATACTCTAGACAGGCCAGCCTGCCGACTTGATCTGAATATTATCGAACATCTTTAGGATGAACTTCATCGTTAGAAATCAACCAGGCTAGCAAGAAAGTCTGGCTAACCTTCAAAACATGCTTCGTGAAGAATATACCTCAAGTTTTTATTCAAAATTTGTTTCTATCCCTTCCAAATCGTATGCAAACGGTTTATGGTTTGTAATTCATTTCGATATTACACTATTTTCTTTTGTAGCCTTCTAATTAAATAAATTATGCTAAGGAATCGGGAATCAAGCAGTAATGTCCATTAATTGTTTTAAAAATGAAGAGTATACAATATGAAACAGTGCATAAAACTTCCAATGAATTTTTATTTTCAGAAATTTATACTGGCCACTTTTTTTGCCGGTCAGCGTAGCACTGAACTTAAACGACGTAAATTAACCCAATTTAGTATTTACTATATTAATTTTATTAATCATAATATTACTGATTTATTGTAGTTAATATATTAAAACCCATATTAATAATGTTAACACATTGTTTTTGTTATTATCTTAGGCAACATTCAAAGTGCTGTTCCAACCTTACCATATCGAAGGTTTACCCCGCAGCTACATCTTCAATACATTCGCCAACAGTACTAACCCCGAGCTTCCAGAAACGATGGACGACAATCGAAAAACGATAGAAATCGAAATATGGATCGATGCCACCTTAGACATTAGAGGGCAAGTACATTTGAGATTTATTTACTTAACATCATTTACATCAAAACCGTGCAATTTGAATATCAATAAAAAACACTGACCCGCAAAAGTAACTGGACACTAAGTTTATTTGAAGTAAACTAAAAAATATTAGAAAAACTCCAATAAATTATTTTTATTGTATGTTCCATAAAAATCCAAAAATAAAAAACAAATTCCAAAATATTGACAATAAAAATTTTAAAATAGTTTTATTTCTGGGTAAGATATTTTTTAAATCAATGATATATTTCTAAAATATGGATACTAAAATCGTGTATTTTCGCCTCGAGCTCGAATAACCGCTATCTTTTCTAGTATAAACTGGATCAAAGCAAAAATATCGTTTTACGGTATTTGTTCCCATTCGCTTATTAGCGCCTATTGTAACGCTACGGCAGTTTCAAACTAGCCCTAATTGTGCCTAACTACCCCTCACAACTGGAAGCAATTGGCACAAAATAGAAGACACTGGATTGAGTTGGGGGAGGCCTATGTCCAAAGTTGGATTACTTAAGGCTGAAGAAGGGAAGACCCCTCTCAAGATGTCTCACAAATACTTTATCGAGTCTGGACTTCTCCTAAGGTCTGGACTTCTAGGAGGCCAGGTTAGTAACTGAATACCAACATCTGTAAAGTATTGCATTGTTATCCTGGCTATATGTGGCCCAGCATTCTTCTACATTAGGAGAAAATTTTTACCTACAAAACGCATATAAGGTATTAATGTTCTTCTAGACATTCCCTAATGTAACTACCAGCACCTGTAGCAGGTACATAAGATGATAAATTTTGTTCGCTTAATCTTCGACGTATGCACTATTCGACCATAGAGCATGATACCATAAACACCTACCAGTCTCCTAGGCAAAGCTGTAGTAGCAACTGTCTGATCTTGAAGCACTTGAAGTCTAGGAAACCGATCTTCCGCGGCGTTTGTTGACCTTGGCCTTTCGTGTACTTTTCTTGGTTATTTCCTTGGTCTTCTTGAGTAAGAACCAATTTATCGAAATCTTTGTAAAATCTCGTAAATTGTGCTTCGCGGAACGCCAAACATATCTGCGATATATCGATTGGAACGATAAGAGCAAGTGCTTGCGCTACCTGATCTGGCCTCATTACAAATTATTCTTTGTTATTAAAAACACTTTGTTTACCGAAAAAACAGCTACCATTCACCAAAAATGGATCCAATCAATTTAACAAGCAATATTTTAAGTAAATCGATGCATATTAACAAAGTCACAAAAAAAATACCACTTTTTAACTGTTTAAAATAACAAACTAATGGATAAAAGCAACTTACATTTAGATAAATATATTTAATTATTATACAGGGCAATTCAACAAAACTAAACTATGGAATTTTAAGTGGCCGGTTACTTTTGCCGGTCAGTTAATAATTAATATAAAAGTCGAGAGAGACAACTAGCAGTACTAAAATGTAATTACATAATCCTATTTTTACTTCAAGATAGTTTAACAAATTTTACAAGTAATTCAAGTAACAGCTTTAAGTATAATATGTAAGAAAATTGATATTCTAACTATCAATTGACAATTTATTGATCAATAAAGACAGAAAATAGACATAAACATAAACATGATTTCCGTAGGAAGTGATCACAGAATTGTTAGAGCCAAAATCAAAATTAACTCCACAACAGACAGACAAAAATTTAAACCATCTAAAAAAGAGATAGATACAGAACTTCTTAAAGAACGCAAAGAACAATACATAAACCAGCTGAAAAGAAGTGACATATCACAGCTAAAGGGTTTGCAACTAGACGAATTAAACGATAAAATAACAACAGAACTACTAGAAGCAGGCCTGAAGATTGCTAATAAACAAAAGCGAAAACAACAAAAAATTAGCGCTAAATCACAAGATATGCTAAAAAACGACGACAACTACTGAATGATAACAAAAGAAATACAGTGGAGTTTACCAAACTGAACAAAACCATAAGAAAACAGATAAAGGAAGATTTAAAGAAATACCAAGAAGACCGCATTAAGAAAATCATAGAGAAGAACAAAAGTTTAAAAACAATGAAGACAAATACAGGAAAAAGAAAACTAATCATGCTTAAAGATGAGAACAATGAAGAAAGAGATCTAGGAGAAATAGTAAAAATCACAGAAAGATATTTCACAGACCTATACAGTTATAAAAATGACCCACCACTATCATCTAAACAGAATCTCTCGAGGAAAATACAAAATGTTGGCTCAGAGGTATTACCAGAAATAACTGAAGGTGAAATCGAAAAATCCATAAACGACATGAAAAGAAATAAAGCGGCCGGTGAGGACAAAATACTGGCGGAACTGCTAAAAGAAGGAGACACGATAAAAAAAAATGCTAAAAATACTGTTCAACAAATGTCTGTTTGAAGGTAAAATACCTAAACAATGGAGAAATGCCAACACAATCTTAATACATAAGAAAGGAGACTGAACAGACCTAAACAACTACCGTCCTATTTCCCTTTTATCACAACTATATAAAACCTTCACAAGAATAATAAACAACCGACTAACCTATAAACTTGATAACTACCAACCAGTGGAACAGGCCGGATTCAGGAAAGGATAAAGCACAATCGACCATCTACATGCGCTTAAAATCTTAATTGAGAAAACCAATGAATACAACCTTCCGCTGTACTTAGTATTCGTAGATTATGAAAAGGCTTTCGACAGCATTGAACACTAGGCGGTTGAAGAAGCTCTGGGCAATAGTAGAATAGATTCAAGATACTGACATTAATACATGATATTTACCAAAACGCAACCATGACCGTAATTCTGGACGACAAATTAATAACGGATAATATAAGAGTTAAACGAGGAGTCCGACAAGGCGATATAATTTCACCTAAACTGTTTACCTTGACCCTCGAAGACATAATAAAATCAACAGATTGGGAAAACAGAGGAATATGTATTAACGGAAAATACCTAAATCACCTTAGATATGCAGATGATATACTCCTGATCTCCTCGGAACGACAAGAACTAGAATTATTGCTGAATGAACTTCATGAAAAATCACTGCAAAAAGGCCTAAAAATTAACTTCAACAAAACAAAAGTAATGACAAACACGGAAGACCAAGAGGCAATAAAAATAAAAACAGAAAAAATAGAACAGGTAAATGAGTATATCTACCTAGGACAAGCAATCAGAGCTAACAGAGAAAATCAAACAGCCCAAATATCGAGACCAGTAAGAATGGGATGGGCAGCGTTCGGCAAACTTTCTTACGTTCTAAAAAATTAAACAATTCCTCTATACTTACGAAGCAAGGTATATAACTCCTGTATAATACCGGTGCTCACCTACGGAGCACAGACATGGACATTTACACAGGCCAATTTGGATAGGATAAGCAAGGCACAAAGAGCGATGAAGAGACAAATGTTGGGTGTATCACTTAGAGATAGAAAACGTAACCAGTGGATCAGAACCAGAACAAAGACAGTAGACGCGATAGAACAAACAGCAAAACTGAAATGGAAATGGGCTGGACACAATGAACATCTCCAAGACGGACAATGGAACAATGCCATCGGAAAGTGGCGTCCATACAATGCAAAGAGATCAAGAGGCAGACCACAGATGAGGTGGAAAGATGACATCAGGAAACAAGGAGGTCATACATGGTAGATAACAGCTCAAGATAGCGAAAGATGGAGAGAACTGGGGGAGACCTATATCCAACAATGGAAGGATAGAGAATAGTTTAAAAAAAAAATCGATGAAATACCACTCTAAAAATACTGTATAAATATCAACACTCTTCGAGTAAAACACTTTCATATATTTATAAAGAATTGTATCATTAACTAGTTTTCAACAATGATACCATTAAAAAAATTACCCATTTTAAATACTTACTATGCTGGATAAATGGCACACTAATCCTGATGAACACATTAGAACTCGTATATCAACGGCAAGAGAAGCATTTATAAAATAAAACTTCTCTGAATTCTCAGCTGAACGAACAACTAAGAATTAAGTTCCTAAAATGTTATGTATATTCTGTATACTATACGGATATGAAATTTGGTCTTATCGTAGAATATTACTCTAAAAAGTATTATTATAGTAAAAAGTATATTATTAAATAACTTAAGTTTTATGGTAAAATAAATAATAAAATTGCTTTTATTTTTATTTTAGACAAAGTTTCCCTACTCTTCAACCTCTTAGCTATTATAACGAATCCGCCCAAACCTCTGGAACAATGAAAGAAATTAGGAAAGAGTCGGACATCGGTCCCGAGGTTGCTCATGTTTATTTCGTAACAAACAAAGGTCCCTCTACAATTAAAGAGGCCGAAGTGTTCATTCTTTGGCCTCTTACATCGCTTGGTGGTGAGGATCTCCTTTACCTAATGGAGCAACCAATCACAAAGGGTGATGTTAAGTGTGACCATGTTCAATTTGCTAATTATAGAAAAATAAAAGTAAGTACTTAACGTTCTGTCGGTTTAATATGTTTTTCTCTTTTTCGTAATCGTTCTTTTATTTCAGCTTAGTTTCGATCAGTTAATCTAAACTATTTTTGTTTTATCTATTTTTCAGTCAGAGGCTACATTAAACACATTGTGGGAACGCTACAACATCGATATATCCGCTTTCAATGCAGCTAATGCTCAAAAAGTCTCCAAGGAGAATGGAAATGAACATAACATAGAAATTGGAAGTGGTATTAATAGTGGAATCGGAGTTATTAATAAACCTAGTGAAACAGAACAGGATATCAAAAAGGCTGGAGGCGATTCGTCTGCGGTTTGGGCGCACAGACACAACGAAAGTACCTCAGAAGTTAGCAGTTGGGGTACACTGAATCCTTATGGTCAATATGAGCTGACTGTCAGTAAATCATTTACGGTAAGTAGTTTACTATTTAGTATTAGAATTAGAAAAAGGCAAGTCAAAGTGCAATCGTAAAAAAATTAAATTAAATTACAAATTCATAACATGACATACAAAAATATCTCATTTTACAGTCGCTAGCCTCGGGAGGGCGGTGCCAGTTTCTTAAATAGGGCAATTCTTGTCTCAATGTATATATATATATATATATATATATATATATATATATATATATATATACACAGTATAGGTAAAAGTTTATGGTCGGTATGGACTTCACGAAAGATGGAGTGAGAAACACCTGTTTAAAAAGAGAGGGGTATATTAGGTCTGCCCTTTATATCGCCGAAAATGAATGAGTTGAAATATTAAAAAAGGGGGAAATTGAACGTGGCCAAACTTATAGGTTTTATTTGACTTGTTGTCTTTTTAGCATTTAAACAATGTTCTAAGATAATCAAATTTGGGCAAAATGGATTTAAATGGCAGCTTACTGTTTTTTATTGGGAATATACCAAAATTTTACTTTACAATAAGTGTAATATTACATTTTGGTTTCCACTTCGGAAATCGTTTTATATAAATAAAATTTATTATTGTTTCGTATTTTAAGTACGATTTCCGAATTAAAAATCTAAACATCAAAATAAGCTTATTGTAAAGTCACATTGTGCCTTTAATATTATATTATATGATGTATATTAAAATTTTAAACTGTTTGTCCTTGTTCTAGTGTAGTGTTTATACAATTTTATGTTACCATCTATGTTTATTACATTCTACGCTTGCTGGATAGCCCATATTTGACGAAATGCCCCTGAAGATGCTATATTAAGCGAAAGTACTTGAGCAAGGTTTGATTAAACTTGTGCTCGATATAATTGCCTTAATTTTCAAAATTCATTTATTCGAGCATTCAACCTCATATCAAGTATAATGATTATTTGCATAGTTATTTTCTTAAATAAGTAGTTTTACAGTAATATTTTTCATCGATTGCTAATGGATGTTGAAGTGACTCCTGTAGGACATGTAAAAAAGGCAAGGAAAAGAACACAAGCAAAAGATATCGCACCCCGGGCACTAAAAGAGAGTTAACTCAAAAAATGTTATTTTTAGAAACTCAAAAAAATACAAATTTTTGTGATGATTAATTTTACCGTATTTTAAAAGCATAGCATAGTACATTAGTGCTATTTCTTTAATTTTCTCTAGTACCGGTTAAACTAGATGCAATATTCAAAGATTAAATTCAAAATTTTAGTTGCACCTGTTTTGTTGATTTTCATTTCGTATCTTTTCTTCGATATTTTCATTTGTTCTTCTTTTGTTGAATTATTTTGAGTTGTTTCAAATAATAAACATTATTATTTTATCACAAAATTATTAACAAAATGGTGGCATTTAAAAATATCACGTTTCAGTTGCAGCTTTGTTATGGAAATAAGTTAAAAGCTATCAAATAAAATCCAAGCAAATTCATTCAAATTCTTTATTACAATTTAGAAGAATCACAACTTTAATCACAGTGTGTGTAGGACGTAAATCACACAATTTTTTCAAGATTCATTTAATTGGTTACTCAGGCACTGTGATTAATAATATCTTAAACATAGAAATAATGGTACCAAAAACCAAATTAAAAAAAAAACTAAAAAAAATAGCTTCAATTAATGTAAAATGTGAAATGAAAAAAGAAAAAATTAAAAAGTTAACGTAACGTAACGTAACGTGAAAATTACAATGAGACATACAATACAGTACCTATGAGCTTATAATCTTTATGGCACATTAGAAATAGAATATTACATTTGAAACATATTATACAAATAGGTAACATTTTATTTTGTACTTGAAACTATTAATATTGAGTATCGAAAAATAAAATCGCTTAAGGCTGGCCGTTGTATGAAAGAGAGGTCCCTCTACTAGCAGTACAACAGAGAGAAAAGATTCTTTCCGAGAGATGCTGCCTCTATCGGAGAAATAGCGCAATACCGCAATAGATATAAGACGACCCGAAATTGTTTTATATATCAAGTGCGAACTTTTCCGAAGACGCCCGACTCTTTCATTGTTCATTTGGTAGTCGTATCGAGTGGTTGTTCTAGTTAGTTCTGAGTGTAATACAATTTTATTGTGTATTGTGCAGAGTGAAAAAGAGGCAAAACTTAATTTAAATTATCTAATGTTACTTGAATCTAAATTTTATGAAAACACCAATTTTCGACTTTCTGAATTAATTCAAACTTATTTTTATTTATTAGAATTTAACTTATTGTAAATATTTCTTGGTTGTTTTAAAATTTTATATTTCAAGAAAATAAATAATCGAAGTTGATATTTTAATAAAATCAAAGACATTCAAGAATTTTTTAATCATAGTTTATCCTATAAATTAAAAAGTGTAGTTTTCGATTTTTTAATTTTACTAAGTACCGATTTTATCATTTTTAGATTTTGCAATTTGTCGATTTCTCGAAATTTTGAATTTTTCATTTTTAAATTTTTTAATTTCTTGTTTTTTACCATTCTCCCATTTTATGATTATTCTATTTTCCGTTTCTTTTGTTTATTAGAAATTCCGATTTTATCATTTTTCGTATCTTCCAATTTCGTATTTTTATTTTGTTTTTTAAACTTGAATAATTGAAAAAAGAACCTTTCAAAAATTTATTGTTATGCTAAAATCGTATAATTATTATTAAATTCATGGTATTCTTTGATTCAGGTAGATAAGTAAAAATGGGAAATATATATTACAGCTCTACAGGCCTGGTAAGCCTCTGGCTTCTATATACTGCGTAATCTTTTTCCACTCTGTCCGGTCTTCTGGACTGTTTCTCCAGTCCCTCTGTTATCCTATTCTTGGTGTTGTTGAGTGTCATTTTCACTAAATTAATTAGTTTCTCTGGAGACCTAACGATCTCATAGCTTCATATAGCATACCGCGGTTGACTAAATCGTAAGCCTGCTTAAAATCGACAAATAGCTTGCACAGTCCCAAGTTTTTCTCGTGACTATCGTTCTGTATTTTTAATAAAAATATTTTATCTGTTGTTGTTCTTCCTGGCCTAAACCCTCCTTGGTATTCTCCAATAGTCTTGTTTACATACTTTTTTAAGCTATTTCTGATAATTTTTGCTAGTATTTTGTAGGCTAATTCTAATAGCGATATCCCACTATAATTTTCGCACTTTGTTTCGTCCCCTTTTTTATAGATTGGACAGATAAGTGCGCTACTCCATTGCTGCGGCATATTTTTCGTTTGCAAGACTGTTAATAATAGTCGAACTATTCTTTCTTTAGTCTTTAATTCTCCTCCTTCTTTAAATATCTCTGCTGGGATTCCACTTTCTCCAGCACTCTTATTGTTTTTTTAATCTTCAATTTCTTCTTTTACTTCCTGAAGTGTTTGGTCTTTTTCTGGTTCCTCTCCTGAGTCGTATTCTTGTTGTTGTATTGGTTATTGAAGGTCCCTTTCTTTATCGTTTGCATTTAATAGCTCCTCAAAATGCTCTGCTACCTGTTTAGTTTTTCTGTTGGGTCCAAATGTCCTATACGGTGTACATAAGGATGTTATATATAAACTGGATCGCCAACTTAATCGTCGTACTAAACCGAAAATGAGGCAACAGCAACTGACAACTGCCGTGAATCACGTGACGTGACCTAAACGCAAATGGCTGCCGTAGTGTCAAAATATGCATGCATGGTGCACTTAAATCTTAATAATTCAACAGCTCAAAGCTTGTAACTAAAAATAATTTTTAAAAATCAGTCAATAATGTTGTTATAATAAGAGTTAACATTTGTTTTTGGAATGACATTTTTATCAACAAGTTCTTTGATATCTTTTTTTTTGCGTCAGATAAAGGTTGCTTTTGAGTATACGCTCGAACTAATGTGGGACGAAATTCGGCTTCAGCATTTCTTAATTTCCTCTCATTGCGGATGAACACCTTTTTAAAATCTTGATCAGCGTATGACGTTTTGTAGAAAAAGGACATAGGATGATCTTTTTCAACTTTTAAAATTTTAATATCGTGCCAAGTTTTGTTGTCATGCAGTGAAAATATGTTTCCCCAATATTCTTGAAGTTTTTTTAAATCAAAGAAATTCTCAAAGGTCATTTCATGGAAACAACGTAAGCTTTGAGTACCTCGGCCACGTGATGCGGAACGAAGAAAAATATCGAATTCTTCAACTCGTTATGCAGGGTAAAGTATTTGGCAGAAGAGGACTGAATGGAAATCACAGGAAAACTAATCCAAGCACTAAACAGAGGATTCCTTAATAATAAAGAAATATCAACAAAGACCAAGATGACAATATACAAAACAATATATAGACCTCCAGTAACATATGGAGCAGAAAATTGAATACTAAACAGAAGGCATCAAAGCAGAATTCAGGCAGCAGAGATGAAATACCTCAGAAAAACGATCGGAGTAAAAAGAACTGATAGAATGAGAAATGAAGAAATAATAGAAAGACTCAAAATCAAACTGATACTCGACTCAATCAAGGAGAAAAAATTGGCATGGTTCGTACATCTAACCCGGATGGACAATAATAGACAAGTAAAAAGAGTGTGGGACGCCAAACCAGTAGGGAAGAACAGAAGAGGAAGAACATTGGAAAAGAACATTGGAAAAAAAAGGAAAAATGTTTTGCGATACTTGAAATCTACAGAAAATTATGTTTTGAGATTTGTTGAAGATAGAAACAAAGAAAAATATAGTAAAATGTATATTTTACATTTTACTCTCTTCTTCTTCTTCTTCTTAGCCTTCTCTCGTCCATTTTTGGGCATAGGCATCTCTCCATCGATCTCTATTCTGAGCAACATATTTCCAATTTGTTCCGGCCATTCATTTTACTCTATTAGGGTATTATTAAATCGTTTTACGAAGGTATTTCTGCCTAGACGAATTGGTATAACATGAATTAAAATTATCAGTCACCATTCCAGTGCATTTCGGTGCATTCGTCGTCTGTTTTGTTTTGATAAGTTTTGAAAACGGATTTGGGCGGAATGATGAATCAAATTTCCGATTTATATTCTCGTTAGTAGATGTCGTTTTGCATCTGTCGGTAAATATTTATTTTTATGGATGGAAGAGGTTTTATTTCGTTAGAGCTTACCATAAGTGTGCTTTGAGGACGCTAAGAGGCAGAAATATGCGTATGTATTGGCGAAGGGTAACGAAATCAAACCGTAACTGTCTATTTTATTTTTATTTTACACCCCTCTTTAATCATCTACATGTGCAATCATATGTATTAAGGTTTACTTAACTTCCAATTTTTTTAGAAATTCATCAACGGTCAGGCTGTTACTACGTGGGAGAACACCACAACTATTAGAGATGCCCAAGGTAATATTATTAAAACTTTATACTACAACGACAATACTGACGGTCAATATGGCAACGGCAACGGCAACGGCAACGATGAATTAAGCTACAAATTCGAACTGAGACGAGGAGAATTCGAACACCGACAAGCAAGTTATCAGATCACAGTGGACGAAAATGGAAACCGACATATTGTTTGGACAAACAAAACAACGATAACGGACGAAAACGGAAATATTTTAAGAAGTTACTACTGGGACGAAAACACTGGCGAAGTCACACCAATCAATGAACGTAAGTAAAATCATATTTAAACGTAATATTGGTTTGTCCTTATGTAACATTGGGATAAATTTAAGTATTCATTCGATAATATACACCTGTATAAAACATCTTGTTTAAATTTCATAAAAACATAGTCTTCTGGTGAAAAAATTAGAAATTAAAAGACAGCATCTGTTTTAAACTTTTATTTGCCTTCTCATTACTATGACAATATCAACAAACGTCAAATTTCTTCGTACTATGTTGTTGTCTATACTGTGGTACTATTCTATCATAAAAGGCGGTGGTCTTCTATAAACGCCATACGCAGTAACGCAGTATGCCGTGTGTAACATTACGCCATACATCGCATCTGTATGCTTTATATAATAAATAATTGTAAGCTGAATGCAGCGTGAAACTGCTGTACAAGCATACAGACGCGACGGCGCGGCGTATCGCTAGACGCGGAGTACGGCGTTTATTGGAAACCATTGCCTTAAAATACATATGTCTTCACTTCATAATGAGTTTAAACAAGATATATCATTTTGGAACTTTTTCAAATATGTAATAGACAAAATGCATTTAATAAGCATACCCGAAACTCTAAAAAACAAATATTCTATTTGGAAGCAAATCAGTGCGAGTGACAATATTATTTAGTATTTTCAACAAGGATTGGCGGAAAAGTAAATATTTATGTGATTTGTACTTGTAATATTTATGAAACATACAAATAATTAAAACTATAAAGAGTCTGTTTTACCGACTTCTTCTTCTAAAGGAATATCTTCTTGTGATGCTGGCGACCAAATTGACCCAACCTATTCTATTTACAGCAGCTCGAAATATGTTACAATGTTGTTCTGAAGCTATTTTCTTGTAGCATTTTAAATTAATTACTATCTAACTGGGAATAAGCCACAATTAAAGATAAAAATACGTTTATTGACATTTCAATTTCCACTTTCAACACTTATTGTTTCTATAAGCGCTGAAGGTTTTTATATTCCACGAATGTTCATTTTTTCTAGGAACAATACAAACGACCAACTGACCAACTGAATCAATGTATAAAGTTCATTCTAGCGGTTAAGTTCAACAGAACAGTTTTACGCGATGGTTTCAGTATGTTTTCAAATTTGTTAAACCAAGTAAAGAGTCGCTAGTTCTTCTCGTACTCGATAAGCATTACAGCCACACAAGCATTTTAGACATCATTAATTTAGAACATCATGTAGTTATCATTTCATTACCGCATTACACGACTCATAAGCTCCAGCCCTTAGATAAATCATTCTTGAGCGCTTTTAAAATCTATTATAGCGAAGAAATACGTGTATTGCTAGTATACGTGCAAGAGAAAATCAACTAGTTTTAACTGTAATTTGGCTCTTTAATAGGAACATATTTTCTGAAGTAGATTTCATTGCAGACAAATCCAATGATATATATATATATATATATATATATATATATATATATATATATATATATATATATATATATATATATGTATATATATACAAGGATTTCCACAGAAAGATCTTCGGGGTTTGCCTCTCTTTCTTTTTCCTATCGGGCTCCACTCTGTTATTCTATTTATCCACCGATTTTGGTCTGCTCTTCTGACATGTCCGTACCAGGTTAACCTCTTCTGCTCGATGTAGTCTATTATGTCGGAGTTCATTCCCATTCTCCTCTTAATCTCCATGTTATATATTATATCTCTTCTTGTTACTCTGCAGCTTCTCCTTAGGAATTCCATCTCTGTTGCTCTTATTTTGTTTTTGGTTTTCTTATTTATTGTCCAATTTTCACACCCATAAGTGAGGATACTTCTTGTCATGGTGTTGACAATGAACCCAATGATGCACAACCAAAATCGGCAAAAGATATTTCAAAAGACATTGAGTCTAAAACGGGAAGTATCAAAGAAAAATTATTTTTTTTTTATTAGTTAAGCGATTCTGTAGCCAAGACTGTTGTATTACCAAAATCGACAGCAGACATGGTATTAACAAAATCGACAACAGGTATGAAGTCGCAACCGGGATGCAGCAAAAACATTTATTCTCCTAGCTATTTAAGAAAATATGTAGCAAAAACTGATAACTTTGTTTCTACAACCAGATATTAAAAAGAAAACAACCACCCGAGGCAGAAAGCCTGCTGAATCAAAAATTATAATTTCGTCGCCGTATAGACAAGAGTTGGAGATGTCATTGGAAAAAAAGCAGCTGCAAAAGCTGTAAAAACAGAAAAAGCAAAAAGGAAGGTCTTTGCTACTTCTGAATTAGCAAACAAAAAGTCAGGAAAAAACAGAAGAAATCTGAAAGCGATTCAGAAGATGAAGATTTTGTACCAGCTGACGAAGACGATGATTTAGAAGAATTGGTAACATTCCAGAAAACAATGACACAGAGTGCATATTTTATGATGGTCGATTTTCAAGAAGGACAAAGGAGGATAGCTGTGGATTTGTTGTCTCTTGTGCCAATTATGCTCACATGAACAATGTTCTGGCGCAGAACAAGACAACTATATTTGTATTTTTGAAAATAAATGTTATAAAATGTGCATTTTTACCAATAAATAAAATCTGTTAAGTTTTTTTTTGTTAAGTTAGGTAGGCAACAGAAGAGGGCTCATATTTAGAGCAGTGTGGTAGGAGTATATACTTACTTAAAAGCGCAACGTTTTATATTTTTTTGAATATCATTTTTGAACTTTTTTTTTTTTGGAAAACGTAATGCAATAAGGTTTGTAAACGATCTGCTCAAAAATATAAAAAAATTAGTAAAAAATTAAAAGTGTTATCCCATAAAACAAAAGTGAGGACCATTTCCTCTACAACTGTAAGACAGAAAACGGCCCAACCAGTTATGTAACTTTCAAAACTATGTAAACAATGTAAAGCAAAGACAATGAAAACTAGAATTGCACAATTGTAAGAAATAAATTCTATTAGATTTTTAGTTTCTATACAAACGAATTATTTATTACATACATAAATTAATATATTATGTATATTAATATAATATATGTTTAATTTGTAGAAGGAAATATACTCACTATTCAGGAAGAGCTAAAAAGAGAAGAACAACAAAGATTAGAACAACTGGAGAGGAGACGACAGGAAGAACTGCGTAGACAAGAGTTACTTAAACAAGAACAAGAGAAGATACGAATTGAACAGGAAAGAAAAAGACAGGATGAATTGCTTTTAAAACAAGAAGAGCAACGGAGAATTGAAGAACAAAGAAGGATTGAAGAACAGCGGAGAGTCGAAGAAAGTAAGAAAACAGAGGAAGAAAGGAGGCGAATTGAAATTAGATTAAGAGAAGAAGAAAGACGAAGGGAGGACGAAAAACGACGACAAGATGAATTAAGAAGGCAGGATGAAATAAGAAGACAAGAAGAAATAAGAAGACAGGAGGAAATAAGAAGACAAGAAGAAATAAGGAGACAAGAGGAATTGCGAAGAGAAGAAGAAAGGCGAAGAATACAAGAACATAATACCCCAACTACTTCAAGATATCCGACTTATCCTAATAGGTAATACAAAGTTTTTTTTTTAACTATATTTGATTATTTTACTAAATGTCTACTATCTAGGTTTTCTTAAGGAATGTTTAACTTAAATATTGTTTTTTACGGGATTAAATCACAATGGATGGTAATAAGATTTACATTTTATATTTGTTTTGACGTTTTGATATCAAATCCGAAAATCGTTTTCAAAATTTTTTTTACCAATCGTCAAAAAGAAAAAGTAAAATATAATTCGCATTACAATCAATTGTAATTTAATTTCATATAAATCAATATATAATCTACTAATTGTCTTACAAAAAGACACTGAAAACTTTGCTTTTAAAACTTCCACAAAATTTATGATACTATATTATCACTACAGCTGTTTTGGCAGAGTGTTCTTCCCAAGTGATCTATTTTTGATGTGTTTTTACACTTTATAGTATTTAATGAATAGCTTCAGGAGGGAGAACTGTTTGTCTCAAGTTGGTCATTCATAATTGTCTGTATTTTTTAATTGGTTAATTTCCATAAATTCTAATAAGGATAGCTTAAGGCTTAACGCCATTATTTTGGATATAAAGAGTTTGAAATTCATCATTAAAAGAATGATTATGATCTAGAAGGTGAAGTGCGTATGTAGAATCTGTTTTTCTATTATTAGAAGCCCTTTTATGTTCTGCTATACGTTGGTTAAAAATTCTACCTGTTTGACGGATGTAAGTTTTTGGGCAGTTGCCACATTTAAGCTTGTATATACCACTGTGTAAAAGCTTTTTATTTTGCCTCTTGTTGTTTTTAATATATGTAAATCAGACCTAAAACAAACATGAGTTCTGCGAATCTCATAAACCTACTCATACTGACACGACTATATACAATTCATCATCCCATCCTACACAACATAAATTCGCAGCATACCACAGCATGTTACATAGATTAATAGAAATTCTGATGTCAAAAACTTTGAGATAGAATTAAATATGATTAAGCAAATAGCATTAAACAACGTGTACAACGAACAAACAATTAATAAACTTTTAAATCAAAAACTACATAAGAAAGCCCTGAAATTAGTAGAAATTAGTATTTCCACCACCAGAGAAGAAACCCAGTACCTTTTGCTCGATTACACGATACGGAAATTAACGAATTAAAAAATACAGACATAATTCTGAACGACCAACAGTTCTCTCCTCTTCAACCCATTCAGTTAAAGACTATAAAGTTAAACACATACCAAAAATAGATCACTTGAGAAAGGTACTCTGTCGAAACTGCTGTAGTGATAAGATAGTATAATAAATTTTGTGGAAGTTTTGAAAACAAAGTTTGCAGTGTTTTATTGTTATATAAAATGAATTTCCATGGTAGAATCCATCACTTACTAATTATCTAATTATTTACTGTAAAAAGCATAAGTTAGTTTCTTATTTTTTTAAACATAAATTGTTTTAATTCATCCATTTTGTAGATATGAAGAAGAAAGGAGGCGAGAGGAAGAAAGGAGGAGGCAGGAACAAAAAATTAGAGAGGACGAGAGGAGAAAAGAAGAGGAAAAACGTCGTTTGGAACAAACAAAAATATTGGAAGAGAGACGTAGACAAGAACAAATCAGGTTGGAACAGTGGAGACGTCAGCAGGAAGAAACCAGAAGACTAGAGGAAGAAAAAAGGAGAATGCAGCAAAGTGGACAATTCGTCGGTTGGTCTGAAGAGCAGATTAGGAGATATTTTGATGAATTGAGAAGAAGAGAAAATGGTGGCCTAAACGGAGGTAACTTAACATTTTCGATTGAATAATTTGTGATTACTTAACGCTTACATCTAATATTAAGCTACAGCTTCTACTTTCAATTTATTTTTCTACATGCTTATTCGATCACCAACAAAAATAATAACACACGCAGGGTAATTCTTTGGGAGTTCTTATTAGACCTTTTTGAAAAACTAGACATAATTAACATCCAAACAATTAGGAATTTGGGCTTTTTATGAAAATTTAAGGGGTGTATGAAACATGATTCCATTGGACACCTTGTATCTTCATAAGTAATAACATTGTAAATATTTTGTTTTTTTCGATTTTTTTAATATCATCAGAATCTATTTTAATGAAACTGCAACAGTTTGTGGATAGAATACTTACACAAACAATAAAATAGATGTGAAATATTGAACGTGACGAAACAGGCCCAATCCCTTTGTATGTATCTGTAATTATTTCGATAATAGTGATAAATAACAAAAACATCTAGTAAAATTCATATGCTAAATCATTTTTAGCATTTTTTAGCTATAAAAATGCTAAATCATAAGAAAGCTCCTGGCTATGATTTGATAACAGGAGAATTACTTCAGAAGCTGCCGAGGAAAGCAGTGGTATTATTAACAATAATATATAACAGCGTACTACGTCTTCGATACTTTCCAGTACAATGGAAATTTGCTCAAGTTCAAATTTGTTGAATTTGTTCAAATTCATATCGCCTATAAGCCTACTCCCAAGAATGTCGAAAATATTAAAAAGGCTACTTTTACATAAAATCGAGCAAGTTGTTCCCATTAAGGAAATTATACCACAACACCAATTCGGATTTAGACGTGAACATTTGACCATTCAACAATGCCACAGAATAGTAAATATAATTAAAACCACTCTCGGAGAAAAAAAGTTGTGCGCTGGAGTTTTTCTAGATATAAAACAGGCATATAATAGAGTATGGCATGAAGGTCTCCTCTACAAACTGAAATTATACCTAACAGACCAACTATATTTTATACTAAAATCGTATCTTACTGGCCGTTACTTCCAAGTCAAAATTGAAGACAGCTACTAAAACAGCTACCTCATCATACAATCCCATTTTGTTTTGGGCCCATTTCTGTATTTAATATTTACAGCAGACGTTCCAGCATTGATACCTTAGCTACTTTTGCCTACGGGAATTTTGGTAGTGGATATCAACCCTAATGTAGCATCATAAAAAATACAATACATCATTTAGTCCAATTACAAAACTATCTTAAGCGATAGAAGATCATCGCTTCAATCAACATCAACGATCAACAAGAAAATCTGCATGTCCACAAGTCTATATTAATAATACTCCCATGCCTATAAAACCAGTTGTCAAATACTTAGGACTGCATCTGGATCAACAACTTACAGGGACAACGCACATTAAAACTAAACGGAAACATCTAGATCTTAAACTAAAAAAATAATAACTGGCTATTTAACAAAAAGTCTCAGTTATCTCTTGAAAATAACTTAAGGACATAATAAAGAAGCACTCAGAAAATATAAAAATCACACCACTGAAAAAGTTAGAGATTCGCTTGAATCGTTGTATTGAGCTAAAAGGAGACTATATCAAAGAAAATGAAATAATTTTCTGGAAAAACATGTTTTTCATTTCAAAGGAGGTTACTTTATCCTAATACTTAATGCTTAAACTATCAAAGAGAAAATAAACCATAACAACAAATCATGACCACGATTAAATACACTATGGCAATGGAAGCAGATATAATATTAATTAAAAACACATTACCAAATTTCTTTAACCGACGAACGCAGAGGTTCAAGTACAATAAGGAATCTAAGGAATCGTTTTACGTTAATAAAATATCGACATGAACAAAGGACCTACCTAAATTTCTTGTATAAAGTTGTTGTAACTTAGTTCTATCCTATAAACTAATATTCAAGCATTTCTACTTGTAATAAACAGCCGATAATCCAAAAGTTAGAAATAACTGTAGTAGATCCATAGTTACTCAATACAGAATTTACAAAAAAGAAACTTCCTTTTTAACATCTGATTCTAGGGACCAGCTCCAGTAGTTATGATCGGTATGGTAATAAAAGAATAGTTACCGGATATTTTGATTCACAAGGAAAGTACCATGCTGCCAAGAATCCAAGTAAGCATATATTTACATAAGAGTAGTTCTTAGGTTTATTATTCATATTGGGTAAGGTTTTTCCTCTATAATATCTCACATATCATTCTATAAATACATCAATTCTGCAGCTGCTGTTTTCGCTTACGCCAATAGCTTTAAGAGCAAAAATTTGTAATGCTTTCCAAAAATAATCAGTTTTATTTTTTTTTTGCTACCAAGTTAGATTTATTATAACACGAGTACAATTTTTTATTCTGAGGTACCATTATCTGTAGTATTTTATTGTATTGTAATACATGGTATTTCGGCACCAAAAAAATGTCAATTTAAATTATACTGATGCTCATATGTTGTGTTTCTTGTAAGTATACTGAGGTTTTACGTTATAGCATTGAAAGAAGTGGGAGTAAAATAATTCACTGATAATTTGACTTTTACTGTTAAATTTGGAACCAAATTTTATTATTCTATTAAAATCAACATTTCGGCAGGTAATCCTTGCCTTTGTCAAAATTCTAAAATCTACAAGAATTGAGAATAAGATCTTCTTATAGAACATAATAATATCTTACCAGCACGTAAAACGAAACACTAACATTAATGAACGATTACAGAGTAAAAACTGACATCTGATATCTCATTGCTTATTGTCATTGTCATTAATATGTTTACATGGGCGTATTTTTGGTATTATCAAAAGAGGCAAAGTGGAGATAATGTTACAACTTTAAGATTTTTATTATTTATATCAGATTGAAATATATTTTATTTAGGTTCTTTATATATTTTTTGTCATTGATTGCGTTAGTAAAAAGAGATGACAGATCTAGAAGAACAAAATGGCTTTCATGCAGGCAGATCCTGTATAGACAGGATATTTTCTCTAAAGCAGGTTATTGAGAATAGATCAGCCCACAACCTTTCATCTCATGTAGCCTTTATAGATCTGATAGAGGCATATAATAGTGTACCACTTTCAATGCTCTGGGTAGCAATGGAAAACAAGAAATAAATAAAAAATATATAAAATCAGTACAACAGCTTTACAAAAATAGGACGGTAAACATTAAAACTAGAAACAAATTAACTAAAGAAATTCCTATTAGTAAGGGTGTATTCCTATTAGTATTAGTAAGGTTCTAAAGCAAAGCTACTGCGTAGCATCTACATCATCATCATCAGTAGCTCGATAACCCTTTCTGGGTCCTGGCTTGTTCTAGAATTTTCCGCCATTCTGTTCTGTTCTTTGCTTTGTTTTTCCAGTTGGTAATCTTAGTGTTTTCAGATCTTGTTCCACTTGTTCCATGTATCTACGTTTGGGTCTTCCCTTTGACCTTCTCCCTAGCGTAGCACCATACTCTTCAAAATTCTTCAGTGTGGAGAAGAAAATGCTGCAATAGGGGCATAGCAATCGAATACGAGAGATTGTACACGATACACTTTGCTGACGACCAAGCCATTCAAGCTGAAGACGAGAGCGATATAGACTATATGCTTAAAAAACTGGAGGAGGAGTAAACCAAGTGGGGCTTTACAATTAATATACAAAAAAACCAGTTACAGGAGAAAAATCAGAAAGCCTACAAATTGACATGGGAAATATAAAATCAGCGGAAACCTTCAAATACTTGGTCAAAATAACATCAAAAGCAGGGATAACGAAGAAATACATTCTAGGATTGGCCGAGCAAGATCAGCCACTAGACAGCTATACGGACTATTGTGGAAATAATAAAAGAAAAAAGAAAATAAAAGAAGAATTTATAAAACAATAATAATTAGGGCAATGGAAATGACTACTGGAGTCGATCTTGCCGGCACACTACACTTAAAAGTGTATGTATTTTTGGGAACAAATTCTGGATTGAAGCAGTTGACTAGGTTGCCCAATATAGACACCTACACACTAAATACATGGTATCTCGTCAACAACGTGTGGTTTTTTAAGTTTTGGAGTTTTTGTTTTTTATTTATTTAAAAGGTTGTTGCCTCTTCGAGCCACTGTTTGAGCCAAAGTTTATTTATTGTTGATTTGAAAACCGTTTCGATTAATTGTTCGGGATATGCATTACTTAAGAGGACATTTTTTGCTTTTTTATTGCAGTTGGTCTGCATTCTGAATCTGTTAGTTTTATAGATCTATCAGTAAAACCTATAATTACATACTTTTTATGCGAGAATGGATGATGCGATTTATACATATATGATTACATAATTATATGTTTGTTCGGGATCTCTATTTTTGTACTTGTAATGAAATTTTCAATAAAATGGAATATTTTCTACTGTTTTTAAGGATTGATTTTAGTTCGTAAAATCTAGCTCGGATAAGTATCTCGGATCTATAATATCTAAAGAAGGCACTACCAAAAGAGACATCGAAAACAGAACGCAGCAGGGAAAAAAAGCGGTTAACATTCTAAACTCTCTATTATGGCCTAAAGATATTAAACAAGAAACGAAATTGACAATCTATCGAACCTTGGTAGAGCCTATTATCACTTATGGGGCAGAAGTTTGGCAGATCACGAAAAAAGATAGAAAAAAGAATAGAAGTAGTAGAAATGGATTTTCTAAGGAGAGCGTGTGGTGTATCCAAAAAAGATCATATCAGGAATGAAGATATTAGAAGGAGGACAAATACTGAATAAACTTTGAAAAATAAGGCTATTATCCAGCACAAGTTTAATTAAATCTTGCCCAAGTACTTTCGCTTAAAATAGCATCTTCGGGGGCATTTCGTCAATATGAGCTATCCAGCAAGCGTAGAATGTGAAAAACATGAGTAATAACATGAAATTGTACAAAACACTACACTAAAACAAGGACAAACAGTTTAAAATTACTTAAAAGATTCTACGCACTACATTCTTTGTCAGTATTAAGAGGGAGAATTCATTCTCAGTTGCCTGGGAAAAAAATGTATGGCACATACTGTGAGATAGAGCGTCAAAGAAGACGAATGGATGGACAGAAAACGATGACGGTCGAAATGCGAGAGGCGGCAGAGGCTGTAGGAACCTCGCTTGTATATATATATATATATATATATATATATATATATTATATATATATATATATATATATATAATAAAATCTAGCTTACCACACCTCAATATTCTTCCTCTAAAAAATTAGGATCAATTTCCACAAATCAGTATGGAAACTTTTTTTTATTATTATTAATCTAATATATGTGTTTGTTATTTTGTTTATCATTCTATTATGATCCTTCATGATTTGTTATGATTAAAACAATGATATAAAACATAATATAGTATCTATATTAGTCATGTTAATATTTGATGAATATTTTTCTAAATAAAACTAAATATCTAAATGTGTTTCCCATGAATACGCCTTTTTTGTAATCAAACTAAATACATATTCTACAGTATATTAATTAATGATTGTACAATTTTACAGGTGAAATCATCTATAACAAAACTTTCGTGATTGAAAGTAGCACGTCCTTCCCTATAGACCTCTCCTCTGGCGAATCTCACACATTTAGCAGTAACCTCAACGATTTAGGCTCAGGATTCACCGTTCAAACCATCAACTTAGGCGGAGGAGAAAACTTAAATTCAAGAACACGCGAAGAATCCTACAGGGGCAGCGGAGGGCCAGTCGTCCAACTTCGGTGGAAGTTCCAACTATAGAGGTAGCTCTAATTATGGGGGAAGCTCGGGCTATGGACTCAATTCAAACTATGGGGGAAGTGCAAGTAGCTCGAATTATGGACAAGGTTCATCTACTTATGGACAGAGTTCAGGACAAAGCACATCCAGTCGTGGACAGGGTTCAGGATCTGGATCTGGAGGATATAGAAGAGAATGGTCTGCGGAAGGTGGTTCCTTTACCAGTGGCAAGCTTCCTACGACTTACTTCCACAACTCAGTTGAAGATGACGTTCAGAACGATGCTCCACGAAGGCATTCAAGAACGAAAAGGCAAATATTGACTGATATTGATCCCTATGCTAACATACAAGCTCTAATTAAGTGTAATGCTACCAAATGTATATACATTAGGTGCGTTGTAGGAGCTTTGGATAGAGACAAGGATGTGTACATTGCTTTGAGGTCCAGACTGAATGTCAGAGCACTTAGAGAAGTAAGTATTAAATAATACACATGACATATATGTTTAGTACAGCCAAAAGTAGTATATACAAATATTACAATTTTTCTGAGTTTGAATATTATACATATTTTTAGCTTTCTGGTGGTGACCAAGCTATAAAACTATCATCCATGATGGTAGGGTCGATCACAGACTTACCATACGTGGGAGCAATCGAAAAACAAAAACAAGTACTGAAGAAATACGAAATATTTACTGAAATACCTGCCAAAGAAACAGAGATTGTTCCGGAAGTAGCCCCATTATGGATTTATATCGTATCAGCGGTGGCTGGAATTGTGATGTTATTACTTCTTATATGGCTGTTAAGCAAGGTAAGTCTAAAACGATGAAAGGAGTCTTTATGAAGCTATTTAACTATGTTAAATGCTTTTTATATTCTAATATTTCTCTAATTCAGTCTTGTTACCCTAACAATAGAAGTTTTGCTTATAAGTTGATTAAAAAAATACTTAAATGATTTCTAAGAGCAGGAAAACAAGAAAGTGTAAGCTATTAATGGTTTGCTGACGTATGCTAGTATGATTATTTTATCAAAATTATTTTTAGTAATTGTTTCTTAATGAATGTAAAATATACTATTCAGTCTTTTGAATTAGATAATTTGATCATCCCTATAAATTTTGTTTTAAAATTTGTTTAATGTCACAATTTAAAATTTTCTTGCTTTCCAGGACTTTTTCACCCACTACCTCTTCGGCCTTTAACTTTATTTTTTAAGATGTGCATTTAGGAGATTATATTTATTATTTAGTAAAATATGGCCAATTATCAGACTGCGCTGCTTATCGATATTTAAAACTTATTTTTGAACTTTAATTCTTCTTAGAAGCTTATTATTTGATATATGGTCCGCCATGAATTTCTAAATAGCCCTCTGAGACACTACATTTCGAAAGCCTCCAAACGATTCAAAGATCTCATTTTATGTAACTATTTCAAAATCCAGATTTTAAAAATTAATATTCGCTGTTTCTGTTACAATATAAGAGTGGTATATCCCACAATTGCACCAAAATATACGGGTGGTAAATTATAAATTAAATCTAGATAAACTTAGCTTAAATGAAATCAATGAAGTCATAACAAAGGAAGGATGAATACAAGCTCAGAAGTGGTAACCGCTAACAGAAAACGAAAATCCAAAATAAATGTAGAATCACAAAACATGCTGAAACAAAGAAAAGAAACTTAATCGCGTAATAAGAAAACAGATAAAAGGGGACATTAAAAACCATCAAGAAGACCGTATAGAACAAGTCGTAGAGAAAAACCGAAGTCTCAAATGCATCAAACCGAAACTAGTGAAGAAAAACATAATAATCATTAAAAATGAACAAGGACAACTAGAAAAAAGTAAATCTGACATAGCAAACTCAATTGAAAAGTTCTGCACTGATCTGTATCGTTCCAGGAACGATCCTCTAACTCCTCAAAGCAACACTTAAAAAGGCAGATAACCAATGTCAACTCAGAAGTGATGCCCAAAATAAGCCACGAAGAAATAGAAGGAGCAGTAAAAGAAATAAAAAGGAATAAAGCTTCTGGAAGCGATGGAATCCTAGCAGAAATGTTGAAGGAAGGCGGAGAAGAAGCCATCACATATCTAAAAATACTATTTAATAAATGTATGTTCGAACGTAACATACAGAAACAATGGAATACTGCTAAAACAATACTAATACACACAAAGGGAGACACCACAGACCTGAAAAATTATAGATCAATTTCACTTCTTTCACAACTTTACAAAACTTTTACAAAGATTATTACAAACAGGTTAACAATTAAATTTAACGGATATCAACCCAGTACAACAAACCGGATTTAAAAAAGAGTACAGCATCTGTGACAATCTATATACATTGATAATCCTAATAGAAAAGATTAACGAATACAAACTCCCATTGTCTGGCTTTTATAGATTATGTAAAAGCTTTTGATAGCGTAGAACTGTGGGAAATAGAAGAGCATTAGTAGGTAGTAGGAAGATACTTGAACCATCTTAGATATGCAGATGGTGTAGTACTAACAGCCGACACATGGAATGCGCTGAATACGATTATTGATCAGCTACACACAGAATCCCTAAAAAAAGGACTGAAAATGAACTTCAGCAAAACTAAACTAATGTCAAACATAGATGACAAACCTATGATAATCATCCAACGGACAGAGATAGAACACGTAGATAAAGATACATATCTGGATCAAATTGTCAAGGTAAACAAATAAAATCAGACTACCGAAATAAGCAGAAGTGTAAAAATGTGATGGGCGGCATTCGGAAGACTCTCATACGTACTTAAAAATAAAGATATACCTCAAAGACTGCGAATCAAAGTGTTTAATTCCTGTATCCTTCCTGTACTTACATGTGGAGCTCAAACCTAAACATTCACTAAAATAAACATGGAGAAGATCAGAAAAACTCAGAGAGCTATGGAACGACAGATGCTGAGTATCTCACTCAAAGACGATAAAACCAATGAAGATATTTGTATTTGGGCCACTATATTCGCAGATATTGTGTATGTAGTTTTAATTTACTATTTACAGTTTTTGCAGCTATTCGGTATATTAATATAGTTCACTACTTATTGTTTTTCTAAATTTACAAAGAAGCATATCGAATTTTATTTTGGACACTAATGGTTTTTAGATTAAAAAAAATGAATATGCAATAAATTTTTTCCGTGAATTTGCTTCGCCTTTTGGTGCTCTCATTTGTTGCCTAGATATAGTTTTTTTGAATTAAAATGTTAAAAGAAAATATGTTGTGTCGTGGAACGTCCTGCCGGTAATTTCCACGTAGAAATCGAAAAGTCAAAATAAACTTATTTTAAAGTATAATTGTGGATATTCCCAATAAAAATAGTAAATTATTTTATGACTTTAAATTAAAATTAAACTTAAAAAAATTCACAAATAATATTGATTTACTTTACATGTATTAGGGTTAAAAAAACTGATGTTAAAAGTTTCGGAGGATGAGGTTCTGGCGCAATTGTTTAGAGTTTAGGGTTGGCGCTTTTTTTATGAGCCAGTCCGACCCTGCGAAATATGTTATTTTATTTTAAAACTAAATTAACCTTCCACCGGTAACGTGAATTCTTGTAACATAGCTGATAAATCATAGCTTCTAATGCCTGTCTACGACACCGACTTTTTTAATAATGAATATCTTAGCTTGTGATTTTCTGTTAATACTTTGATGTGACTAAATATTTAATATAGCTATATTTATATAACAATATAGTTAGAAATGATCAATATTTATTTTCGAGAAAAAAAATTGGGTTCTTTTAGGTATGTACTAACATAATTGACAAACAATTTACAAAAACGTGTCAAGTTTCTGAATACAAAATATCAACAAACATAAAGACAAGGGTTAAAACATCAATAAAATTATTCAGCAGATGTCCAACATAAACTGAAACTATTGTCCGTTTACTTCCTCATTTTCTTCTACACTGCACACAACGCATAGTCCGGTTAAATGTTCCAATATTTGCCACACTGCCTACAAAGAAACCGAGTTTTACGGTTTTTCTTACTACTGCAGAACGTACATCTTCCATACACATTATTCTGAATAGGTTGATTTCTTGTCTGCATGCTACAAATTTCCACTAACCTCATACGAATTGTCCTTGGAATGTTTTGTTCTAGGGCTCGTCTGCGAATATGTTCGTCAATAAGTTGAAAACCTTAGTCTTCCAAAAACACTTCGTCTAGGAATGCGTGTGTCTGTATTCTATTTGTATATAATGTAGGAATTTATCCCAGCGAAATTCAAACAACTGTAAAAAATGATCATTGGCCAGCCACGAGTTGCTCTAGCGCAATATCATGCCTCATTTAGTCTTTTTAAAATCTATGATTATTTCTGGTTTACTTGCTTCATTATCAATGTTGTCGTCGTAATGGATAGTAGATAACACTAAAACATTTTTACCTTTTCGGGTTACATACGATACAATGGTACACTTCTCTTGAAATGCGAACATACTGGTTTTTTCTGGCATTTGTTGCCTTAGCACTAGAGCAATTTTAGGTTTATCCTTTCGTAACATTCCTATAACAGTTAGACAATGTTCACGTTGAAGTAATCGCGCCAGTTGAAAGCTTGTGAAAAAATTATCCATGGTAAAGTTCCTTCCCGTTCCCCAAATCGGTTCACACAGACGAGGTACAAGTGACATGTTCGACGTATCTTCCATCTTGGACATCTCAGCGTCTGCTAAAGCATATATTTTTATACCATAACGATTTGGTTTATTCGGTATGTAAAACCTGAATCAACATTTGCCGCGAAAGGCTTCTAAACTTTTCATCTATCGTAGTATAAGCTGGAAGATTGTAATGCTTCGGTAGATTAGAATTAAAGTTTAAAAAATCTCACGTATCGCGGCCAACTTGTCGAATTCTTGCCTTTGTATTCTGTTCTAAATAAATCATCAGCATTCTGATTATTGCTTTTGTTAGCGCCAGATATGTACAACAGACCAAACATAGCTTTTAATTCTATAAGATCAATTGGCCTAGCCGCTCTGTTATTAACTGTGTCATAGCGTTTCAATGCTATGAACTTATTGGCGCATTCTACTATTTTTTCTAGAATATCTGTAGTGAAAAAACATTCCCAAATCTTCTTTTATCACCAATTTTCGCCTAATATTACCTTTTGGTCCTGCCAGATTGGGTAGAAGATTTTCAGTATGAGTTCGTACGATTAAATTCATGATGTTTCCTCCACCTTAATCCAAATTTCCCAAACAAACGTGGAATGCGCGGTATTACTTCTACTAGTACATGATTTTTGGCATATTCTTAACAGAAATAATTCTCTGAATTGGTATCATATTCTAGAACTTCTGAAAAATCATCTTGCAAACTTGCTCATCTTCTGGTTCCGGTTCGGATTTAGCAATAATTGCTGATTGCAGCCTGATTTGTTTTCTCTAGTAATCCACATTCACATACAACTCCTACAATGAGTATATATTATTTAAACTGACTATGGACCAAAAACGACAAAAACTTACCGTTAAGTATAACACAAATGGTAACCTCGATCGCTCACATCGTCAGGTCTAATAACATGTAACTATCCTCACTCGGCCAAAGATTTTTCAAGACTGAATAGCGTGATGAGGATTCGAAAGCTACCTGGCCGCGCTGACAAAACAATATGTGCATTTGAGTTTTAGCGCGAAAAATCTATTACGTTGGAGTCAGAGACCGTACATTACCACTCGAATGGGAAAGGCACCTTTTCTTCGAATTTATTTTTGAATTAAACAGTCCTTTATATCAAGTAACCAATATCTATAAATAAACACATTAATTTAAAATTTGTTAAATATATGTATTATAATAATTATATTTATAAGTTAAAATATAACACCTGTTTTTTTTTTCAGTGTGGTTTCTTCAAGAGAAATAGGCCATCTCCAGCTCCCGAAAGGCAACCACTCAACAGGAACGGTTACCACAGCGGTGACGAAGCACTGTAATTAGAACAAATAACAAATTTAAACACTCGGTAGCTAATTTACTGCCCTAACAAACAAAAGACTCGATTTTTTAATTTATTTTTATTGAGTGTGTGTACATGTGTTTAGTCGAATGTATATTTTTTATAATTTTTTTTTTGTATAATCGAATTGTTAACTCGAATACGGCGTCTAACATTGATTGGATAATTATTTTTAACTTCGTGTCATTTAATTTTTAATCGACGGTATATTAGGCATCCCCAAAAATTAATAAACAGTAATATCGCTTGTATATTTACAAATGCATGTTAAATATATTAAACAATGATATAGATACGGAGCAGCTATTAAATAGAATTTTTGACAACATTGTAAAAGTAGTCATACAATGATAGTATGATCTGTGTATAACTTACTGTGTATGAGTATAATGTTAAACTCATATTGGCCATTGCATTGCATTGTCAACTATAGCTAACCTTTAGAAAGACATCATCATGTAGGGTACCAAAGAGTTTGTATAAAAATTAGAAGAAACAGCATAAATAAAGTTTATGTTTATGTACATCAATGAGACAAAATAAGTTGTTATTGGATTATTTCACTGAAAGACACGTTCATTGACCTGTTGTTTCTTCTTCGTTGGGAGGAATATAGGTACCTAAATAACATAAATCAGAATGAACGCGGTTTGTTTCCTAAAACATGTGATTTATCTGAATATTCAATATTTTATTTTATTTCATTGCCAGCAAAATAAAATTGAACATATCCTTTGTCAGTGAGATGGCGCTTGTTTAAGGGTCATGTATACCAGGCTCGGTTAATAGCGTCTAACTAAGGGTGCCTTTTGAATTTTAATTATAAATGGACAAATATGCAACATTTTTATTTTAGTCAAAATATCGTTGTAGATTTCTTTAGTTTGGTCCCAGTATAATTTTTGTTGTTATTTTTGTTGTCGAAAATATCACATTCAATCTCCTATGTGGTAAAGATAAAGTCTGTACTTATAAATTTGTATAAAGTTTTATGTAATATTTCTTGTTAAATAGGTTCGTTTATTTTTTGTAACTATATTAAAATATAACAAATTGTGAATAAAATATTAATTCTTAATGAAAATTGTTATTTATTTTGTATTTAATTAGAGATCATCCAACTAATTAGGGTAGTTGGGGGCATAAACGCGCAGTTTCGATATCTCCTGTCGTCTTCAGAAATTATACAGTCTTCAGAAAATATAAACAGTTTAGAAGGTTTCCAATTTACATGTTTCCGTTTACTGTTACATGTAATAAAACAAGTAGGTATATATGACTGTAGTTGTAATTTGTATTACTTTATTTAGTTAGATTATAAGAACGTTACATTACATATTATTATGCCTAGGTTATATCGTTGGCCGTTGCATATGGCCTCATGACATGTGAAGTGACGTTCTCAAGGAAGGCGGATGTCCCTGTTGACACTCACAGACACACACTGTTCCCAACCTTCTTATTAAAGGTCACTTCACATGCTTACATGTGACATCTTCCCCTTTACCCCTTTTAACAAACATAATCCCTAAACCTGGAAGGTCTTTTTACCCTCCTACCAGAGCGTGTTACAATGTTATTATGTTCACTATTACTATTATTTTGAATAGTTTCCTTACTAGTTGAAGGAACTGTATCAGAACTTGGCAAAACATCAGTTTCTTCAAAAGGCACGTTGTATGACGTGTTTTGAACATATTTGTTAGGACAACGTCTAATAAAAGATGAATTCCTCCTGTAACTATTACCAAAATTATCTTTTACCCAATAAGATCTTGGACTATTAGTAATACTAACAATTTCACCTGGTACCCATATTTTATCTTTTCTTAACATTATGCTTTCACCTACTTTAAACTCACTTCTAACCCGAGAATGTTTATTATAATACTTGACACTTCTACTCCTCTGTTCTCTTAATCTATTTAGATCAACTATGGGTTTTTTAGATAGAACTTTTTGAGATACCGGAATAGCTGTCCTAAGAACCCTGTTGTTGAGAAGTTCAGATGGGGATAATCCAATTCCTGTTAAAGGAGTTGTTCTGTACTCCATTAATGCATTGTGTATATCTTCATCAGAGTCATTGCATTTTCTAAGCATGTTTTTACAAATCCCAACTGCTCTCTCTGCTAGTCCATTAGACTGTGGATATCTTGGACTAGATGTGATTAGGTTGAAATTCCACTTTCGGGCAAATTGCCTGAATTCAACGCTACCAAATGGAAAATTGTCCGATACAAAAACAGCTGGGGATCCGACCCCACACCTGACACCATGTTACATGTAATAAAACAAGTAGGTATAGATGACTGTAGTTGTAATTTGTATTACTTTATTTAGTTAGATTATAAGAACGTTACATTACATATTATTATGCCTAGGTTATATCGTTGGCCGTTGCACATGGCCTCATGACATGTGAAGTGACGTTCTCAAGGAAGGCGGATGTCCCTGTTGACACTCACAGACACACACTGTTCCCAACCTTCTTATTAAAGGTCACTTCACATGCTTACATGTGACAATTACGGGAGAGCTTACATGTTGCTTTTCCATTTTAAGTATCGACAGTAAATCACAAGTCGAATTTAAAACGAACTAACAGATACAATCCATGTGAGAACGGGCCTACGACAGGAAGATGCCCTATCGTGTATTCTATTCAACATCACATTAGAGAAAATAATTAGATAGTCAAAAGTCAACACCAGAAGAACAATAATAACAAAAAATGTACAAATATTTATATGAATATGAAGCAAAAGAGAGATGATAGAAGTATTTAATGCGATAGAAAGAGCATACAAAACAGTGGCCTAAACATTACCGAAATAAAAACCAAATACATGAAGGCTAGTTAATCGACAGGCCAAAGAAACCTACAAAATCTGACAATAGAAGACTATAACATCGAAAACGTGAAAAGTTTTACATATCTAGGTTCACTAGTTACCGCAGGTAATAATGCCAGTGAAGAAGTTAAGAAGTTAAGAGAATACATATCGCTAATAAAACATCATGGACTGATTAAATATCTAAGATCTAACATCACAAGAAAAATCAAATGTAAAATATACAAGACCCTGATAAAACCGGTCCTTGTATATGGATCAGAGACATGGACACTGTCGAAAAGCGATAAGAACCTATTAGATACATTTGAACGAAAAATCCTTAGACACATATATAAGGGGGTAAAAGAAAATGACATATGGCGCAAAAGATATAATTTTGAACTATACACAGCACACAATGAACCCGAGATTATAACATCCATAAAGATCGGACGTCTGCGTTGGATCGGCCATGTTTAACGGATGTTGGAGACTAAAACCCCAAAAAATATAATGAGGCCAACACTAGTAAAGAGAAGGTCAAAGGGAACACCCAAACTTGGATAGATGGAACAAGATCTAAAAACACTTAAGATTCCTAACTGGAAAAACAAAGCAAGGAACAGAACAGAATGGCGAAAAATCCTAGAACAAGCCAGGACCCAGAAAGGATTGTCGAGCTACTGATGATGATGATGAGTAGTTTTATAAGTTCACTAATAAATGAAAAAAAAAGCTTTAAAAATTCTTCATTTGCGTACTATTCCTCTATCCTTTATCCTTCGTAAGCATGTGGTGACGTTGTCGTATTTGACGAATGGTTGCATCCATTCTTCTCTCTCCTGGGCGCGGTGTGCTGTCTCAGACAGAGAGTAACCGGTAGCGCACTTTATTTGGTCTGACCATCGGAGTGGCGATCTTCCTCGAGTAATTTTACCATCTACCTTGCCTTTAATCACCATCCTCTTCATACCTTCTATTCGTCTTGTAATGTGTCCAAAGTATCTGAATATATTTTGGTTGATGATTGTGGTAAGCCTAGTATTGATGTCGAGTTCTGTCAATATTGAGACATTTGTGTGATGTGCTGTCCAGGGTATGTGCATCATTCTACGATATACCCACATTTTAAAGACCATTATACGTCGTGAGTCGGACTTTTTAATGGTCCAAGTTTCTGAAGCATAGGTAGCAATAGGAAAGATAAGAGTCCATATTAGGTGCAGTTTCGTATTCCTGGTTATGTCCGTATCTTTCCAGATTTTAGTAAGTTTGACCGGTGTTGATCTGGCCATTGTAAGGCATCTAAGTATAACTTCTTCGCATGCACCATTGTTTGTGATAACAGAACCTAATTGAAAGTACCTAAGTAATTGAAACGGCTTACCATTTCAAACCCCGCTACGTTTCCTATTTCCGGCTGGTTATTTCTAATTCGATCGATTATCATTACCTTGGTCTTCTGTACATTAATTTTTAGTCCATATTCACGACTAATAGCACCTAATAGTATCTAGTCTGTTCATGATGTATTCAAGGTCATGATGTATTCATTTGTTGATGATGCTATTAGTAAAGTGTCGTCAGCATAGCGAAGATTGCTGATTTTTTGGCCTCCGACTGATATTGATATATGATGTATTCGCTATATATGTATATTGAATAAGGTGTTGGAGATAATACATCCTTGTCGAACACCGGCTTTTAGTTTAAAGTTATCAAAGTATATGTTGTTGACTCTTACGTTTGCTGTGTTGTTGATATACAGTTGTTTCAGTAGGTATATTTGGACTTACCTTACCAAGAATTTGTTCTTGTGTGCCTCTTCCAGGGACAAATCCACATTGTTCTTGTGGGATCTGTGGTAGAAGTATTGATTTTAATCTCTGGTTAATTATAGTTAGCAGAACTTTACTTTTACATAATTATTATTACGAAATTAATAACATAAGGTATGCTGATGACACTGTGATTCTAGCAAGTAGCATGGAGGAACTGAGTTGCCTAATGAGTAAGATACAAAAAACAAGTGCACAATATGGACTCAGACTAATATCACAAAAACCAAATGGATGTTAGTAAGCAAAACCCAACAACCACCACAGCAACTGATATTAGACAATAAAAGAATTGAACACGTGGATTCGTACATCTATTTGGGAACAACAGTTAACTTAAATAGGGATCAAGCCAAGGAAATACGTATAAGAGTAGAAAAGGCAAGAGCATCGTTCACTAGCATGAAGCAAATTTTCACCTCTAAAAGCCTCACCCTACCTCTCAAAATTCGACTTCTGAAATGTTATGTATTCCCAGTTTTGTTATATGGAATGGAGGCGTGAACAATGACCGCAACATTGATGAAAAAAGTAGAGGCCTTTGAAATGTGGGCTTACCGACGTATATTACGTATATCCTGGACTGAACACGTGACCAACGAAGATGTACTACGCCGGATAGATAAAGAGAGATAGGTAGGAATAAGTATAAAGAAAAGAAAGTTGGAATACTTGGGTCACGTTATGAGACATAATAAATATAGAGTACTACAGCTGATTGTTCAAGGGAAAATAGACAGCAGAAGGGGTCCAGGGAGAAGAAGACACTCGTGGCTCCAAAACTTGCGGCATTGGTTCGGATTGTCATCCGCTGAACTATTCAGATCTGCCGCAAACAAAGTCAGAATAGTCATGTTCATTGCCAACGTTCGGAACGGACAAGGCACATGAAGAAGAAGAACTTTACTTGCGTGAGAGATCAGGGCTATAGTGCGGTAGTTATTACATTCAGTTGGTGAGCCTTTCTTATAAATGGGTATGAAAGTGAGTTTATACTCTGGGGATTGCCTGTGTTCCAGATTTCATTACACAGTTTGAACATTACTTCGATAACTATGTCTCCCATTTCTTTAAGTGCTTCCGCCGTGATTCCGTCTTCTCCTTGAGATTTTCCAGTTTTTAATTTTTTTATTGCGGTTTCTATTTCCGATTTTAAAATATGTGGTTCCTTTTCGTCATTTATTTCTTCTAGATTTACTACTTCATGGTCACTATGAAACAACATTTCACAGTATTGTTTCAACGTCGCTGCTATACCCTCTGGATTGATGATGATCGTTCCCAAGTTATCTTTAATCATCTGCGTTTGAGGTTTGAACTCTTTAGCTAAGTATTTTACTTTGGCACACAGTTCTCTAGATCCTTGACGGTCGGCGTGTTCTTGTAGTTGTTTGCATATTTTTGTCTCTTCTACTGGATGCTTTTATGCGTCTGTTTATATTTGCTATCTTGTTTTCAGTTTCCGTTAGATTTGAAGCATTGTTTCTAATTTTTCTTCGTTCTTGTACTAGGTTCAGTGTCTCATCAGTCATCCAATGTTTTTCTTTCCTTGGGGTTTGTAATATTTATTGCGTCTATAATCCACGTCTTTGTATGTTCCCATGTTTGATTGGGATCGCCAGTAATATTTGGTGTGTTACTAAGTCTTAGTGTTTCTTTGTATTTTCCAGACACTTTAGGTATATATTTAATTGTTTTGCGTACTATTGCCCCTACAAATGGGACAGTAGTACGCAAGTGCGTATTTTTGCCCCAAAACTAAAATGTATAAAACCCCAAATAAAAGAGATTGTAGGCATTTAAAAGAAACCAATCTTTATTAAAAAAAAAACGAAATTTAAAATAAAAAACGTTAATCTAAAAGAGAACTGTGTTTGACGCGGTCGTTAGAGAATCCTACTAAATTTGAAAATCGAAAAGAGCTGGTTTTTATTGGCTTTGAAAGCTTTAAAACAATATCGTCCTTTCGAAAAAAAAGGCATCTTCCGTTGTCTCATGAAAACGAAATGTTGTGGACAGTCGCTTAAAAATACCTCTTTATAACCATTATCATTTACTTGGCAGACTTTGGCGACAAATAATCTTCATTAATTTTTTCCAAAAACCTTCACTACGACAAAGTCATGAGGTAAAATAATTGGTACATCAATGTCTTGCTCTCCATCGTTATCGGAAAAATGAATGTCACAGGAATCAATACATTGTTGATAGGAGACTGCTATCATCAGATGATTTTTCCTTTTAGCAGCATGAACTGTAGCATTTTGAGATTTAATCTTTTGATTATTCAGTAATGCTTTCCTCTCTTTCTCTTTTTTTGCTTCCTTCTTTTCTTCTTGTTCTTCTAAAAGTCGCTCTTTATTAGATGTCGATGTTATTAGGGTTGATTTCAAACTTTTCCTGGTTCGTTTCCTTTTTATCTTAATTTTTGCAAAAGTTTCTTTTTCAATATTTGAAGGGCCAGGTACAGAAATTCTGACTTCCGATTTTGATAACGGCTGGGGCTCTATCGCATCAGTAACAAGTTCTTCTTTTTCTTGCTGAAACTGAATAAAAACATAACCTTCATCATCTAAATCTTCACCTAAATCTTGCGGTTACTTCCGCTGGCAAAAAATCTACATCCGAAAAATATTTTTATCTAGTGGGTAGGTTCCTGTAGACCGAGAGCCCTCTCTTGATATGTCTACAGTAGCATTTTTTGCAAATGCTGTATAAAAGAGACCCGCCGTATATGGAGAAAAACCTGTCGTGGATGGAAACTGGTCCAGCTGTCAGCGACGCTCTCATTTCATAAAATTGTTTGTCGAATTCTTTGCAATGCTAAACTATTTCGTTTTCTTGTATCTTGGTAAGAACTGCTTTAAATCTGCCTAATGACTGGACCTTTGCCGTAGTATCGCTTCACGATATTGCGCTGTCCGCACGGCTGATCGCATTGTAGATCGGACTCGATGCGGTCAAGTTCCGACCAGTGGTCACGGCCGGAGACGCTGTAGTGCGCGTTAGTTCTTAGTAAAATAAGGCGGGAATATATCGGAAAAATAAATATTGAACCAGAAGATTCGGCACAGGACATCTTGGTGGAGTTGTTCCCACGATCAATGATATTCGACAAGTAGTAATTAGAACTTATATTTCTTAACATAATAAACTGTATACATATACAATACAGAAGGAGACACACACCTCCTCAAAAACAAAGACGGGAACTTAGCAACGACAGTTAAGTTGGTGACCTGGAAAATATACATTGAAGAACTTTTTTGGGACTAGCGAGGTAACCTTCCAGAAATAAATTGCATGACAGGGCCGTTAATACAAGCGAGGTAAAAGTAGCTTTAAAATAGTCTAAGAATGGTAAGGCCACAGGTCCGGACGAAATTATTAAGTCCGTTGAACTTATTAAGTTGATGTGTGAAGTGAGCACAAAGGAGTTAACTAAAGTGTTTAACACCATATACTATTCAGGTAATATCCCAGAGGAATGGCTATTATCAACATTTGTAACACTACCAAAAAAAGATCTGCGAAAACGTGCGAAGATTTCCGTAATATCAGCCTTATGAGTCATGCACTTAAGATTTTTCGTAAAATCATAAATACCAGAATTTACAAGAAATGCGAAGAAAATTTCGATGAAATGCAATTTTTATTCCGCAATTCCATGGGCACACGTGAAGCACTTTTCACCTTATAAGTCCTACTTCAGAGATGCCGCAATGTCAGTTGTGATGTCTATATTATTTGTTTTATTGGCTACGCCAAGGTATTTAACCGTTATCAGCACCAAAAGGTGTTCGCTGCCCTACAAAGAGTAGGATTGGATGAGAAGGACAATCGGATTATCATGAATTTATACTGGAATCAGCGTGCTCAACTCAAGGTCGAAGACCAGCTGACCGACCAAGTCAAGATCATGCGAGGAGTAAGGCAAGGATGTGTGCTCTCGCCGACTCTTTTCAATATATACTCTGAGGAAATTTTTACTGAAGCCCTCATAAACCTAGAGATGGGAATCCGAGTGAACGGTGAATACATCAATAATATCCGCTACGATGACACTGTGATACTAGCAACCAGCCAAAATGATCTACAAGCCTTTCTAGACCGAGTAAGAATTGTTAGCGTAACATACAGACTAGAGCTTAATATTAAGAAAACTGAATATTCATTGTTGTCAGCCCTGCAAATTTAGATCCCGGGGCACTAACGGCAGGTAGCAAAGAAATCCAGAGAGTCGACAGATTCACTTACCTCAAAACTAACTTCAACTCACAATGGGACTACGCTCAAGAGATTAGATCCAGAATTGAAATGGCACGGCCTACATTTATTAAGTTGAGACCCTTGCTGTGCTGCAGTGATTGGAAATCAAGATGAGGATAGTGAGGTGCTACATTCTTCCAGTGTTACTATATATAGTTGAAGCCTGGACACTGACGCAAGCCACAGAAAAGCGGATTGAAGCCTTCGAGATTAGGATCTACAGGAGGATACAAAAATATCGCATGTGAGTCATGTCACCAACGTTGAGGTCCTACAGCGCATGAGAAAAGAAAATGAAGTGCTTCATTTAATGAAACAACTTAAGCTTGAGTCAATCGGGCCAGTGATGCGGAACGAAGAAAAATTTCGAATTCTTCAACTCGTTACGCAAGGTTAAGTATTAAGAAGAGAGGACCGGGACGCCGGCATATCTCGTGGTTAAAAAAACTCAGACAATGGTTTGGGATGACCTCCGCAGAGCTGTTTCGTAGAGCAGTCAACACCATGATAGCCTTGATGATCGCCAACATCCGGATCGGATAAGGCACTGAAGAAGAAGAATAATAGACTGTGGTTGTAAAATATGAGATATTATTTATAAAATCCTTAAATCGTACTCTACGTAAAAATATCATAAGGAAAAATCGTTTGATGTAGAGTATCTAGGACAGTATCCGGAATAAATAATAAAACACAGAAAATTACTAAATACAATCTATTTCATTTGTTTTATTTTATAATATTTAACAATAAATACATATACAAAAAATACTAAAGTTAATACTTAATTTAAAAGTAGGTATATCGAAAAACAACATAAAAAACGTTAAAGCAGAAGTCTATCAGAATCGTCTTGAATGTGTTGTGTTTCTCAAAATTAGAAAAAGTACTTTTCTCCAATTAAAAAGCAATCAATAATATATGCTTTAAACAGTGATACATTCTAAAGAAAAACAATATAACAAAAAATTAAAAACAATTTATAATTTAGTTTATAATGTCCACCTTACAAATCTTGTTTGATTTTTACTATTTTTTTATTTATTCGTGCCAATAACTCTATGACCATATTGTTTCTTTTTCTTTATAATTATAAAGGTACCGCCTTGTATATTTCATCAAATATATGTTTTGAAATAATATATTTAATATAAATAATTTTCTTCTTACGTAATGCATTAACAATGTGCCTTATATTGTTACCTAACGGAGGTATAAATTCTTTTAATTATGACCAGAAAATGTATATCACATCTCCATAAATAGACTACAGCATTCAGAGTGTTTAGGTTTAAAACACGGAATATCTATTTAAAGTAGAAAAAAAGAAACGTCGAATTTTAAATTGTTTTACTTTTATTATTTTTATTAATAAATATTCGGCTCTTAAGCTTCTGATGTTGAATATCTAGCTTGATACTAGTTTCCCAGGATTAGATCGTTGTTCAGATTGGCTAAAATTAACGGTTGTCACCATGGAGGCCGGCTGCGAGGTGCAAGGGGGTGCAAATGTTTCTAAATTGTAACGATCACTGCATGATGACTCTTCTTCTTCTTACGGTGCCTATCCGTTCCGGATGTTGGCGATCAACCTGGCTATTCTAAATTTGCTTGCTGCTATTCTGAATAGTCCAGTTGTCGATGTATTAAATCACTTTCTCAGGTTTTGAAGCCAAGATATTCTTCTTCTCGCTGGTCCTCTCTTTCGAAATACATTGCCCTGAAGAACGAGTTGCAACAAGCCGTATCTATGTTCATTCCTCATAACATGGCCAAGATATTCTAGTTTGCGCTCTTTGATGGTGTTAATAATCTCGCATTCCTTGCCTATTCTACGTATTACCTCAACATTAGTCACACGATCCACCCAAGAAATTCTTAAAATACGTCTGTAACACCACATCTCGAATGCCTCGAGTTTTCTTAAAGAAGCTTTGGAAAGTGTCCAGGCCTCTACTACGTATAATAACGTAGAAAATACATAGCATCTAATGAGAGAGATTTTGGTAGCAAGTGGTAAATCGTTACTTCTGAAAAGAGACTTCATCATTATGAACGCTAATGTCGCTTTTCTTTTGTTTTATTTCACTGGAGTGATCCCATTGACTGTTAATGTTGGTACCAAGGTATGTGTAGCTGTCCACTCTGTCAATTGGATTTTGGTTAACCAAAAGCTGTGTTTTTATATTTTGCGCTTACTGACTACCATGTACTTTGTTTTCTTCGTATTAAGATCAAGTCAGTGTTCTCTACTTATATCTGGTATACGCGACATTATTCTTTGCAAACCGTCCAGACTATCTGCAAAAACTACTGCGTCGTCGGCATAACTAATTTTGTTTAGACGCATTCCGTTGACTAATACGCCTTCTTGTAGTTCTCCCAGCGCTTGCTCGAAAATATATTCAAAGTATATATTAAATAAGACCGGGGATAGAATGTATACTTGCCTCACTCCTCTATCTATGGAGACTGCCTCTGTCAATTGGTCATCCACTTTAATATTTGCTGTTTGGTTGTAATATAAATTATAGATGATTCTCATATCCCTATCATCTAACCCCATTTCTTTTAAGATGTTTATAAGTTTATCATGCTTTACTCTATCAAATGCCTTTGCCGTGATGACTTACTTATTAATATTAATATCGTATTGCATTTTTGCCAGGGAGATTGTTTCGGATTGTTCCGACGTCAAACACTAATCCAGGAGGACCGACGGCTGTACGTGCCTTTCGAAGTATGGTGAATGGCCCTTATCATGTTTAGAAATGAAAATGTCTCGGTTGGTGCCGAGATTTAAACTCGTGTACTCTAGTTTATAAAGCCAGTACCTTGCTGCTGAGCTACAGCCGTCCACTTATTACACACACACATACACATTATATACACACCTGTTTATACAAAAAGTCTGAGCAGTAAGTCTACGATACCCAATTATGCTTTAGCAAAGGGATGGCAACTCGTGAGATTTCTATTCCTACTCAACATAGTTTCACAGAGAGCCCGTAATATGAATATGGAAATATAAGCCTGCTTTCCAGACTATTTTAAAGCTCTTGATTTCGTTTAACACCAGAAATTAGCAGAAATACTTACAGCAACAGAACTGTATTGGCATCACATTATCTTAAGTAAAGGTGGAGAGCAACATGTTGAAGGAGTTGTCTATAAGAAAATGTGTGCGACAGGGATGAATTTTATTCCTACTTATCTTTAATCTGTGCTCGTAAAACATCTTCAAAGTGGTTCTTAAAGGCAATAGCGCAAGAATCATACCTGAAAATAATTAATAATAAAATAGTTTCCTATGATACAGTTGTTCTTGCCATCAGCCTGCCGAAACTACATAAACTTATAGATAGTATTGTAGAATGTAGCGAGCGTTATGGCCTATATATGAAACTTTTTTCTTGAAATTGCACAAACACAAGCTGTCCTGCGAACACGTGACAGAAGCGTTGAACATGTATCATCCATCAGATACCTGAGTGCACTAATAACTAACAGTTGCGTTTCGACGAAAGAGGTTTTATTAAGAATGGAATAGGCTAGGAAGACCTCTTCAATTGGAATGAAAAACTTCTGCATCAAGTTTCGAGATCTGCTTCGACATTTAGACATGAGACTTCGAATCCGAACGCTGTGATGTTATGTATTCCCAATTCTTCTCTACGGCTTTAAGAACTAGAATACAGTTCCTCAATAAAAAAAAAAACGCATAAAAACTTTGTAATGTACCTTTATAGGGGAGTACTACATATTTTCTGGATCAAAAGAACAACAAACATCGACCAGAATGCAGATGAACAAGGAACTGATGCCAGTGATTACGAATAACTTCAGTTAATCATTAAAGGAAAAATTCGGAGAAAAAGGTCAATAGTGTTACGATAAATAGTGACTCATATCTAAACTGTAAACATCCTTTTTCATTCGAGTATTTTCTAGTAAGAAGATTCAGGGTCCGACACTCCTATAAAAACCTGTCAGCTTTCGATGGGATTCCACTCTATTCTAGAAGCTCATCGATCCTTCGCCGGAATTCCGGAACTAGCGGCTGTTTTGTATATATACCTGGAGGATTTTTATTTGAAAAAAGGTGAGTCGGAAAAGATAATTGTATCGAGTTTAAATTGTATCCCGGAAATAAAATAGTGAATATTGTATATATAAATTAATAAAGTTTTTAATAAACTTGCAAGGGTTGTAAAAGTGTAGAACCATTTTATAATAAATAAAGACAATACATTAGATTAGTAAAAACCGTTCAATAGGAAGAAGATAAAATTATTTACTTAGGGATCTGCGACATTGGCTCGGCAAAATATCGACCAAGATCTTCAGAGCCACTGTTTAGCTCGTAGCTGTAGCCAATTGGATCGCTAACCTTTGAAGGAAGACGGCAAAATAAAAAGAAGTTCACGAGTAGTCTAATATTTTTGGTTTCATTGATTTCATGATTTTGTTAAATCTATTATAAATAGTATAATAAAATGATCTTTATTTTGTTCTTTCATATTTATACTATCTATCTATCTATCTATACAGCCCTTGCTGTCCAATTTTGGACATAGGCCTCCCCTTCCTTCTTCCACGTCTCTCTATTGTAGGAAGTTTGTATCCACGTCGGTTTCTTTAAGTTATCTGACCATCCCATTTGTGGCCTTCCTCTTTTTTGTTTGTAACTATATGGTCTCCAGTGTATAATCATCTTATTCCACCTGTCGTCTTTCTGTCTTATGATATGTCCAGCGAACTTCCACTTAAGTTTTGCTATCTGCGTTGATACATCGGTCACTTTTGTTTTGTTGCGGATCCAAGTATTTCTTTTTTTGTCTGATAGCCTGATGTTCAGCATTTGCCTTTCCATGGCTCTTTGGGTCTTTGCTATTTTTCCCATGTTTTCCTTTGTAAATGTCCAAGTTTGAAAACCGTAAGTGAGAACAGAAAGTATACATTATACATATATACATTAGTTAAAGACTCTTGTTTTGAAATATTGGGGGTATTTTATTATATTTTTTAGTATGTAGGAAAGTTTTCCGAAGGATACCCAAGCCAGCTGTATCCTTCTCTTTAATTCTCCGTTCTGATTTTCTTTATTTAATTTAACTAGTTGTCTTAAATATACATATTCTTTTACTTGTTCTATAGTTGTTTTTGCAATTCTAATTATTAATTCTTCTGGTTGGTTGGTCATAATTTTCGTTTTATTATAATTCATATTTATACACCAATTCAGTTTCAATGGTAAGATGGGTGAGTAGATTTATTTGTTTGTTTATCTTAAAATTATTAAAAAAATAATTATTTGTATTTTACATTATATTCATACTTCAAGTATGTCTCATTTTAAGAAACACAACTTCAATAGTTGATGATCGACGTGCCCACGGTACGTTACAAAAATACTGCATTAAAACTCTACACCCGCTCTAATAAAAGCATTCAATACGCATTTTTATGTTTTAACAATAATACCGATTTTAGCCAGAACATACTCGTACAACCATGAGCTGAACTTATCAAAGATTATATAATTTAATTTACATTTTTGTGAGTGAAAAGTTATTGAACTAAAAGTTGCAATTAAAAGTATTTATGACATGGTTTGTTTCTCTTTTATTTTTACGCATTCTTATAATGCGCTATTCAACAACGCAATACTAATCTCTTAAAGTGAAGGTGATTTACAACGTATGTCTCACTAATTTTATATATATAACCGCTAGAAAATTCAGCATAATAATTTCACCAAAAAAAAAAAAGACAAAATGCATAGTTATAACAGCAAGTATACTAAGATGTAAATTATAGATAGGGGAACAGATAATTAAGCAAAAGATAGGAGCATCATACTGTCTAGCTACGGAAAGCTTGAAACAGAAGTGGAAGAGTGAATAGAGCAAACAGAAACGCAGGATGTCTGAATGAAACAATATGGAGGAATAAAATTTCTGGAAAGACATACAAAACAGTTTTCAGACCAATAATGACATACGCCGCTAAGAAGACTATCGCACAGAGCTGTAAGTACAAATATATGACGCAAATACATAGTAGAGAACAGGACTGGGTAAGAAAGAGAAGTGTAGGATGGAACGATCATATAAGCCGAAATGACAACAAATAGAGTAGTAAAGATGCGAGAGACAGTTCCCCAATGGGAAGACGATTAGTGGGACCATCACGAAAACGATGGAACGACAACTTACTGGAGGCAAATTAAAAAACAGACAGAGTCTTCTCTACATAAAAAGAAGAAAAAGAATGTGTTTATTATTGACTTGATTTGTAGATATTCTTGTTCCTCTTTACTAAGTATCTATTTTTTTTTAAATTTAGGTAAAATGAAATTAATAAAACACTTTTAATCAATTTATTCTACCTTGGATGACCGGTTTCACATACTACAATCCTGTAGTCAACACTCCTAAATATGAGCGGAAATACAAAGTGTAGCAATACTCATACACATCATAAGGGCCTTCACATTTTACTCTTTTTTAAGTAGTTTTGATTGAAATGTCTTTAATCTTTTTTATCAGCCTCTCTTGGCTAACTCTTGTTTCTTTCGAACCCGAATGGCTATCAGGTTTCCGTGGGTAGACGGGTCACTATATTCCTTTCATCGACATACTCTTCTACAAACAAAGTGAGGGTAGTCAGACATGGTGATAGGTTGGACAGTGGCAGCTGGCTGTTACAAAACGGATCATGTGGCGAGAATGGTAGCTATAGAAACGGCACATATACAGCGGTCCAGAAGGCAATTTTACTTTTACTTACTACTTACATAGAGCCTTAAGTGACACTGAAGCTGGAATCAAAATCAACGGACAGACTATTAGTAATCTTCGCTATGCTGATGATACAGTCATAATAGCTGATAGCCAAGAAGCGCTACAAATACTAATAGATAGAATAAACACCGAAGGAGAACGAGTGGGCTTGAAGATTAATATAGACAAGACGAAGGTAATGGTGGTTAGTAGAACACGAAATATGCAATTGAATATAAGAGTAAACAACAAAAACATCCAAAAGGTCCCAAGTTCAGATATCTCGGTAGTTGGATAACTGAAGATCTAGATCCAGACATAGAGATACGTAGCAGGATTGAGCAAGTCAGAACAGCATTTACTAATATGAGAACCTTGCTAAACAACAGCAGCCTCAACTTAATGCTTCGATATCGCTTTGTAAAATGTTACATTTACCCCATACTGCTATATGGTGTAGAAACCTGGCCATAAAGGCCAATGTGATGAACCGATTAGATGCCTTTGAAATGTGGGTATTTAGAAGAGTACTTAAAATTCCCTGGACAGATCACACAACAAATGTCGAAGTATTAAATAGAATGGGCAGAGAACGAGAATTGCTGCCAATAATAAAAAGAAGAAAAACTGCTTATCTGGGTCATATATTTCGAAATTCCAAGTACCAGATCGGAAGAAAGAAATACTCAAGGCTTAAGAACATAAGGGATTGGACAAATCTCGATGCCCATGCACTTTTTAGAGCCACACAAGATCGAGAGGAGTATTCCAGAATTGTCGCCAACATCCACTAATTGGATAGGGCACTATAAGACGAAGAAGGCAATGGAAAACCACTGAAGATGATAATTTCAGTAAGTGAAGATGGGGTGTGTACGGACCCGACTCACGCTCGGCGCCATCTCGGTTCCGGTTCAGATGGTGTGAAATATGCTACCGGTTGTAAAGGTGTGAGGGACCAGGCAACTGGCAGAAATTATGCGACTGAATCCAAATTTTCACTCAATTTAAGAAAATGTCAGCGAATTGGTACATGGAACGTCCAGGGGCTGATCCAAAACCCTGGAAAGTTACACATAATTGAAGAAGAAATGGCAGACCACAATCTTTTAGTACTGGAACTCGGAGAAACTCACTGGGGAGGTATATAAATTATTCTCAACCTTAGAAATAAGGAATTTTATGTATCTTTGTCGCAAATATTTTAATTGGTAGATAATAAGGGTTTATTAAAATTAAATGTATGTATATTATCTGTGATTTGAGTTGCTTTATATAGAATTTTATTTAGTCTTTTTGCCTCTTATTTGTCTGTCACGATATACAGACCCAAGACGAAAGGGAGAAACTAATGGGTTCTAGATTAAACGTAGACATTCTTCTTACTTTTTAGTGGCCTTATATGTTATATAAGGCCACTAGAAAACAAACATTAAAAAATATTGTATTGTTTGCATGGCTAAAGTGCTCGTTTCTCCATTCAAAAAATTCGTGATAATGATATTAACAACTTAGTTTGATTTAAAATAGATACATTTTGAATTATATTACTTTGATTTCAAATTAGTCATAAATACCTTTAATATTTGTAATTCTTAAAAAAACCAAAACATGCAAATTCCTGTTGTTCAATTATAACGCATTAAATATTGTATTATTATGAAATAATATTTTCGTCCATAAAAAAATAATTATTAAAGATAAAAAACTCTAGATACAATATCCAGATGTACAAGTATTAACCTGTCAACAAGTTTTTAGTAATTTTTATGTTTATGCTTATGTTCTACATGAACTACAACATATTTTTTGTCTGATCGGTATCATCTTTGAATAAGTAGGATTTTGATTTATTCAGTTAATACATATTTTCTACTTTCTTGATATAAGATTGTAATAGTTTTTAGCCCCCAAAAGGAAGTCTATTCAGTAATGGCTACTACTCAGTAGGTGATTTATATGAATGTTCTTCATCGTTCTCTTACGTTCACTTACTATAATGCTTTAATCTGTTTAACTTTTTATCTAACTTAGTGGCTTTTCCTCTTTCTGATTATATTTTTTTATGTTCTTGGATTCTCTATGATTTACATGTTCCAAGTAATATGGTTTCACTGTTCATTTCTCCTATCGGTTACAATTCCAATATGTTCAAAATCTTCTTCTTCTTCTTCTCGTGCCACTCCTAGCGGAGATTGGAAATCATCATGGCCACTGCGACTTTGTTAGCAGCGCGCCTAAAAAGTTCAATCGAACTACACCCGAACCATTCACGTAGATTACGAATCCACGATATTTTTCTTCTTCCCACACTTCCTTTGCCCTTAATTTTGCCCTGCATGATGTTTCTTAAAAGTTCGTACTTTTCACCTCTCACAATGTGCCCCAAGTATTCCATCTTTCTAGTTTTTATCTCATTTAGAATTTCGCATCTTTTGTCTAAAGTTTGGAGTACTTGCGTGTTAGTGACGCGGTCCATCCATGATATTCTATAGTACCACATCTCGAAAGCTTCGATGTTTTTTATGGTCACCTGTTTTAGTGTCCAAGCCTCAAGTCCATATAACAGGGTAGAAAAGACATAATACCGCAGCATTCGTATTCGTAACTTTATATTGATATTACGATTGCAAAAGAGTTTGCGCATTCTATTAAAGACTGATCTAGCAATTTCTATTTTACATCTAATCTCTTTTGTTTGATCAGTATCATCTGTGATCCAAGCACCTAGATATTTATAACAGGGCACACGCTCAATCGTTGTATTGTCTATTACAAAATTAGCTCTGATGTTCTTTGATTTCGTGATTACCATAAATTTAGTTTTTTTTTAAATTAATTTCAAGCCGTAACTGTTACAGTATATATTGAGACTTTGAACGAGATGTTGTAGTTCTACTAGCGTTCCCGTTAGGAGAACTGTATCGTCAGCATACCTTATATTGTTGATCGTCTCACCATTTATTATCAGACCAAGATCTTCTTCCTCGAGTGCTTGTTCACAGATAGCTTCACTATACAGATTAAATAAAATTGGCGATAAGATACATCCCTGCCGGACTCCTCGACGGATTTGAATTTCTTCTGTTAGTCTGCCCTTCAAAATCTAATCTTTTCTAATGTATCTTTTTTTCAGTTCAACTGGCTAATTGGCTTAGTTCCAGTGTCATAAAACAAAATACATACACACACACACACTCTTTGAGAAGAAAAATAACTGGAAGAACATTTTGTCCGAAAATCCATATATTTTAAGATACTCTGTATCATAGGTAGCCAATCGAGATATTTATCATACCAATAATGCATAAAGTATCATATCATTCTAAATCATTAGCGTTCTAACAGACGAGGCTCCTCAAGTATTAGTATCTATACCTGACGACATTATCGTCTTATTCTTCTTCTTCTTAAGGTATTATCTCATTTCGGAGATTGGTGATCATCATGACTATTTGTAATTTGTTTACAGCTGCTCTAAAAAATTAATTCAAAGAACACTTGAACCATTCTCTAAGATTACGGAGCTAATACATTTATATTGCTTCGACGCTTTTTTATATAATCTTCTCCTGGATGATAACTTGCACAAGCTGCTATATGGTCCCTCTCATCACATAGTCTAAATGTTGTAATTTTTGTATCTTTATTTCATTGTTCAATTCCATTTCTTTCAAGATTCTTCGCAAAACATTGGTAATTCAGTCTAAGTAAGATATTTTTAGTATTTTTCTGTAAAGCCACATCTTAAAAACTTCCGGTCTTTATCCAGATTTTCCTCCCGCATTTCTTTGTCGATTTTCTCTCGGCAGGTCTTTCTGTCTTGTACCTTCCATAGATCTTTGCATATCCAAACCAGATTAACTCTTTTGTTTTAACATCATCTGCTAATGTTTTTTTGTACTTTTGATTTCTCTTATGTTGTTATTGTTTACTATTTCTCTTTTTGATTTTCCAGCTGAACGTCGCCAGTAATCCATTTCGGTTATGTCAAGCGTTTTCTCTGTTCTATTATTTATTTGTCACACTTCCGAGTCATACGTAACTGTGCTTTTAATTATGGTGTGGTAAATTCTTCTTTATGTTCTCTTTGTATATCAGTTGTTTCCATAGAATACTATTTAGTTGCGAGATAGCTCGCCTATTCTGCGTATTCCTCTGTCTTAAGCTTGGTCTAATGTACTGTTGTTTGCAATTTGTAAATCTAGGTCATTATATTTCTCAAATTGTTTAATTCGCTGTCCATTTCTAGTTGTAGGTCCTTCTGTTCTCCAATACACATGTATTTAGTTTTCTCCATATACACTTCTAAACCCCATTTTTATATTCTTGTATGTGTTTTCCTATTAAAAACTCTAGAAGATCATTATATTCTTGTGCCAACATTATCTGATTATCTGCATAACAGATACACATAGTATAACGATCGGTATTAACCTGGGGATTTCCATCCCATGACATATCCTCTTCCATGTTCTTAATACCCTCTCTACTAAGTGTATCTTACAAAGTGTAGGGGATAAGCAGCATCCTTGCTTTAACCCTTTCATAATGGTGCAAGAGTGCGTTATTTTATCGCTAACTTTTGTTTTAAGCAGATCATATTAGAGCAACTGCACTTTTTGATAAAACACCGTCTTTTTCTGAACCTTTTGGGTTACAACGAAAAGTTGGTCTGTTGTGGACCTGTCTGCTCTGATATATTATCATTGTGTTGTAAATCCGTCATTCGCATTTTGTAGGTTCTTCCGTACGTCCAGATATTGTACTTTTATAGTAGTAAATAACTTTCTGGTGCATCTATTCAAATTTTTATTTCGAAAGTCTTACGTGGTTTTTCCCAAACTTTTCCTTCAAAAAACTAATGTTAGCAAAAATATTAGTAATAAAAATAATGTTAAACTACAATTTTCTACATTTATTTTTCCATGGACGAAAACTTAAAAAATATATTTTCAGCTCTTCTTTCAAACTACCTCTCATCTACTTACAACTTTTTCGAGAGTATACGAAATACAATAATTGATTATCACGAAACACAAAATATTTAATTTAAGTAAGTACTTATTCCACAATAAATTCAACATTTTTCTGGAATTTAAACATCATTTACACAATTCCACAACAAATATTTTTTATAAAAATAGTAATATATATGCAAGATAGCTCCCCTTTACGAATGCAAAGAGGTCACAATGGAATAAAAACTTTATTTCTTTTGAGACTAGTTTAAACATTCTTCAAGATGTTTTGTAAATAAAATAAAATATTTAACCAATACCCAAACTGGTATGGTTTCGTCGACTGGACTTAAAATTTTTGTTTTATTGTAATAAAATGCAATAGTTTTTCAGAAATGTGGCTATTAAGATAATCTGTAAACAGATGTTCCATTTCTTCATTTAGTTTATGGACACGTGCTCTTGATCACCTTCAAAAGTATTCTTTACATGTTTATGCTAAAAAGGGATTAAAGCTAATACTAGAAACCCCTCAGAGAGAAAGTAAAGGAAAGAAAGAGAACAGTTCGTAGCTCTACCAATTTAGACTAGCACAAAACACCGTGTAGGCCCCAATAATGAAGATCTTCAAGAAAGAAAAACCTCAAAAAAATTACTAACAAAAAACCGGCTCAATCCACTAAAAAAATTAATAAAAACCAAAAAACCCTGGCACGTACGGCCCAAACTCTTGAGCACCTAGGCTCCGAACTGGGCGTCAGGGACAAGTAATTTTAGTTTCGCGAATAAGTCACACAAGGATTACAGGAATATATGCTCTATCGCGCATCGGAGTACTATAAGAGGCAAAGGGATGGTCTGGACTATTGAAGCTAGGTGGAGTGACTCCTGACTCCTTTTCTTTGAGTTAATACACCCTGATCCAATGAATTGGTACACCCGAACGTATTTCTAAGGGGTAAACATGTCTCACAGGCTGGGTTTACTTAAATTGCTATAAATATGTGATAAGTTTCTATGCCATATGCCAGTGTTTTTTCTAAAATTTGTCTGAGTTGCATTGTCGATTTACTACCTCTGAAACCAGCCTGGTATTTTCCTACTATTCGTTCTGCAAATGGTGCCGTACGATGGCATAGCATAGTGGTAACTATTTTATAGACTGCTTTTATAAGTATAATTTATCTGTGGTTAGAGCATTCAAATATCTCTCATTTGTTGTGTAGGGTGCAAATTATTCCAATCTTCCAATCACTGGGGAGAGATTTCTGTGTCCATATTTCTTTTATGAGCTGCTGTATTAATTTCTTTGTTGTTTTCTAGCTTTTAAGAGGCCAGTCGTTCTTCTACTTAAGAAGTAGAAGATGCAGTATATTAGTTACTATTTAAATGAGAAAAAGCCACAATTAAATTACTAATGTTTGTATTTTGAGAACGATTTCCGAAGTGGAAATTGAAACGTCAATACACGTATTTTTACCTTTAATTGTAACTTATTCCCATTTAAATAGTAATTACTTTAAAATGCCATAAGAAAATAGCTTCAGAACAATATGCAGTATATTGTTTATATTACAAATAGCTAGAATGCCGATTTTTTTGCCTGACAATCAAAGAAAAAATCGGATAATCGAGAAAAAAATTTGCAGCTAAAATATTTACGCGAATGGCAAGGAAGAACGTTGTTAGAAATTTTCACAGCCAATTATTTACATCTGTTCACAGGTTCTAAATCTACTATTTTATGTTTGTTCTCTTTTCTTTCTTTCAAAATATGTAAAAAATGGTGTTATGAAGAACACTTGGCAGGCAAATTATAAAAAAAAAAGCTGCAAGTGTATACTATATACTTATATTTCTACACACAATTTGAATGTAAACATTTTTAAACTTTTTTGTCCAAAAATATTTTTGTTAAACATTTTGAAGAAAGTTTAAAACCATCTTAATACGTTGTGTATTTTAAGGGAAATAATTGGAACTATTTCCCGAGGCCTATATCATTGAGTGTTCCACGATATTTTGATTTGAATCTAAACAATTCGAATAAATGCATTTTTTAAATAGACATAAAGCTTATAACACATGATAAAACATTTGCAACATATTTTTCGAATTTCATTTACTACCTGGAACATATAAATAGTTTATTCCAAAAGCTCGTTGAACATTAAATATGTGTTAATCCTAGACTGTTAAATTCTTATTTTTGTTAAAAAAAAAACATGCAAGTATTACTTTAATTTTAGTAAACTATGGGTTAACCCATGGTCTTCAGAAGAAGTGGAGGGGTAAACTTAAGAAACTTGATGGAAAATAATGACAACCGCGCTGGATAGAAACCACTGAAGGAGACAAGATGATACATTTTTCCAAAAATTTATCAAATAAGTCACACATAATGAATTAACCAGAAAATGTATCAGTAGATCAGTAATCCCGCCGAAATGCATCTTCAAACGTCTTGACGAGGAATTAGGAAACAAATGAAGCTTGCCTAGTATCCTGTCAGAATTAGCGAATTGGAATCAACATAACATCAAAAATATTTATGATAATTTAAAGATCTAACTGATATAATACTTACCTAATATATCTTTTATATTTGGTCTGATAGTTCTATATTTTTATATTCTTTTATATATGGAGCTTTAAGTGCGGGAATCAGGTTATTACCTGTATATCTAAGGCACAATTTCGATTTTTTTAAGACATAATCTAGATGAATTTATACCTAATCATAAAGGTTTATAAACACTGAATTGTTTGCAAATGTGTGTTAATTTTTAATAGGTAAAAAAGAGAAGACAAGACTCACATAATTGATTTGATTATATCTTGGACGACCGGATTTGAGCTTTACAATTTCAGCCCATCTTCAGGTCTCCGATAAAAAGTTACATTACCACTAAAAAGGGAATGTTTGTTATAGGTTTTTGAAATATAAATAATAACAATACTAAGACTATATTGATATGTTTATTTATATGTTATAAGTGTATTACAAGTATACTAACATACATATCATTTATACCATATAATACGCTCATTAAAGACTTAGTATTGTAACGACGTCATTGCCAGTTAGGCTAGGCACTCCCTCCGCTACCTTCTACTTTCATCGGTGCGCACTGGAGATGGATGACCGGCAACGGTATAAAACAACGTACGAAGCAAGAGAGAATTGAGTTCCGCCAGATAGTGATCTTGTAGACCTTAGTGTATTGACCAAAGGCCAACCCGCATGCAAGTTCTACCAGAGTATTGATCTGATAAGAACCTAATAGGGTCTTTGGGTATTGATCGAAGGCCAAAGCGTCCTGCCGGTGACCAAGGATTGATTAGTCACTTCCCGTTTCTTACCGGATCGAGTATTAATCGATTCGGCCAGCCGTCCCTCCATCAAGTACTGATTGGACGCTTTTCGTTCCTTGTCAGGATCGAGTAGTGATCGATTCTTCTTCTTCTTGTGGGCCTATCCGTTACGGATGTTGACAACTAGCATGGCAATTCTAACTTTATTGGCCGCAGCTCGAAATAGTCCTGAAGTGGTAAAGGAAAACCATTTTCGTAAATTCTGGAGCCATGATATTCTTCTTCTTCCTGGTCCCCTTTTTCCGTAGACCTTTCCCTGTAATATAAGTTGCAGCAGGTTATATCTATGGTCGTTTCGCATTATATGTCCAAGATATTCTAGCTTATCCATCTGACATAGAACGTCAATGTTTGTTACTCGGTCCACCCAGGAGATCCTCAGTATCCGTCTACAACACCACATCTTAAACGCCTCAAGTTTTCCCATGGATGCCTCGGTTAGTGTTCATGATTCAACCCTTATTGTAAATAACCCAAATTGTAAATTATTTCTACTATTTGTAGTTCAATTTATTATCTTTCGTTTGGTGAATCGTGCATTTCATCTCCTTAACACTAAAGGTGGTACCTAGAGCTTTTCTTTCGTCATCTACATTTGATTGGTCAATGCATGTACCTTGTTCTTCTTCAATCGCGACCTAATGTGTTTATCGGGGGGCGGTGGGCTATCTGATCGGGAGTAATTTCTATCACGTAACATCTGCTGTTTTTTTCATGGCCAGACCTGTCACTAGCTTTCACGACCTGTTTGTTCTGTCGTCGGATATTGCATGCTGCACATACTCCCTAGTCTGTATTGCCGCTTCCCTCATATCCTTCATAAGGGAAATCCTCATATTTGGTGCCAGTTTCTCTTTACTTTTGTTTTTATTTTATCTAGCTACCGTTTTCTGTACTTTCTGTACTAGTACTGTACTCGCGTGGTCTATAATATACAATGTTTCTCGTGCATCTTTCGTTGTCACACCACGTGTGCTACCCAGCTTCATTTCATTTGCACAATTTTTCCAATTACATATTCCACCTTTGTCATGCTTCGCACGTCATCATTTCGTATATTATGTTCTCTCAGGCAAACGCCCAACATAGCTCGTTCGATGGCATTGTGTTGTTGTTCTAGAGATATATTTCGTGATATTTGTTTTACGATTTTTACAAACTCATCATATGATACAGAGTATAGTTCCAGATGCGAAACTTCTCGATCTCATGCTTCAGAGAAATTTTCCCATATGAAGCATATGTAAACGTACACATTTTTAATAAACTAAATATGAAATCTTTAACCTTCGTCAATTAGTCAAGAAAATTCAATTATATTTACTGTAGTAATTTAGTTGTCAGTAAAACAGATCAAATTTCAAAGATTTCCAAGATTAGAAAGAATTAAATAATAATTCTGTAGAAGATTAGTTGATTAGAAGATTAGTGTCCAATAAAAAGGCGGAAAGACGCAGTAACAAGTGATCTATGTAATATGGGAGTATAATAATGGCATATACTGTGCAAGACTGGCAAGAGTGGTGGAAAATAATAAACATAACCAAGACTCGTAGTATTGTAGAGCTATAAACAAAGACGATTAATATCATACTAAAGTAAGATGCTTAACGCATAGTAAATTATTTGGGATGTATCTTCACAAACGGCTTTTGAAAATATTAAGAACAAGCGAATTGACGAAAAAGTTGACTTGACGAATATGCCCATCTTAAGTCAAATATCCGGTATTAGCAGAAAATATAGTTAAAATTATGACTGGAATATGTTTTTAATGTCTATTTTCATGAAATTATGGCTTATAATACTTGTACATGTTTTTTTAAACAATAATTTATTCAATTTGATATTACAAATATTCGAATAAAAATACTGCAAACTTCGATTTATCGTACTTAGATTTTACTTTCATATAAAACGCCTTAAACTCTGGCCCAAAAGTTAAAATGTATAGTTCTTACTCACTGAGTAAATAGAAATGCTCATTTTCATGAGCAAAAAATTGACATTAGCGATCTAACATCCAAAACTCCGTAGAACACTATAAGTAAAAAAAAACAAAGCAAACAAAGCTTTTCTATTTTAGTTACTTCACTGTTTGTATTGTCAAAAAAATACGCAATTTATTGGCATAGGTGCATTAGAAGTAGATATTTGCATCAGAAGAATTGACAACAATGGATCGATAGTTTTTTGCCCGCTGCGGCGCAAACAGAAATCCAAAGGTAAGGTAGTTCTAGTTAATACTTTTAATTATTTAAGCCTTTTCCATAACAAACGTAATTGTGCACCAAAATATTTCATTACCTCATGCACCACTTTAGTTGTGACGTCACACCACCAGGTTTTGTTGAGAACTTTATTATGATCAAGCTGAATAAATAGCCTAGATACATCCATATTAGCTCATTTTAAATTCTTTTGTAAATTTATTTATGATACCTTATGTTTAGATTTTAGAAGACTTTAAGACTGCTATACAGGAATATTAAATTAGCAAAGACAAAATATGTTTTCGCAAAGAAATAAAGGATTTTCTAAGTAAAAGTAAAAAACCGTTTTGCGTGATATTTAACAGCTTTCTGCTATTCAGCTTAATAAATAATTAATCTGAAATGTTTCTTAATAGCTTAAAAAAGCTGCTGTAAAAATAGCCAAAGCAATTTTTTAATAAAAAATTAACTTCGGAAATTATGCCATGACATCACACTAACTGTGGCTACAATTTAGTACAATGGTATTTTAAAAATATAGATACATTTAAAAGCTTAATGGTGTCGTCAATTATAACTTTACCAAATAATTTCTTGAGCAACTACTTTCGTTTATAAAATATATAGAAATTTTTGTTAGAGGAAATGGCTTAAACCGATTGGCATTAAAGACACATGCATAATGTACAGTTCACATTAGGGCACAGTATATGTTCTCATCATGTTAATCTGCACTGATGTCATCTTCATGTTGGATAAAAAGTAGCCGAAGATTATACCGTACATAAAGATTGGTAACAGTTATTGGTTTTGTTATTCGCACAAAGTTTGATTGGAGCACTTCCCCTTCCCAGTAGTAATGAGACGTGATTTCACTACCGGTAACTACTGTTCCTTGCTAACTTCGATAACCGTGATCAGTGACCAGATGTATCACTTACCAACTTTATAGAAAAGCGTGCTTACAATATGATATTGACCATGAACAAGACGATCACGGTGAGTACCATCTGGTGATTTAAGAACGGTTAATTTTGGTAACGGTGAAATATGAGATATTTTATGTTATTATCTATTATAGTGATATTTCTCTTTTTTAAATAACAAATTTAAAATAATGTCTTGAAATTTATTGAATACGTGTTGTCATCTGCAACCTTAATATCCACAGGTAGTCATTTCCATGACATGATATGATCTCTGTTCTTTCGCATTTTTCTCTATGTTTTTAGTGTAAGAAAAATATTTTAAATAGTACTGTCAGTAGATGTGATACATTTTTGCAATAGACTATTTTATTGTATTAAAATTACATTTGATTTCTATTCTAATTTTTATGAATGCTTCTTTTGCTTTTTGCAGTTATTTCTAGCATTATTATTCCTGATCTCTTCTCGGGTCTGAGTAAACCTTCTTTATGATCAAATAAAATGAAAATAAAAAAAAATAAAAATATGAATATTAAAAATATAAAACAATTAAAAAAAAATAATATTTTCCAAGTAAATACAGTACCAACTCTGATATTTTAAGTAATAAATTAAGGAATTTGGAAGATTTGTCTATTTTTTTTTTCTATCTAGGGTGCCCTCTAAATAACAGTCCCCTAATTAGGCGTCTATTTGCATAGACTCCGTAAATATCAGAGGCGTGCGGTCCATAGAAGCGTCTATACTTGGATATAAGAAAGTATATTATTATTATTTAATTATTATAGACGTTTTCATCTTTCTTGACGTGTGCGTGTAAAAACACTTGCAATAAGTTGTTTCATCTGTCTTTCCTTGTCTAAGCTCGATTCGTTTACCTCCTCCAGTGGCAGCTATATGTATTCGTAAAGAGGCCGAACTTATCACCGACACCGTACCGGCCAAACGCATCGGTGTTATTGCTACAATACTGGGAGACGTGAGTGGTCTCTTCATTCCCTTCTCATCGCACTTTACCATGACAAACGTGACTCGCACAATTGAATTACGCATCTGTGTATCAGAGAGAGACGACTATTAAAAATTCCGTAGTAGCTTATTTCAGGCACACGCCAAGAACGATGAAACCGAGTTTAACAATTCCTAAGTAATCTATTATGTAGGCAATGGACATCGACAAATATTAAAAATTTATCGTATAAACGAACTCAAATATAGCTATGCCGGCAACACAATTCAACGCATTGAGTCTGTCCTCCCTTAAATCGATAGAAGCGCTTTCCAAATAACCGTACTTATCTTCTTTAAACATGGCTTAGGAACATGTCGTGGCCCACGAGTCATGTTGAATTACGCTGGTTAACAGGCGCGCTTGCTCGGCCGCTTTCCGCATCCCTTATTTGTTTAGTAGCAGTCGATGTACGGTCAGTGACATTTGACGGTTGCAAAAATTGTAAATTTTGTGGTGCTTTTCTTTTTTGTTGTTTATATTTTTCCGCAATGGAAGAAGCGAGTGAAGGACCTTCGTGAGGGTTTGTGAACAATGCAGAAAACTATATTTGTATTGTATATTGTTTATTAAAAAAGGATTTTGAAGTAAAAGTTATCAAGAGATACTGAACATTATAAAGTCTTGTAGGTCAATAGACCCCATTAATTATGGATGGTTAACCTGCTGCAAAATAATATCAAAATTATTTTGCTGGCCTTGTTTACTTTTTAATGCAAGCGAGAAAAAGCACATTGTAGTCACTCGGTATGGAGTATGGAGTAGAAGCGTGGACCCTAACTGAGGCTATGCTTAAACGCTTGACAGCCTTTGAGATGTGGGTATACAGACGACTACTGAAAATAAGCTGGGTCGACAGAGTTAGAAATGAGGAGGTCCTTAGACGGCTGAACCAAACAACACAACTGGTCAATATAATAAAGAAACGCAAGCTGGAATACTTCGGTCATATTATGAGACACCCTGAAAAATATGATCTTTTACATCTGATCATTCAGGGAAAGATCCAAGGTAATCGTGGTCCTGGTAGAAGAAGAACATCATGGCTGAAAAATCTAAGGCAATGGTATGGAAAATCAACTACATCGTTATTTAGAGCTGCTGTCAATAAAGTCACGATAGCGAATATGGTATCCAACATGATATCCAACGATCGATAACGGTCATGGAACTAGAAGAAGAAGAAGTCACTCGGTATTACAGATTTAAATAATTTTTACAAAACTGTAAATAGTAAGGGCTATTTAAGTGCTACAATTAAAGAAAAAACATTCGGGACAAATCGCATTGAACATAGTTTGGACAATTATTTGAAAATGAGCCACATACTTCACAATAACAGTGTAAAAAATAGGGAGGTGTTACTTGAGAGAACGTGACTTAAATGTCAGAGGTCAGGTCATAATGACCGAATCAGCCAATCGAGGAAATTATAGCAGAATCCACAACGATTTAATTAAATAAACTGCTGACGTTGTAATGAATCACATTAAAAATGAGATTAAAAAAGCACCCTTTGTTTTAATTTCACTTGATAAAACAACAGATATAACTAGTTTTTGTCAGTTATGAGGGGGCATTCCTCAAGAGCGATTCTTGGAATTTTTTAACATTCCCAGCGATCAAACCGCAGAGGCTCTGTTTAAAGTTATTTGTAATACTACTTCGATGTTAAAATGTGATTCCAAGCTTGTCGACCAGAGCTATGATGGTTCTGCGGTATTGGCTGGTCTTATCTCGTAGCATGAATAATATTAAAGTTGTTAAAGGTTTCTTTTTGACGCTAAGTGGCTTGGCATCCTATTATTCACAATCATCAAAAAAAAATGCAAGCTTTGCATATGATCGTTCAGAAAAGGTTTCAGAATCCAATCTGCAATTGTGAATAAAAATAATCAATGAATATGGTGAACACAACTGTTCTTTACATTGCATACATAAATTAATAATTTTCAGAATACTGAGGACGAAAACCTTGATTTGCGCCGATCCAAATCCATTTTAAATTCCAGCTTTACCAGAATTCACCTTGTGAGAAGATCATAGTCCAAATAGACGCTCTTAGAATATTTTTACGAAACTATTTTACTGTTATAAAGGACGTGTATCGTTCATAAATCATGTGTCATACGTAACAATTTAAAGGATTAGCAATTTCAAAACGTATTCCACAATTTGAAAAGTGTGTAATCAGTTTGTTCAATCGTCGTATTTGGAAGTGCTTGCTACTTGTTTGTCAATTTGATTCTTATTTTTAAGCCGTTTATATTTTGTTTGAATTTAATTATACCTTTTATTACCAAGAGTCTTTGGCAGATAGAACATGCGTCACTTCTGGAACTATGTATAAAACAATGTATGTACACTATACTACACACTCATGTGTCCTTAATGTGAACCATACATTAAAGAAGAGAATATAATACGTACGACATCTGTGTTCAAATAAATTATCACAGATAACTCGCAGAACACCTGTATTTTTAATATCAACATGCTATTTAGGCCCAACAAATGGGGTCATTATCTCTGTATACAACATTTCAGAAAATCTTTTTAAAAAATTATATTTGATTCCATCTAATACGTAAAATATAAGATAATATATGTTAATTACAGAATTCTTCTGGCATTTATTTTCTGAAATATTGCAACTTACTCCGAAACAAATGAAGCTGTGAAGGTTCGCTTCCCATTAATAGTTTTTAAAAAATACTTTGTCTATTTTAAGGTTTCCCATCATGACTTCCTTTCTCGGTTAATCGGTTCATCTTCAGACTCTTCTTCCCTAAGTAAGGGACTTCCGTCGGTAATCTTAGACCTGCTGCCCCTTTGGCTACCCTTGTGATGATTCACAGGAAAATTCGGAACAAAGTTACCACATGGTGTGCATGGTGCTGATCTTGACAGCCAACTTTTAGCAAACACTGTAAAATATACATCTGTTAGTAATTACAAAGTTAATGATTCCATCGAATTAATATAAAAAAAGATCTAATAATAATACCTGCTCTTCAAAAATATTTGTGGCATAAATTACAATATATACCAAATACGAAAATTAAGCTTGGCAATAATTGTAATAGTTCATAAAGTCCATCGAGCGATTGCCGGTATAAGCAGTCAACCGTTTACTGGCCAATAGCTTCTGATGGAGGATGAGGAAGAAAGATTGGGACAAGACACCTCATTAAAGATCCTGACTGGATAAGTCCTAGTAGAATCAAATGGCTATGATTGCAGCGAAATTCAATTCCGGAGTCTCCTCGATCGGATCTCCAGGAGCAGTTACAAGTACAAACAAAAAGATTAAAATGCAAAGAAGACATCAGAATAAGCACATGGAACGTGAAAACCATAACACAGAAAGGTAAAATCCATAATGCAACACAAGAAATGGCACACATGAAATTAAATATTTTCGGAATAAGCGAAATGCGGCCAGGTTCAGCAACCTCAAATATCGGGAAACACCGCGTTTACTATTCTGGAATAATTAAGGCAAACATGAATTAGGTCGGAATTATATTGACAAAAGAAGTAGCAAAATCTGTTGACAACTTCATCCCAATCTCAGCAAGCGTGATGCTCATACAACTAAAAGCAAGACCAACCGATATTAATATAATTCCCTATAGAAGGAACAGAAGAAGAGGTAGAAGAACCATATCATAGCATTAATCAAGTGGTAACAAGGTTGAAAAAGCAAGACCTAACAATTGTTATGGGTGACTTACTTCCACGCCAAAGTTGGGGCCAGCAAAATATCCTCTGCAGTTGGATAATTTGGACTAGGACACCGGAACGATCGGGTTGATACATTGGAGATTTTTGTGGAAGCAAATCAATTAGTAATAATGAACACCTGGTTTAAGCTACACTCAAGGAAACTGTACACCTGGAAATCTCCACAGGATTCTGTGGGGAGGATTTTAAAAAATCAGATTGATTACTTGCTAGTAAATAAGAGTTATAGGAACGGCTGTACATCTGTCAAAACATACAGAATTAGATGCAGAACAAATAAAAAAATAACTGAAATATGGAAGTGCTGAAGAGGACAGGAATTGACGGAAATCAAAAACCACAAAATGTAGATAACCTGATCACCAATAATACAACGATCGAAAGAGTAACAATATATAAATATTTAGGAACGTGGCTAACCGAAAATGGAGATCAAAGAAAAGAAATCAGATCTAGAATAGAAATGCCAAGAAACACGTTCATAAAATTGAAGAACTTACTTTGCAACCCTAACCTTAATCTAGAGATCCGCACAAGAATGCTCCTTTGAGATGTGGTGCTACAGGAGAATCCACAGAATATCGTGGAATGAAAAAGTAACTAATATAGAGGTGTTACAAATAATAAAAAAAATGTGTGAAAATGTGTAAAAATGTGTGATAGTCATAAAAACTGTTAAAATTAGAAAGATTCAATATCTGGGTCATATAATGAGGGGCGAGAAGTACGCATTCTTCTTCTTCATGTACCATGTCCTTTCAGAACGTTGGTTACCATCGTAGCTATTTTAATTTTATTCACTGCCACCCTAAATAGCATGCTTGTATCTACACCATACCAATCTCGCAAGTTCTTCAACCATGAGGTTCTTCTTCGTCGTGGACTGCGTTTGCCTGCTATTTTTCCTTGCATGATATTTTGTAGCAATCTATATTTGGGACCTCTCATTACATGTCCGAAATATTCCAGCTATCTCTGCTTGATGCTTTTTATGATCTCAGTAGTCTTGCTGAGACGTTCTAGTACTGTGGAGTTACGAATCTTCTCCACAAAGGAAACTTTTAAAATTCTTCTATAGCACCACATTTCGAAAGCCTCAAGGCGATTTAGATCGATTTTATTCACAGTCCAGGACTCGACAGCATAAAGTAAGACCGAGAACACGTAGCAGCGAAGTAGGCGGATCCTTAATACCAATTTTAGGTATCTGTTACATAACACGTAACGCATTACTTAGGTTAATTATGCAAGGGAAGATACAAGGGAAGAGAAACCCAGGACGACGCAAAATATCCTGGCTAAAAAATTTGAGAGAGTGGTTCGGGTGCAGCTCTTTAGAATTATTCAGAAGCGCGGCCAATAAAATTAAAATAGCGATGATGATTTCCAACCTCCGATAGGAGAAGGAACCTGAAGAAGAAGATTGGAATTAATCAACGGTGCTCCGAGTAGATGCAGAATATACAGATCAGGTCAAAATCTTAAGGGAAGTCAGACAGGGGTGCATAATTTCACCACTGATATTAAATCTCTACTCAGAGCACATTTTTTGAAGAGGTTCTAAAAGATATTGATGAAGGCGTCTCAATAAATGAAGTCAAGCTCAATAACATGCTGTATGCAGATGACACAATAGTGTTTACCAATACCATAGAAGGGCTACAAAACTTATTGAACACAATAACGGAAACAAGTATGGAAGCACGGAACATATGAACTGGATATAAACACCAAGAAAAACCAAGCTAATGATCATCAGCAAGGAAAACATAACTGGAGCAAATCTGTATGTGAACCAAATGAGAATTGAACGTGTCTCACAGTACAACTACTTGGGAACTATAACCAATGAGTCGTGGGACAATACCCAAGAGATTAAATGTCGCATCGGAAAAACAAAAAGGACATTCTTGACTATGAGCTCTGTGTTAAATGGTCATGACACCACCCTAAAAATAAAAATATGGCTTTTTAAATGTTATGTGTACTCAGTGCTTCTATACGGAGTAGAAATGTGGACATTGAAGGCGAAAACTTTATCAAATCGTCAGGCTTTTGAGCTATGGTTATACAGAAGGATCCTGAAGATACCATGGACAGACAAAGTCACCAATGAAGAAGTATTACGGAGGATGGAGGATGAACACCACCGCGGATTTAATCAACATCGTGAAGGGCCGTAAGCTGCAGTACTTGCAAATTATTATACATATCAACAAAGTCATCATAGCTAGAATGATCGCCAACGTTTGGAACGGATAGGCACCCTAAGAAGAATAAGTCAACAGTCATTATGTTCATGAATTTATCGTGATATTATCGTGATATTATCGTGATATATATATATATATATATATATATATATATATATATATATATATATATATATATATACATATATATCGTGATATATATATATATATATATATATATATATATATATATATATATATATATATATATATCAAAATTTATGTTTATGTATAACATAGACTAAAGTTTACATATACATGGATATAATCAAATGTGAGTTTTGGAAATAAGCAAGGTAATAGTACTACGAGATGTATAAGAAATATGCAAGTCAAAGAGTGACAAAATGTTTATAAAAGTAATTTTCAGAAAAAATTAACTCGATGATCTTTCTTAAAAACTCATATTAATTTTTAACAAATTCATAATACGTTTTATAATTTCTTACCATTTGTAATACTTTTTGATTTTGTAGGCGTTTCGTCACAGAGTGGCATATAAAGCGTTTTCGATTTAATTTTGTGAAAATAGTTTCTAGCAAATTTTTGTTGTTCCGTTTGATGTTGCGGTGGTACCGGACTTTTCTGCTGAGGCAACTGTTGAATCTTATCCAATAGCTCACGCATTTCAACTGTAGGACTGGTCGCTCTTGGTGGCGATCCTGGCGATCCCATATTGGCTAGACTACTAATGTCTGACCCTGAAAATACAACGTTAATATGTAAAGTATGTGTTACTATTAACTATAATATACTTTATTTTACTCTGGTTTTAACAATTATTGATTGAAATATAAACATATATTTGTTGCAAATATATGTTTTGCAACGGCAAATTTGTTGAAAAAAGTTAATTATACTCAATGTAATGTGTCAGTTATGAAAGAGTAATCATTGTTTTTTGTTTTTATGCCGTCTCTCATCTGAGATATTTATAAAACGACGTTTACACCAACTTTAAAAGATACCCACATGTTCCATTGTTAAGTTTTTCAGAAGTCGAAAGTCGAGTGTAAAATTTTGCGTCCCAGTGAACAGCTTCCATCCTCGTTTTGTTTGTCCTAAGCCATTCCCGGCTATTTCACAGTGAGAGGTGCAGTTTTTTGCATGGCAGTGAATCTCCAGTTTCAACCTCGGAAATTTTAAAGAAATAAAATTAACATTCAGTGATATTCAGCATCTCCAACTTCTAGAGTTTGTAAACGGATAGTAATATAGAAGAATAAGCCTTTCTTTCATCTAGCAAGAAGATTCTTCTAAGTGGCGTTCATTTCAAATAGCTTAAGAACTTCTTGTATTGTGTTTTTTCCAGGAGATTCATGTAAGTACCCCTTTTTGTTTAATTTTTGTAGTTACAACATTCCAGCCCTCTTATCCACGACCCCAGCTCTCCAAAAAAAAACCCTGAGTAGCCGTTCGGAAACGTTTCGCTTTGTTTTGCTTACCCTATCGCTACCCCAATAATTTCTGTCCCCTATTTTCAACCCCTTTTAGTAATACCCTATGTGGTAGGCAAAATAATCGTTACAACATACGTATTACTTTTTCCAGAGAAAGATTAAACAGTACACAGGAGAGAGGGTCTCCCCGGCGCAGCCCGTTATTTGTTTTAAAATGTTCAACTATAGTTTCTATATTCAACTTTTTCAAGAGTTATTTTTGTTAAATTTACCAACTAATTTGGTATTCCTAGCTCTTTCATTGCTTTGCACAATAATTATTTTATAATAATTCGAAACTATTCTAAAAAGTATAAGTATATATAAAAACAATTAGAAATATAAAAAACAAGTAGCTACTTACCTATGCTGTTGGTGACACTATACTGTAGATCTTCTGGCGCAGTTTGAATAGGATTTTCGAAATGCGGAACGCTGCTGGGTAAACATACTGACAGATTTAGGAGGTCTGAAAAGTTGTGATCATCCTCTTGGCTTCCGGAATCGTCTTTGGAAATTTTGTGCTTCTGAAGCTGTCGCGTTTTTGAGGGAAACGTGGCCGGAACATCACAGACATTTTGACTTTTTGATTCTACTCTACCTAATAAAACAAATGAATATATTATTAGTAAATTATATAAATTATATGACTTGTTTGAATTTATAACATTTGTGACATTCAACAAGTTTACAGTAACGAATAGATTATATTTATATCTAGTGACATTTAAATAAAATGACGAAAAATTACTGTATTACTGTATATAGGGGAGAGGGGGGTTAGTGTGGACATGGGGTTAGTGTGGACATAGTTAATTATTTAAAAACTCGCATTTAAATCTTCCGCCCAGTCTGTTCAGGAAGTGACTATTAACGCCACCGAACACCACGTAAAAGTTGGTTGAAATATTTTCTATAATATGGCCGCCAGTGACAGAAAGTGATTTTGTGTGTTGTATCCATTTATTTCACACGGTAAGTAAAATTATACTAAAATTGTTATTGAACTAATTTATTGTATACCTAAGTTAGTGTATGGCTTATGAAATATTTAATTACTACATTTGATATGGAATGAGATAAAATTATCATTTTTCGAAACGTCATTCCATTGTTACAGTCAAACATGGAGTTCGGTCAAACAGCTGATGATTTGTCCACACTAACCCCACAAATGATTATATTTCCAAAAATCATGTGATAAAAATCGCTTTTTTGTTTCAGATGAGGACTTACAGTAGAAAAACGGCGAGAGCTGATATTGATGAAAAAGTTGTAGAGCGTGCAATAAAGGATATCCTAGGAAAAAAAGGAAGCTTGAGAAATATTGCAGAGAAATATGAATTGAAAAAAAGTATGCTTCACAAAAGTCATTTCGGCTAAGAGGAATCTTCAAGATGCTAATATACCCTCTGGTGATGATTCAGGTAACGAAGATGAGTTAGAGAAATTGTTAGCTTGAATGTTTCTGGCGTCAATAAATTTCGAGGTCGCCAAATATTTTCTGATAAACAAGAACAACACATTGTCAATTATCTTAAGAAGGCGTCTCGATTACATTATGGCTTGACTTACAAGCAGGCTTGTACCCTAGCTTTTGAGTATGGTAGTGCTCTACAAATAGAAATTCCTTCGAATTGGACTAAAAATAAGATAGCAGGAAAGGACTGGATATATTCATTTATGAAACGACATGGTGATTTATCTCTTAGAAAACCTGAAAATACAAGCATAGCACGAGATGCAGCCTTTAACAAATCCAACGTGGATTTATTTTTTGATAATTACATTGGAGTTTTAGATAAATTTAAAGGAAGGCCAGAAAGGATAATAAATTTAGATGAGACAGGTATACCCACGGTTTTACCACCACCCAAACGTATAGCTGAAAAGGGAAAAAAACAAATAGGAGCTGTGGCCTCTCAAGAACGCGGTGAAAATGTTACAATGTGCGGAATTATAACAGCCACTGGACAAGCAATACCTCCAGTTTTCATATTCCCCAGGAAGAATATAAAAGACCGGTTCTTAGATGGTGCACCAATAGGGAGCATTGGTCTGGCTATATGACTGCTGAATTATTTTTAGAAGTACTAAAGCACATAAAAATGCACTTAAGTGCTTTTAAAGAAAACCCTCTACTGATATTAATGGATAATCATTCGTCATATAAGTTTGGAAGCTATAAACTTAGCTAGAGAATCTGGAATTACTCTTTTATCGTTTCCGCCACATTGCAGCCACAAACTACAGCTGCTAGATGTTGCAGTATGTGGTCCTTATAAAGCTGCATTACGGGTTGCAATGGGAGACTGGCTTCAAAATCATCCAGGCAGACCTATACAAATATATGATGTTGCTCAACTGTGTGATATTGCTTTTCCTGTGGCATTTACAATGAAGAATATAACATCTGGATCCAGATCTACTGGTTTATGGCCAATAAATCGTCTTGTATTCACCGATGAGGATTATGAAGCTGCCGAAACAACAGATAGGAATCAAGAACCACCAACAGCAATGAACCCAAGAAATCCTGAAGATCCTGAGCGAATATTAGAAGTTGCTTCAATCTCCACAAGACTGCTACCTGTAGCTCCCATTACGCTTTCACCATCAGTAGCAACTACATCAACAGCTGTAATTACTCCTGAGAGCTGCCGCCCTTTTCTAAAAGCAGATCGCTCATCAAACTCCAAAGCAAGAAAAAATAAAAAGTCGACTATTTACACGAGCACACCAGTGAAAGATCAGTTGGAAGCTGAAAAAGAGGCTAAAGATTTGAAGGAAAGACGTGCGCAAGAAAGAACTGAAATGCGAGAAAAGAATAGAGTGAAGAAATCTCTTTCCTATGAACCAAAAAGGAGTAGGAAAGAATCTTCCTCTTCCAATTCTTCTACAGAAGTAATACTTGAATCAGAGGATGAAGGCTGGATGGAAGATGATGGTCAGGACAACGATATTTTTATGGACAAACAAATGGAGAAAAATGATTTCGTACTTGTAAAATTTATGGGTAAAAAATCGGTAACACACTATGTTGGCCAAATCGTAGATATTCGAGATGTGGAGGTACAAATTAATTTTTTAAGGAAAAAAGTGAATAATTTCGTATTTCCCGAAGTTGAAGATGTCTCAGTTGTCGACAAGAACGATATTGTTGGAATTTTGGAGCACCCAGTAGACACTGGCACAAAAAGGCAAGGAAGATTATTTTCATTTAATATTAATTTCAGTTCTTATAATGTATCGTAGTTTCTTTTTGTTAACATAAAGTTTTCAGTATTCCTGTATATGTTTTACTATGCGTCCACTATAACCCCATACTCTGTCCACTTTAACCCCACCACGGGGTCATTGTGGACAAATTATTGATTCCGATTTGAATCAAAATATTTGTTCTATTAAGAAAGATACAAATAAAATATTCACATCGAAAGTTGAGTTGATGTTTACAGTAAATATGTGAGGTAAGTTCAGCAATAAGAATCTTATACATATTTTTTAATTTGCTAATAAGTAAAAATGGTCCACAGTAACCCCCTTCTCCCCTACCGTATGTAAAATACTGTACTATTACTAATAGATATTAATATTTAGTTTAACCCCACGTAAAAGCATATATCTACCTATTACATTCATTCTTTTGTTTCCATTTGCGTACCGAAATATTAATTAAATTAGCGAGAATATGTCTAATATAAATATAAAATAGTTGGAAAAGAACGTAGTATAAAAAAAACAGTTACTGCAAAAATACAAATAATATTACCTGTTCTGGCGTTTTCTAAATCATTTGGCACTGTAGAACTAGATGTATCCAAGGTACTATTCGTTGTGCTGTTTTCGACATAACAAGGATTGTCTCTTATGGAGACCACCTGTTGATGTTGCTTCGGAGAGGGAGTTTTTGACAGCTGACGTGCAGGAGTAACGGGTGCTAAGCAAGGAGTACTCAGTTGAGAGTGAATGCTGGGATTTGGACTAGAAGAACTTTGCTGCAACTAACAAAAAACTATTGTTAACAAGTAAATAAATAAACTAAATCTAATGTATAAGCTTATATCTGCCAACAGCCAATAACAAACAGTCATATTAACTGCTTTGATATTGGCCTCTTGGCGGAAGATCGCTGCTAAATTGCAAACACAACGTCTAGAAAAAGGCGGCACATCTTTCGATCGAAATCTAGTCGTCTTACACCACTAGCCCTAGCTAGACCTTGTTGGCATCTTGTTAGCCGAGAGCCTTTACTAGTATCCTGCGTTTTATTATTACCTGAGAGAATATTTCTTCGGTTTAAGAACACTTCGAAGCGAAGACGATTCCAAAAGCTCTTTAGTGCTTAAATTAACACAAAGCTGTGTGGCTAGACCATTCAGGCCTACAAAAAGTATAGAAACTGACGATTGTTGACTCACTACCTACCTTTTGTCGAGGTAAACAAAAGTCTGGCAACAGACTTATAGTTACCTGCAGAAGCCGGCTAACAGCTCAGAGACAACGTTTCCTGGTCAGATAAACAAGATCTTTGAAATAGGGAAAGACAGGTTGTCTTAAAGCTATTTCAGCTAACGAATATTCATGTAAAATAAAATGCACGTAAGAAAAAGTAGAACTGTAGCCTATAGGCGCATACACATCGAATTTGGACGGTCGATAAAAGTTCGACCGAACTTTGTCGATGATGCTTTGCACGCACACTACATGATATTTATTCGATGACGTTTTTTAATCCACAAATGTTTGTTCTTCTTCTTGTAGTACCTATCCGTTTCGGATGTTGGCGACCATCATGGCAATCTGCACTTTGTACACTGCTGCTCTAAAAAGATTTGTGGTTGTTGTGTTGAACCACGTTCGTAGATTTTTCAGCCAGAAATTCCACCCACCTTCCTGGTCCTCGTTTTTCTTCTACTTTTCCCTGTAAGATTTTCTTTTTTCATTCTCAACAGAATACCCTCATTAGTAACGTGGTCGGTATACGATATCTTCAGGATGCGACGATAAAGCCACATTTCAAAAGCCTCAATTTTCTTGCAGGTGACGTCTGTGAGAGTCCATGACTCAACTCCGTACAACAGTATAGGAAATATGTAACATCGTAGTAACCTGATTTTTATGGTCATTGATAAATCATGACATTTGAATAACTTAGCCATTTTTTGAAATGCAGATCTTGCTTTCTGTATTCTACATTTGATTTCTATGGAATGGTCCCAATTTTCATTGACGTTCGTACCAAGGTAGATGTATGTTTTTACTCTTTCTATTTGTTGACCGTTTACACTAATTTGTCCTAATTGCTGTTCCTTCTTAGAGATCATCATGCATTTGGTTTTCTTAATGTTTAGTGAAAGTCCGTATCTCTGACTGACCTCTGTGATTCTGTTCAGTAATTTCTGGAGGGTTTCAGAACTGTCAGCGAATACTACCGTGTCGTCCGCGTATCTAAGTTATTGATAGATTCTCCGTTGATTCGAATTCTGGCTTCAACATCACCCACTGCTTCTTGAAAGATTTCCTCAGAGTATATGTCAAACAGCAGTGGTGATAGTATACATCCCTGACGAACGTCACGTTTGATTTTAATATCTTCGGATTCTCCTGCCTCTGTCCGGATAGATGATGTTTGATTCTAGTACATATTGCTGAAAGTTCTTAAATCACAGGTGTTTATTCCAATATTGGTTAATATCTCCATCAGCTTGTCGTGCTTTACTGTATCGAACGCTTTATGGTAGTCAATGAAGCACGCATAAATGTCGCAGTTCACGTCTCTACATCGTTGAAATAGCACTTGTATACTAAAGAGAGCCTGTCTCGTACCCACTGCATTCCGAAAACCAAACTGTGTACGGCTGATTTTTTCTTCGCACAGTCTATATATCCTTTGATGTATGATTTTTAGAAATAATTTTAGAATATGACTCATTAAGCTGATGGTTCGGAAATCACTGCAGGATACGGATTTTGTTTTCTTTGGTAAAGCAATAAAGGTCGACTTCAGTCATGTTCTTGGTATTACTCCGCTTAAATATATGTCATTAAATACTTTTGTTAGGTGTTGAATACCGTCGGTGTTAAATAGTTTTATGAGCTCAGCATATGTATTGTCAGGTCCAGGAGCTTTGCGATCTTTTAGTTGTAATATGGCTTTTTGCACTTCATCTGATGTGATTGGTAAGTGGTCATCACATATGTAGGATGGGGGTTGTTCGCATCTAGTATCATCAAAGAGTTCTTGTATGTATTTTGTCCATATGCGGATTTCTTGATTTTTGTCTGTGATGATATTTCCCTGTTGGTCTCGCAGTTTGTTAGCTGTGTTGGATTTCTGTTTGGAGTGATACTTCGGCATTATATGTTTGCTCCATATTACTTAGCTTTTCTGAAAGAATCTGTGCGACTGTTTCTCTTGTTTTGTTATCTTTTAGTCTTCTCATATCGCACTTTTTGTTACTATTCTTTTTTGTGACCTTCTTGAATCTAAACCTAAATTTACCAACAACAGGAACATGATCTGATGATACGTCAGCACCTGGGTAACTCTTAACTGATAGGCATCCATTACGAAATCTCTTGTTCACCATTATGTAATCAATATGATTCCGTAATGGTTTCCGTAAAAATTTGATTCCGTAAAAGGTTTGTTAGGTGGAGTAAACAAAATCACAATGAACACAGAACCACGTAGCAACACGGAGCGACGTACCTGAGCAGTGTCAAAAAAACGCAACTGGTCCTCTAGTCGGTCGATAAAGATCGATGTGTATGCGGGCGTTCGTTTGGTACTATACGCCTTGGAACGACGGCAACGACCACGGCAATCACCACACGACATCGATGCCGTGCCGTTTGGCGATCGATGTGTGCACGCTCACATTTGTTTCTTCGCGCCACCAAAGGAATTTGTTCGATCGAACTTAAGTATTTCTATAACCTAGATGACATAGACTCCACGAGCACGAGGATGCAGTCGAAAAACCTTCGCTCTTCCTCCAGAGCGTCTGTCGGATATGTCGTTCGGATCTGTCATCCCAATCTCCGAATACCTCGAAGGATGGTTCGACCGTACGACAACGAACATGATATACAAAATTAACTAATAATTAGATACAAACATAATATTCACTATATTATAACTTACGAAATGCTGTATTTTACTAAACAAATTATATTGGAGAGATACATGTAGTTCTATGAACGTACAGAGCTACACAGAATTTAGTCTTTTTTCCACATGTTTTCCATATTTCTAGTAATACAACGCAATAACTGACCTGGTGGTAATCTCTACTGGAAGTTGATGCTGAACGAGGTATATATCTTTGCTCTACGGGCTGAGGATTTTGCGATAAATTTTCTGTGGTTATTTCATCTAAACTACCCATATGGGAATAGGGAGGAGGAATAATTGAGTTCGCCTAAAAACACATAGAGATTATTGGTCGGTATTTATAATAGTATAAAAAATTAAAAATTAACAAATTAATCTAAGAACTGCATTATTTCACACTCAGATTACTGTAAATAAATTTACACTTGTTTAAAAGAAAGACGTCGATTAAGGTTACCACAATAAGACGTTGATCTGTACTGATTTTTCATACGTCATATGGTATCAGCCAAAAACCAGTACCGAAATCTGAAGGGTAAACAAATTGCTAAGGAAATTATATTTATTATTTTTCTAATAAATTCTTATTAGAAATGTTTAGAAATTTATTAGAAATTAGAAATGGCAAAAAATATTCTTCATTATAGTTGTTTCGCCTAAGACCCACCTAAAATAAAGTATATTTCTAGTCATTATTTCATAATCCATCGTGATGAAATAACGACCAAAATTTAAAACAAATCTCAGAAAAATATCAGTAATAAATAACAAATAATGCACTCACTTTGAACATATACACTTGCGTGCATAGAAATCGGCCCATTGTAAACTTTTGACTTTAACTATATTTTTTTCAAGAAATATTCATCAGATCACAAAAACAAATATACTGTTTGAAAGACAATTTAATATTCTTTAATGTGAGTATAAATTTATCAAGAAGGCGTATCGTTTACATGCGTAGTAACCGGTAAACAAATAAAACGTGTTTATGTGGTAATTGTCACGAAAATAACAAAATTGTCTAATTGTAAAAGTATTGCCTTTGCAAGTGAAATTTGCATATTATTCGTTTTTCATAATCTCAGCAGTGTTCAAGTGTGTTAGTTTAATGCATACTACACCACAAAAAGCCGTCCAAGTTATTGCTCTAATCAAAAATGGACTTAGTCAGCGAGCTGTTGCTAGACAATTGGATATGTGTATTATATTTATTGTGTCAACAACATTAAGAAATCGCCAACTTAATGCCGTTCAGGTGCAACGACAGCTCTGTGAGGTGCGAATAGTGGCTGTTAGTGGACAGTGAGACGAAGACTGCGGGAAAATAACCTGACCCCTAAAACACCTGCGATTGGTCCAAAACTTACTCCAGCTCATCGGAAAGCACGCCTGCGTTTTGCACTGGATCATCGGAATTGGACGTTGGAACAATGGGGATCTGTTCTGTTCTCAGATGAGATCAAAATATGCCTCTATGGTAGCGACCGAAGAAGGAAAGTGTACCGGAGACCTATAGAAAGCGTACCTCCTTTCTATAGGAGCACAAACCGATCTTGAGTTCATTCGTAGGACGACCGTGTTCACGGAAGAAGAGGTTTAACGGCTGCCAGATATATCGAACTGATTTTAGCAATTCATGTGATACCTTACGTCGACTACATTGGAGACGAATTTATCTTTATGCATGACAATGCAAGGGTACACACCGCAAGAATCGTGCAAGATTACATTGCAGAAGTCGGTTTTCAGGTTATAGACTGGCCAGCAAACAGTCCTGACCTAAATCCGATCGAACATTTATGGGATGAGCTAAAACGAAGAATTCGAGCTAGACTTCATAACCCAGACTCGATCCCAGAGCTTATTTTTGCAGCAGAAGAAGAGTGGCTTAACATCCCACAAGCAACAATAGCAAACTTGATTAGATCTATGCCTAATCGTATGAGAGATGTTATTAGGGCAAGAGGAGGTCATACCCATTAAAAAATTAAGTGTTAAGTTTTAAATTGTCAATAACCCTATTTATGTTAATAATAAAAAAGCTTAATTTGCTTAATGAATTAATTTCACTATGTTAAACATAGGAAGCCGAAATAAGTTTTCATAAATTTATACTCACATTAAAGCATATTTAATTGTCTTTCAAACAGTATATTTGTTTTTGTGATCTGATGAATATTTCTTGAAAAAAATATTGTTAAAGTCAAAAGTTTACAGTGGGCCGATTTCTATGCACGCAAGTTTAATATCTATTATAATAAGAATCACTTTGAATATATAATAAGAAATATCTATTTTTGGAGCATCACAACTTGTACTCGTTTGCTTAAACACTTGATTCGAGTTACTGGATTGATTTTCTGTAAAATTTGTTTAAAATTTGTTAACACAGTAATTCATATCCCTAGCAACGGAGCAACACAAATGCGATTTTTGTGCTAAAAATTACAATTTTCTTTGAAATTATATTTTTTACCTGAACTTGAAGTCTTGCTATAGAAAAAAATGTTGTATTGCACACGACGATAAAATCGCATTATCTTCTCGAGCATAATTAGCGTCGAGACGTCAGCCGAAAAACGCTCTCAAATATAAAGTACAATTTTATCGTCTTGTACAATAAATAACTATTATTAGGTTTATTTACTTTCCTATAATCTGACAATATCCAAAGATTTTTTTATGGCAAATAATGTTTTATTTGATTATTAGCAATTTCCTTAACTTTTGACGAGCAGTTTATTACGAAAGTTGGCTATTATAATACCATTAATATATAGAAAAAAAGCAAATAAACACGCCTATTTATGTTGACAACTGCTTACAACATGAAAACCAAAACATTCTTGTTTTTCACAATCATATTATTTTCATAAAGGATTTCCGATATTACTTTTTGTTGGCTTACTTTATTCCTGTTTGCTTTCATTACCAACGTGCTTACACTTTTTATGCTTTGCTTTTTAATATCTAAACTTTTGTTTAAAAACAATTACGACCTTTATAAATCCCTTGTGTATTTTATAATAAAACTATATCTCTGTTTTATAGGATTCAATTAAATTAAAAAATCAATATGGACGTTAATGGGCTCGGAAGTGAATGCCATTATCCTTGAGCGTTTCCTTGACTTCATCCGTTTCCTTATCAAATTCTTATATACATGATGGTCCTCTTAAAATAAAAATTACGATTTAGTTAATGCCGACCCATCGAAGAAAAAAAACTAGTTAGATTAGCCTATGGAATAAAAAACGCTGTTTGGGATTTTAGTCACTTGCACAGCCTGACATAAAAATGACAACATAAAACAAATAATTTGATTTTAAAAAATTAAGTGATCGGTTAAAAGGAAAGATAGTAGGATCTTCCGCAAGGAAGATTCCAACAAGATGGGATAAAAAAAACATAGGAATCTACAAAAGATCAATAAATGAAATTAAAGAAATGAGCAGAGACAGAGATAGATCATCCACAACATGACGACGACACCCATACTACCTCCAGAAGGTCAAGATTGAAAAGAGATAAATAAAATTAAAAGTATAAAAAATACTAAATTTAGCTACTCTACCATTCTTTAATTTCAACAATAAAATCGTAATCCTTTTGCATGTATCCTTTTATGGAATTGACCTTCCTAATTATATTGTAATATTTGCGCAAGATGAAAAAATTTCATATAAGCGTGTTTTGCTTTAATCCTAGAGTTTTCCATTAACTGCCTTATAAAAATTGCATCTGTTTGTCTTAAATCCAAACTAATGTTTTCATCATAGTATGTTTAAGTAATTTTATGACCTTATTATTTGTACCTTGTTGAGCAGTCTCTTTTTTTTATATATTTGTACTGAGATGCTGCGTCTATAATCTGAAATGTTATAGTAAATTGTCAATGTTTCATGGAAATGTTCAGCAAATGTCAATGTCTTGTAAGGTCATCATTTTTGTAAAAAGAAATATTTTCATATATAACGAGTCTATGTAGGCCATTTAAATGAAAAGCGCCTAGTTTCTGACATGTTATTACCTGGTCTATGTTTCATTAATCGACCATATAAAGTCAAAGGTCCAGGATTAGCATCGTTTTAAGGCGAGCTCAGAATCTGAACTACTAAAGAAATAAAAGGTTTTAATATTGATAATTTAGATAATGAAGAGTTTTAATGTTTGGCTCCAGCAACAAAAGAACAATTCGATGAACTTTTTACTTATTGAGATCCTATTTTCAAAAACGGTAGACATTCATAAAAGGGATTTATTGATGTTTCTACGTAAGTTGAAACAAGGTTTGAGTGACAGTTTTCTCATATTTTTTTTTTATTATAACAGTAGACAATATAAACCTCGTTTGGGCTGCATTTGGAAGGATGATGGATATTTTTAAGTTTAAGTTTCCAATGTGTCTGAAAAGAAAACTATTTAATCAATGTATTTTGCCAGTGATGACCTACGGCGCAGAAACCCTAACGCTCACAAGAACAGTGAGTAAACTACAAGTTGCGGAAAGAGCAATGGAGAGAATTATGTTAGGGATTTCTCTACGTGATAGAATACCCAATGCTACTATACGCAAAAGATCAGGAGTAGCAGACGTTATTGAAAGGATAACAACACTAAAGTGGAACTGGGCAGGTCATGTAGCAAGATCAGTTGATATCCGGTGGACAAAAAGAATTTTTTAATGGAGACCCCGAATACAAGCTTACAGAAACAGAGGTCGATCCCCAACGAAATGGACAGATGACATAAAAAGAGTGACTACAAATTGGATTCAGATAGCGCAAAATCGGACTGAGTGGAAAAGCATGCGAGAGGCCTATGTTCGGCAGTGGAAGTTAGAGGCTAGTAGATGAGACAATATGTTAGTAATAGTAGATCGTGTTAGAACATTACTAATTCAAAGGTTTGTTGTACAAAACATTGAGCCTCAAGCAATACCAAGGAACCCTTCATTCAGCAATACGTAACATCTTACTCAAATATTTACATTTACCAAAGATAAATCTATTATTTGGATGCCACATATGCTTACTTACATAAAAGCAACTATTTTCAAGTACTTCCACAATACTAGGAGTAGGAATCTTTTAAAACCAATATTAGTTGTACTACCTGATATTTTGCTACATTTAGGATTATACTTTTCTGATTCAACATAAATTTAAAGAAGATGGTAGATAGATCATATTGAGATCATATACCATTCTTACAATTACTGATAATTCACTATTACTACTAATAATTCACATATCGTTACGAACAATCGATGAATTGTAGAAGGAAAAAATGACCATTTACGTACTGTCTTTAAATTATTTGCTAATCCTATAAACATGCAACATACAAAAAAACTAAATGATTTCTACCGTATTGCTAATGCACTGTTAAATATTAAATTTCAAATAAGGTTTCACCCACCGATCTACATGGAAAGTGCTACAGCTGAAGCTGCTAAACAATTATTACAAAGATTATTAATTCCTAATGTGGTACAAGCTAGAGTTAAGACTGAAAATCTGATTTAAAAAAATGATCAATGGAGAAGAAGACTTCATAATGATGATTTTTTCAACTTTCCCGTTCCCGATTTAGAATAATTAAAATACCTTACGATTGGTATATATTAAACACTTGCACAGTCTTAAACAAAAGATAATATAATTAGAGACAATGACAAAGAGTTTCAAAAATTGGTAAGAATATGGACGAACCCGAATTCATACGAGTTTAAATATTTTCTAGGTTTCGAGGTTTCAAGCTATTAATCACCAAATATTCATTTCCTACACGGTTGATAAAGAGAATGGTGAAGATGAGACTGCAGAAGACCCAATTAAAGGGTACCACTGTACCTGTCAATCTGGTACTAGAACTGTGAGTATTTAGGCTTTGCAAGGCATTAACTCAGTGTTAAGTATGCTGATCATCGTTACTTAACACAACTTATGATGCATCTAACCGAAATCAAAAGAATAATAACATACATATAGTAGAAGATGACTTAAACCCGATTTTGTCATATAAACGATTCTTCAGAAGGCTGCAGCTTCGGAATAATAGTTTTTCAGACCTACGTTCCGTTGTCTTTTTTATCTACGTACAGAGAACTATTAAGAAGATCAGAAGAACTACTAAGATGTAAATTGGAGGTGGAAGATCAGATAATAGAACAAGTGATGGAGTTTAAATATCTAGGCATCACATTATCTAGCTACGGAAAGCTCGAAACTGAAGTAGAAGATCAAGTGAATACAGACCAATATCAGACCAATAATGACATACGCTTCAAAAACTGTACCTGACACAAAGAGGACAAAAAGGATGTTAGAAACAGCAGAAATGAAAACCCTGGGAAAAGTTGATGATAAGACTCTATAGGACAGAGCTATAAGTACAGATATACGACATAGATACAAGGTGGAGAATATCAAGAACTGGATAAGAAATAGAAGAGTAGAATGGAACTATTATATAAACCGAATGACAACAAATAAAGTAGTAAAGACGGCAAGAGACGGTTCCCCAATAATAAGACGATCAGTAGGAAGATCACGAAAACGATGAAACGACAACTTACTGGAGGCACATTGAAAAACAGAAAGAGTCGTTTGTAACTATTGACACTATTTATATTTTGTGTATCTGCTGTTTCGACTAGTTCTATGTCAAAATCTTTTTTAAGCTGTCAAAATATTTCTTTTGGCGTATGTTTATATTGTTTATAAGTATTTTATTGTTTTTTTCAGAAAAAACCTATATTTATTTGTTTTGAATTTTTTATTCATCGTTTTCAATATAAAAACAAAAGCAGAAAATTATGAAACAAAAACAAAAACATGGTACACGTATTCCTTCGTTGTTCTTTGTAAATTGGCGTCTTGCACTCCTTGCAATAGTTGGTGGTTATGCGCCTTTTTTTGGTTGGACAGTAGAAACAAGTCTACCTCTTCTTTTACTGGGTCATATTTTCATCATCTTCTTTAGTTATGTTGAGGATCTCAGCTATGTCTTAGTGGATATTTAGACATAAACTTGCGGTGTTTTGTATGTTTAGCATCAATAGTTTTGCAAGAGCAAGGCTTAACTCAATCATATATTGATATCTGTAGATAAGTTTTATGCTTTTCTTTAACACATTAAAAGTATAAATATGGTAAGAGTTTATGCTGGCCATATTTATCTTTCCATATAATACGCATAATGGCCATTCTCCGTGTTTTTCTGCTGGAACTTATATTAGAACACATTTGGTCGAAGGTGTCTACACCTACTTGGGTTTTATTATAGTTATGGTTATGAATTATGGATGATGGCTTGTCGGTTTCTTCTACGATTTCTGCACCCTCATGCATTGTTAAAAGTAACAAAACTACTGTGTTTCTCTTTGGCATGTAAGATACTTACGTCTTTTTTCAATCGAAACAAAACACTGGCGTATTACAAGTTCGGTCTTTAACTTTCAAGAACTACTTAGGAATCTCCTGCATATTCTTATGCATGGTTCCTGTAATGGTTAATTCGTAGAGATCTTGTAACAATTGGTCAGTAAGAAAAACCGATGTGAACAAGCTGTTCATAGTTACGTTACGATGAGTACCGTGAATTGATTTAGTCAACTCTTTTACATAAAATTCAGCTACAAGCAAATAGTTGGTTTCTGTTTTTTTCCCAAGTAAGCATTTTCATCTACTATATATTTGGTTGAGTAATCGCATACCATAACAATTTTTATCCCATACTTCGCTGGCTTTTTCGGAATATACATACTAAAATGGCAGCGTTCTCGGAATGCCAAAAGTTGTTCGTCAATTGTGACGTATAAGGAATCATTTATGTTTCTGTTTTCTCTTGTTTCCTTGTTATCAAATCTAAGAGAGTTTAGCAGGAATAAAAAGAGATCACAGTTCATACAAGATGTAAAACTTGCCTGAAATAGTGGCATCAAACATATCCCTTGTTGATAAATTATTATCTTGATTTGCCACAGAAAGAACTGAAATACCAAATAAAGCTTTAAATTCGTATTTTGTCGTTATGGTAACATTATGGTGGCCACTCTATTTTCGAGCTTGAACCGCTATCTCTGGATCTGTATGTTGCGGAATTATATAAAATATATTGTCAGAAAAAAAAATGCAAAAAATAATCAGTCAGCGTAGAACAGCTTTTGTAGTCCCTCTAGGACTCGATATAAAATTTACGATGTTCATAGCAGTTGTTCTTTTAGATCTTTGAGGCAACTCTGTTGACCATTTGTGACCATTCTTACCCACAAGACTTATGGTTTTGAAGTTAAATACATATTTTGAACATTGTCCTCTCCCCAATCAATACCACTATCTTCAAACAGGTCTGAACCACTCTCTTCCCTGTTCATAGTTCATGCCACTTTCTGCTCCAGTTGTTTTGCGAACACAATCTTTGGACTTGACATCCTTATCAGACACGATCAATGTATTATTCAGTGAGGTTCTAATGTAACGGATAAATTTATTTTAAACAATATTATGAATGCGAAAAGTGGAAAATCTTACAACAGGCCAATTTTTATATATAAAAATACACTTTCTCAAAGCATTATTCAAATGTGATAAAGCGTTAAAAAAAGGTTTCAATGCTCTATTCAGCAATGCAAATACTTTTCTTTTTTGTACAGGGACAGTCAAGGAAAAAATGATTTTATTTCATTCCATCAAAAACCATCGAGTCGAATATCTTTCACGATTGGATAGTCTATTGGTTATTTTGTTTTCAAAAAAGTAACATTGGATCTTCTTATGACATTTACATATCACAAAAATATTAGAAATATTTAAAATTAATATTAGGTCGCTAGACCTTCCCAATAATTTGAAGTGAAAATACTTTTCATTAGAAATTTTTAAACATTATTATAAATTATTTGAAAATGAGCTTTACTGAATACCAGAGAACTGAATTAGTAATATTGATTGGAGTGAATGATAAAACAAGAACGTATTCTGAGGTATTCAGATTATTTAATGAAAAGTATCCTGATCATCACATTTCCCAGTCTACGGTGAGTAGAATAGAGAAAAAATTCCGAGAATTTGGAACTGTCAAAAATGTTAACAAACCTGGCAGATCAAAATTGAATTATCCAAAAAAAATTTGACGTATTGTTAACTGTTGAGGAAAATCCACAAAAATCACCAAAAGAATTGGCTGGTGATAATGATATGAGTAAAACTTCACTTAACTAAAATTCAACTACTACAGGAACTAAATAAAGATGATTCAGATCGTTGATTACAATTTTTTGAACTAATTACGAACATTATGTCAACGGAATTCGGTGTTTCCCAAAAATATTCTTTTCTCAGATGAGACATTTACTCTACATGAAACGGCCAACAAACAAAATTATTGATAAAAAAAAGAGGTTAGTCTTCGTAAGTGGGTATATTTATTTAAAAACCCTTAAATACAACATATAGTTGTAAAAGATTATATATCTTGTTGTTAAAAAACTGTGATGTTCAGTATTAAATTAAATATGACTTCAGGTAACATACATTGCTAAAGTGAGTTCCAGAGCCGGGGAGTAAACCTCTACACACGGAGAACAGCTGGAAACTGATTGACAATATACCTTTGAATGGTGTCAAAAACAAAATGTCAATGTAACATGGGACTATATTAGTTATACCTAGTATTACTACAACCAAAAGATTCAAAAATTATTTTGATGATTTTAAAAAATTTAAGAGGATAACCTGTGTATTAGGCAACCTATGTTACTATGTTAATACACAGGCCATCCTCTTAAACATGACTTTAACACCATCGATCGGTGATTTCACATCGATTATAACCCAAATTTTTAAATCCCAATACCTAGATTGCTGTTATTATTTTTTAAAATCATCAAAATAATTTTTGAATCTTTTGGTTGTAGTAATACTAGGTATAACTAATATAGTCCCATGTTACATTGACATTTTGTTTTTGACACCGTTCATGGGTATATTGTCAATCAGTTTCCAGCTGTTCTCCGTGTGTAGAGGTTTACTCCCCGGCTCTGGAACTCACTTTAGCAATGTATGTTACCTGAAGTCATATTTAATTTAATACTGAACATCGCAGTTTTTTAACAACAAGATGTATAATCTTTTACAACTATATGTAATTTAAAGGGTTGTTACCCATGTATTTTGGTGGCTCAGGCATTTTAACCTAGTAAGTATAGCCATTTTTTCTTTTTAACCGTAGTCAAAATTTCATAACCATGTTTGTTTTAACTAAATGGTTTATACTTATTTTAGGCAATTTTAAAATTTAAACCTGATAATGGACTGTTTAGTACGAAAACGTTTGTTTTTTTTTGATGTAGCCCTTTTAAGGGTTTTTAAATAAATATACCCACTAACGAAGACTAACCTCTTTTTTGTGATACGTGGTATACAGCCAGCTACAGGAATTGTTTTCCTTGTGAAAAATTATTGATATTGCAGTACGCAAACTTTGCACTGGATGAGGGAAGGCATATTAAATAACAGAATAGTTGGACCGTACTTGTTTGAGAGTACAGTAACTGGGCCGAGTTATTTGAACTTTCTACAAAATGTTTTGGCACCTGATGTACGACCTCGCTTCCCAGATACTGTTAACCCCGCAGAAATTAATAGAAACATATGGTTTCAACAAGATGGAGCCCCATCACATTCTGCAGCAGCAGTACGAACATTTTTTGATTAAACTTTTCCGCGTCGATGGATCGGTAAACGTGGCGAAATTGAATGGCTACCCCATTCTTTCGATCTGACTCCACTGCATGCAGATTTCTTGTGAGGCTATTTAAAAACAAAAATCTACATGAAACCATCCAATATTGATGATTTAAAGCACAACGTGAAGCAAGAAATAATTGAAATCACCGCTGAGATGTTGTAAAATGTAATCGAAGATTTTCAACGCCGTATATATTTCTGTCAAAAAATGAACGGTAAACTTTTTAAGCATATGACCTACACTAAATTGTTGTAATTATTGTTAATAAATTTAAAATTCGTTTTATGGCACTATTATTTTACAAAATAAACAAAAAGATCTGATGTTACTTTTTGGCAACAAAACAACTAATAGACGAATCAATCTTGAAAGATATTTGACTCATGGCAGAATGAAATAAAATAATTTTCTTATTCACGTATTCTTCTTCTTCTTAACTGGCTTTACAATTCGTGTTGAGTTTTCGCTGCATCCACTAAATTACGTATTGTTTATTAATATATGTTATTGATAAAAACGACACTGAACTAAATTCAAGTTTAATTTTCGATCGAACAGTTTAATAATTAAAATTAATATAGATATTAAAAAATCCTCACGTCAGCAAGGCATTGTAGCCTGTATCCCAAAACCAATGGAAAAGTAAGACACCTACATTTAATTCATTCGCTTATTGTATACTTAATTTGCTTAGTTTATTCTACATTTATTTACTTTCAGAATTAATACTTGGACTGAATCTTAATATTTTAAATTTCCGATAGGACTTTTCTAGGCCGTATAAACATCGGACACTCTGTAGCTACCATTAAAACTACGCTAATTCGCAAAATAAATAATAAAAATGTTAAAAGTTACCTCGTTAACAGCGTTGCATAAAAAACTGGAACTTAAGGAGTCTATTGTGCTAGTTGCAGATAATGATCCTGAAAAACAATTAATGGTTATTTAGTTCCTGATATTCTGTAAGATCTTTTACAGGGTAAGAAGATTATAAAAGATTTTAGAAAACATTTCAACTAAAAGTAGCATTAAAAACTTTAATGGCAGGGACATCAGATTATATGTGAGATATTATTTTTTCTTTTTTAAGTATCTGAAGGTCGGAAAAATAATTTACTTTCTTACGTTTTTATTCATGATACTATGAACTAAAGATAAGCCCACGCGCACGCGAATAGTCTATCTCTTTTGCACGTGTGACGTCACTTGGAGACAAATATCAGCAGAAATGTTCTAATTTGCATGGAGTTTTGTCAGATTTAGTATTGTTTTATGGTTTATCTAGTACGTTGACCAATAAATGTGTGCATTTTTGATAAACTATATTTCAGAATATTAAATTAAAGATAAACTTTTATCACCAATTGCGAAGTGGTTTTATCTTGGAAGTCATAGTATCATGGTTTTTATTTAACACTAGTACTCCAGTCGTTAGAGACAAAAAAGCCACTCAACCTCTAAAAATTATATGAACAAGCTGAATTTTGCCCAGAATATTAATTTTGGAATCTCAAAAAGATGCAAAAAAGTTAACCTTTTTTACCCTAGGGCTTCCCCCCAAAACCGACATCGTAGGGGAGAAATTGATTTACCAAGATTTTGAACGCAGAAGAAATATATATATATATATATATATATATATATATATAGACAAGGTAGTCCAAAATTTTTTGACTAGTTTGGAAAAAATATGTAAATACTTTTTTCTTTTTGGGTGTGGTAGTCAATAAAAAATAGAGCTTTGCTAAGGCGTACTATTTATTCTGAAATCCGAGCTTTCGGTGGTTATTTGCCACCTTTATCAAGGTCTACAATGAAAATTACTGTGTTATAACATTAGGCTGATGTAATATAAAAGTTATAAAAACTTACCAGAAAGTAAGATTCATAGCATATAAAACACAACGTTAAATAACATAATGTGATCTGAATTATTGAAGGCATTAAAAATTTTAAAACTTTAAAATACTTAAAAATTAAAGAACATGTTACAAAGTTTAAAAAGTAAAAAATAAGACGACATGTTTTGACAAAAACAGTCGTGTTCGCAGGTTTGAATTCAGTCACATCTCACGAACAGAAAGAGGTAGTAGGAGGAACTATTGTTGTTTAAATAGTTCGATGTAACTACAAAAAACAAACTTTCAAACTGATGTCTAACAAAATGCCGTTTGTGATTTTAAGTACTACCAACCATGTTACCAACTTAGAATTGAGAGGGAAATTTAAAAAAAGGTTTTATTATGTCAAAAAATAAAAAGAAAATAGTATTTAGTAAATAGGTTTAGAAAAAACAAACAACCAAAACAAAATGAACATCTGAATAATAACTGAAGTTAATCATGATAATTATAGCAATTAATAATGGAATTTACGAAACATGAAGCACTCTGAGATGCAGAAAACCCTAGTCAAAAGTCAAAATAAAATTGTAAATTTTGCTAAGATTCTGGATCTCAGATTTTTTATTCAGATTGTTGTTATCACTCCTGCTGATATGTACCATTTCTAAGAATGTTCTCTTAAATTTATTTTTCTCTCTGGCTAATATTTTAACATTGTTGAAATCTATCTTATGGTCTAGATCGATAGTGTGTTCTGCCAAAGCACAAGTGGGTTTATTTAGTCTACAGTCACTCTTATGAGAAATGATACGACTAGACAGATTTCTTCCAGTTTCACCAATGTACGTGGATGGACATTCAGTACATTGAATGCAATAAACAACATCTCTTGACTCTAAAGTAGTTAGGGGTTGTTTTATTTTGCTATATAGCTGACGTATGGTTTTGATGTTCTTGTTAGCTATTTTGATGTTCTTAAATTCTTTGAAAATTTTAGTAAGTTCTACGGTTAGTTTTGGAATATATGGAAGGGCATAAAAATACACACTTGTTTGAGAAGAATTGTTTTGTGCTGAGGGCACTGATTGAGAATTAGTGAGAATGTTATTTCTGTTAACAAATGGAACATTAAAAATTAATTTATTAATCAGTCTTAGAGGATATGAATTTTCAACAAAAATATTCCGTAAGATATATATATATATATATATATATATATATATATATATATATATATAGAGAGAGAGAGAGAGAGAGAGAGAGAGAGTGTTTGCAACTTTAATTTTGTCGCTTCTCGCATCACAATCGCCATAATTTCTTATCGGCCCAGTCTCCTTCTTGAAGACCTCTATTTTCCATTTCTATATGAATATTGGATATCCATTTCTTTCTTGGCCTTCCCCTTTTATTTCTCTGTGTAGGTCTCCAGTTCCAAACCTTTCGTGTATCCTTTCTTCGTTCATCCGTCTCAGGTGTCCATACCATTTTAATTGTTTTTCGGCTATCGTATCCATTATTGTGTTCTTTACTTTCATTCTCTCTCTTATGTTTTCATTTCTTATCTGGTCAAACAAAGTTAACCCGGAACATCTTCTCCAGTACATCATTTCCGTTGAGAGGAGTTTTTTGTGACATATTCTTGTTAAAGACCCACACTTCTGACCCATACGTCAGCACCGGCTGAATCATAGCCTGATATATATTTTTCTTTGTTTTCTTAGTTAAAGTTTTATTCCACAGGATCGGATGTAGTGTTTTTATCATGTTTTTTCCTTTTCCTATTTTTCTTGTTATATCTTTGTCGTCTCTCCCGTCTTCGCTTAGTGTAACTCCAAGATATTCGTACTGATCAACGTTTTTAATTAATCCGCTTTCTGTTTCCATGTCTTGACCGATGCCTCCTATATTCATGTATTGTGTCTTTTCGGTATTAACCTCTAATCCCCATTTTTGAATTCGTCTATTAGTTTGTTTATCATGTACGTCATATCTTGTAGGTCCTCGGCAAGAACTACCTGGTCGTCTGCGAAGAGGATTGTGTATATAGGAGTGTCATTTACCCATATGCCCATTGGGCTACATTTTCTCATCCAATATTTTAAAGCATTACCAAGATATATTTTAAATAGGGTTGGGGAGAGGCAAGAGCCCTGTTTGACACCCTTTGTTTGGGTGAAACCTTTGGAAATTTGGTTTCCAACCTTAATATAAGCTTGGTTATCTTGATATAGCTTTTTCACGGCATTTATATATACTGCATTTATACTTGCTAATCTCTTTTCCGTTAGATGTTTGAGAGTAAATACATTGTCGACACAAGATCTCCCTGGTCGGAATCCACTTTGTTCTTCGATCTCTGTGGCTTCTTTTTCTATTCTGGCTTTCAGAACTCTTTCATACAGTTTGCCAGTGGATGACGTAATGCTGATACCTCGGTAATTACTGCAGTCATTCCTGTTTCCCTTTTTGTAGATGGAGTTTATGTACGAGACTTTCCAATCTCTTGGGATACTTTCTCCTTGTAGGCACTTGTTAAAATTTTACAAAGCAATTCTAATGTTATTGCAGTGGCATGTTTGAATAACTCGATAGGTAAATCACCCGGCCCAGGAGCGTTATTATTTTTCATTTTTTGTAATGCGTTTTTTATTTCTTCTACGGTAATCATCGCCACTTCATTTAACCCCGTTTCAACTCTATCTATCTGTGTGTCTAGAAACTGTGTACGTTGTTCATTTAATAGATTTTCATAATAATTTTTTCATCTTTCTATGTCTATGGGTTTTATTTTTTTTTTTGTTTCGTTTGTATTTTTTCTAAGAATGTTGATAGTTTTCCAAGCTTGTCTGGACCTAGATCCTCCTACTACTACATCTACTACATCCTAGAAGAAAAAAATGTTTTAAATAAAAAATGTAGCTGAGACAATTTTTTAAATATTTTACGTGCACGAAATCAATGTTCAATAAAATTTGTATCAGCTCGACGGTAAAAATTCGATAATATTTAAAGTTTCCTATCGACAAAAATCATTACGCGTTTTAAGGGTAAAGAGTTTAGCTTTCGTATTCAGTTTTTGTATTTTGCCACAATTAAACTTAGATTTTATAAAGGTGTTAAATAAATAAACGTGGCACGATTTTTGTCATTTTTTATGATTTTCGTGAGATCAATACAATATATCCCTTTTGTTGACTGGCCACTATAAAGTTTCGACTGGTAGAGCCTAACCTTAAAAACCTATAGCATGAAATTTTAGTTTTGAATTTTGGCAACAAATGTGACGCATTTGAAATATGCTTAAAAACGCTGGAGTTCATATAACAAACAATCTAAAACGTTTAAATTTTTTTTTTTCAATAAAACTAGTAAGTTTTTTAAAAGAACCAAACTTCTTCTACAAACGACACCCAAACCCGTCTTCTTGGAGACATTTCCGTGTCGTGCGATCGTTTTAAACGTTTTAAAACATTAGATTCTGCGTTCTCAAATGCCTCATATTTGTTGTCACAACTGAAAATTGAAATTTCATGTCATAGGTTTTAAAGAATGATGTCTAAAAATAAAAATTTAACACCTTTATAAAAACTGAGCTTACTCGCTTTCAAATACAAAACTGTATACGAAAGCTGTACTTTTTGCCTTCATAAAGCATCTTGATTTTGAAAAAAATATCGAATTTTTACCGTCGAACTGATACAAATTTTATTGAACATTGATTTCGCGCACGTAATTGACATTCAAAATCCACGGTCGCTTCAAGCATTGCTACTCTAGTTACTGAGGCTTAAAATATGATAATACCTCCGAATTTTTTAGAACTGCATCGATTTCTTTGAAAATTTCAAATGAAGCTTATCTTACTCTCCACTTCAAAAGTTATATACGCTCTAGGTGCGCTTTTGGTTTTTAAGAGGTGAAAACTACCCTTTATTGAATAAACTGGGAAAAACACGGATTTAATTATTTTATGCACTTAAATCTTGTTTACTCGCATAAGGTAAATATTTTAATTTGTTCTTTAATATGAAAATAATTGTAATTATTCACAATTTTCAACCCTTAAAACCCTTTAAAAACCCTTAATACCCTTAAAAGCTAATACTTTTTATAAAAATAATATAAAAAAAAAGTCGTAGCAGCTTGAGACATTTCAATTATGTATTTAAATACAAATAAAAATTAATACCCTAGCTATACAATAATATATTATTTATTTAAAATTTTCAACCCTTATAACCACCCTTATGACAAAAATGAATTAAAAATGAATTAAAAAATATTTTTATCAGTTTGAAACATTTCTTGAGTGCATTTTATTTAACGAAAATTAATTTTTTGCATATAAAATAACTTTTTATTATAATTTCAAATTTCAACCCTCAGAATCAACACCTTTTTTAAAAAATTAATTGGATATATTTTTATTGGTCTGAAACAATTCTTGAGTGCATTTTATTAAACAAAAATTAATTTCTTGCTTATAAAATAACATTTTATTATAACTTCAACATTTCAACCCTCACAACCACCCCCTTTGTCAAAAATGAATTAAAAATTATTTTTAACGATTTGAAACATTTTTGAAGTGCATTGTTTGTAGACAAAAATTATTTTTTTACTTATAAAATGAGCTTACTTTTTTCAACCCTAACAAGCACCCCTTTTTGATGAAAATAAAATCCTTAAATTAGACAAGACATAAACAATTTTTATTTTTCAAAAAATTTAAAAATAAATAATATACAAAACTTGTTATATATATATATATATATATATATATATATATATATATATATATATATATATATATATATGTATGTATATATATATATATATATATATATATATATATATATATATATATATATATATAGAGAGAGAGAGAGAGAGAGAGAGAGAGAGAGAGAGATACATAGATGCATATGTATATATTAAATATCGAAATGCTCCAATGCTACAAATTATAAAATTTTTCCATGCTCAAAGTTTATTCTAAAAATTACTATTGGTTTTTTTACAATAGCTCGGTTAATTTTGATGCTACAACATGCATAAAAAAACGATTTTACAGGTAATTTAACGGGCTATAAGTATAGGAATGTTAAAATATTCTAAAGTCCTTCATGTTTAAAGGGTGAAGGGTTAAAGGGTCGGAGACCAGTGGTTCATGCGCTATAAACCAAACTTCAACCAACTATATCTCCGTTATTTTTAAGCTACAAAAAAAAATTAAAAAATGAAAATTTTTGTTGAAAGAAACCTATTTGTTTGTATTGTGCCATCTTTTACGTATTTTTTATAGTTTCGAAGTTATTATAAAAAGATTTTTTTTTTAATATTTACAAAAAATGTAATCATACTTTTTTCAAAAACTGGGTATTCTAAAGTGGCTATACTTTTGGATCATACAAAAAAACTAAAATAAGTGAATTCTATAAGGAAAACGATTTATTTCAATTCTAGTGTACATGAAGTTAGTTTTATTGCATTTTTTTTTTAATTTGAGAAACTCATCGTTTTTTTATCGTATCTCACGTACTGTTGGTGCAAAGGACTTTTACTACCACTCATTTTAAAGGTCTTTTCAAGGTCTTTTAAAAATATTATATATTTTGTGGAAAAATGTACCCGTTTTCCATTATTTAACGTTAAATACTCGTATTGAAAGATAAAAACAAAAACAAACCTTTAAACAGTCATAACTCAGTTAATATTGAACTGAAAATATTAATTAAAAAGCCAATCTTTTTGTTTTTTATAAGCTTTAATTTTAGTCGTTACACTTTTTCTGATAAAACTCTTAGTTTCAGAGCTATTCTTAGAAAAACCTTTGAAAAACATGTTTTTTTAACCAAAAATGACACTTTTCAACAGCGAATAACTCAAAAAGTATTGATCTAGCGAAAAAAATGTTCACTACATTTTTTTTTAATTTCTCCTTCTATCGAATAGCGTAGTTATTTTGAGTGAAAAAATTTCCACCCTCGAAAAGGGGTGGCAAACACCCTCAGGATGGAAGCGCACATCGGCACTATATAACTTTTGTTCCTTGAGTAATTATTTACCAACACACAAACTTTCAAATGAATCGATTCAGTTATAAAGAATTCGGAGGAACAAACCCTCAGTAGCTTCTTCTTCGTAGCCTAACTATGCTTCTGAGAAAACGGTTCATTCTACACAAAAAGTGCTAATAAACATTTTTGTTCAAAATTATCTCAGCTACATTTTTTATTTAAAACATTTTTTCTACGGCGTACAGACTCTTGGTAAATCGATTTTTTTGTGTTTTAACCACCCTACAAAGGGGGTTATACAATCATTTATCAAGTTTTTAATGCTCTTTAGTAAGTTAAAATTGTACTCACCGACAGGCCTCACGATAAAATTTCTAAAATATTGTACCATTAAATAACCAGTAGAGCCATTACTACTTTTAGTCACCGGTTCTGCATTGTAACTGATTACTAAAGGATATAAGTCTGGTTTGGAGGTCACCTTAAAAAAATGTAAAAAAAAATTAAAAAATCTTGTAAGTAATAATAATTCAAGAAAAACATTATCTAGTTGTCCAAAAATGTTTTTGGATACTATATTAATAAGAAGTGACAAAACGAGTTCCATTTTGTACACATGTGAAATACAGCATGTAGAAAATGTTAGCCAAGTTTTGTTCTTATTGGTGTAAAAAACAAAAAACGCTCTGACCTGCCAATTTTTAGTTTTAGTGGGACATGTTTAATAAATATAATACTCATTTTAACTCTGAAGGCGGTTATTCGATTTCAGCTCTAAGTCAACATCTAGGTTCATATAGGTCACAAAATTGATTTTGAAAACTCCAGAACCATAGCCCTTATCCGCTTCTATAAACCAAGAATTATCCGAGAAGCCATAGAAATTGAAAAAAGGCCAAATTGTCTCAATAAAAGAGATGACATGGAGACCTCTTATAAAGAAAATATCGTCCGCTCCACTCGCCAATCAAAATCCTACTATCAAAAATGTTCGGGCCAACCCTCGCGCCAATTACCACGCCAATCCCCACGCTAAACCCTACGACAACCTACACCCAAACCACGCCATCATCGTTGGTATAAATGAACCGTTCTCTGTTCCCAGTAGCATTAATACATTGGTTAGTGATCAGTGTGATCAGTTTTGTGGAGTGATAAAGTTTGTTTTTTATAATAATAGGATCGTCAATCGCCATAACTCACATTATTGGTCAATGGAAAATTCGCACTGACTAAGGAAGACTCGCTCTCAAACTAGATGGGAGATTAATGTTTGGTGTGGGATATTTAATGGGAGTTTAATAGGTCCAGGTTTCTTTAGAATATTTAAATGGTCAGAGATATCTGAATTTTCTGAAAAATATTCTAAAAAAAACCTTTGTTACTGGAGAATATTCTGGAGAATTATATCTATTTTATAAATTATTTTTAAATAATTTTTTTGTAATACATCAACAGCCAGCTACAGGAACTTAGTTTCCTTGTGGAAAATATTCCTTTACGAAAAAGAGGAGTTATCAGATTGCAATTATTTTGTATATACCAGCGATATTGTAATCAATTAGCTTAATGTCACATTTCCAAACAGATGGATTGAAACTAACGGACCCGTCTGATAGCCTCCAAGATCACCTGTGCTTTTAGCAAAGAAGGTCATTTTAAACACCTCCTGTAAAATTATTTCACATTTTGAATGGTATTAATTATTGTTGAAAATAAACATTAAATTGAAAATTTAGCGTACTTGCTTAAATTACTACCCTCATTGTGGTACACCATTGAATTTGGGATACGAAACCCTTTTGCTTTTTCGAAAAAAGAAAAATCGATTTTAATGCTCTTTGAACAACGTAAATATATTTTCCCAAAATAATTTTAGCCAATAATTGACATCATTATAAACACATGATTTCCCGTATTTCCGGACGATGTTACACCCGATATAAATTATTAATATAGTATTTTACCTCTGAATAAGGCGGAGGTGCTTGGTGAAAACTATTACATCTACTATACTGAGGTGGAGGGCAACACGAAGTAATAGAGTCTTGTTCAGAAGCTCTTTCATCTCGACCATGGTCCTTACAACAGAACCTGCCTTGATTGTGCTTCCTCCAAAGTGAGCAAGCGCAAAGAATACCGGCTACGGTGGCTGTCACGGCTAGCCAAAAATACCTAAAATAAAAATAAAATGCATTAATTAATTGACAGAATTGAAATAAATATCGGTTTGAACTTACCAATGTCCTAGAAATAAGGGATTAAAAGCAGTGCCATGTTGAAGAGAGGAGCTTGCAGATCCTTTAGAAAAAGGCTGGTTGAAAAGGAAACAGCACCCTTGCCTGCAACACTCCTTAGGAGGTGAACACGTCCATTCTCCCCCCTCACATTTGTTTTCTACTAATTGCTGTAATATAACAGAGTGTAAGAAAAATCCTTTGGTATCAAATATTGACATTATGACAACTATATAGAAATAATAGAATATAGAAGAAATATAGAAGAATAGATAATAATAGAAACTCTTTCTGTTGGTAGAACTTTGGTAAAAAACTTAACTTATATAATAAAAAAAGAATGTTCGTAAATCCTATTTTGGATTCTACGACTTGTTTGGCCTATATAAGATCGCGGGCAATCTGCACACGGCCATCATCTGCATAATTTTATTAATTACACAGGAGTCCTATTCAATACAATAATAAACCAAACATATTAGATACTACAGTAGATGACGAGAGAATCAAGAATTAGTTGAAATTGTTAGTTAGCCAGTAATTTTTGATAACTTTTGCAATGCTGGATTCTTAATCAACAAGAAAAATGGATATCAAGAGTAGTCGAAATAATAAATATCTCGGACAGAGCGGCTATCGTAACCTTTCAACTATTACAGAGATATAATATCAAGAAATACAAATATATGCCCCAATACACTTTGGATTACCCATATTGACGATAAATTCTAAGTATCTAATTGGTGAATTTAATGCCAAAGTGGGTAAGTGAAATGGCAAGAACCAAGTCATAGAAGGTATGGAGTCGGTGAGAAAAATGAAAAAGGAGAAAGACTGGCTAAGTTTGTACACTATTAAAACATGCTTTTAAAATTGACCTTATTCTAACCAACAAGATTGCTACAATAAAAAATTACTATTTTATTGGAAATAAGCCACAATTGAAATTTAAAATAAGTTTATTGATATTTCAATTTTCACTTCGGAAATCATTCTTAAAATACAAACATTAATAAATTAACCAAATTTTGTTTTTTGTTACTTGGTGAAAATTCTTCTAATAATTTAATTTTATCTGATTCATTTATATTGACAATTCAGACATATACACACATCAAAATAATATAGGGGACACATATAATAATAGCTTTATAACAAACAAACTATTAACAAATCTTCAATATGTATTTTTTGTCTAAGATAAAAAGTAATATTTCTTTATTAGTATTTGATTTTTTATATCTATGTAGAGTTTTAGTTGGTTCTGTAATTGTCAATAATGAAGAGACATCAGAAATGTCTCAAGCTGGCAGAAGTCAAAAGTGATGTTGCTGAAGGTCATACAGGTCATACAAGAATAACCAACCATTTGAAGACTGTTTTATTAGGTAACAGGCTTTGCGAGATCGCACTGTAACTGCCCCACAATTATAAATAAGGCTGCAAGAGACCCATAAAATGTTTATAAGTGGCCAAACCATTAGAAATAGACTGCATAAAGCAGGGTTAGATGTTCGAAGACCTGTGAGAGTGCCTGTGTTATCCAGATGAAATCGCGCTCATCGCCTTCAGTGGGCATGAGAACAAGCAAATTGGTTTACAGATACAGATGTGTTCACAGATGAGTCCCAATTTGGATTGGTACCAGCTACAAGACAAACAAAAGTTTAGAGACGATCTGGCAATCCTGAATGATTGGCCACCGTGCAGGAGATTCATAGGTAGCAAGGCGACAGTATAATTGTATGGGGTGTCATCACTATTGGTGGAAGAATCAATCTCGTTTGTCTGGAACGGTTTCTAAATGTAACAGATCACCGCAATATTATTGTTGAAGCTACTGCTGTATCCTTTGCACAACAACTTAATCCCCAATTTCAATTAATGCACGACAATGTGCGCCCAAGTACTGCCACGGACGTGCAAGTATTGCTCGAAGATAATGAAACTAAGGTTATAACCATGCCCTGTACAATCGCCGAATTTAAACCCAATTGAGCATGTATGGAATACATTGGGCAGATTCATTGTACAACAAAATATTGCATTCAATACCAGATAACAACTATTTGGGGGCCTTTCTGCCAAAGGTTTGCCTTACAGATGGAGGACAGTAATCAACAACCGTAGAGGTCATACACTATACTAACTTAAGCTAAAGACTACTTTGTTGAGAGTTGAGAGGCAACAAATTAGTTTTTTATTTATTTTTTTTTTTGTTAAGATGTTTTGACATACGCAGTTTCTCTTTTAATTTTGTTAACGGCTATTGCTAAGAGTCTAAGAAAAAATGATTATTTTATATTCGGGATACTTGTTTATAACTTTTTATTAAAAGTTTTTAATATTTTATTAATAATTTTTTTTTAAATATTTTAAATCCTTCTTTAATCTCGCATTTTGTTTTTCTCCCCTAGTTTATTTTGATGTATTATACATTTTACAGTAGACGACTTTAAAATGATATTGCCTTCCATAATAATATTAAAGAAAACTTAGTAGATGGTATTTACAAAAGTACAAAACATTTAAAGTTAAGTTAGTACTAGAAAATACAGAAATTGAACAAATATCTTCAATAAATACCGTGGAGCATAGGTCACAGAAGATACTGATCAGAAAAAATCAATAAGATGCCGCATTTAAATTGCACCGTCAAATTTTAACAAAATGAGAAAACTTTTCTGTAATCGCAATATCAAAATAACGCTCTGGATAAGTATGCTTCACCCTTTTGTATGGGGTTGAGGCCTGGACACTGACACAATCCAACATTAAAAACCTGGCAGCATTCGAAATGTGGTGTTACCGTCATCTTCTGAAAATGTCATGAATGGATAGCAAAACAACGCACAAGTTTTTTAAAATAAAAACAATGTAAAATTTTAAATGCCATAAAAATCAGGAAGTTGGAATACTTGAGGCACATCATAAGAGGTGAAAATACGATTTATTAAGGAATATATGCAGGGCAAAATCAAAGGCAGAAAACGCGTAGGGAGACGTAAAATCTCCGAAAATGGGTTGGATGCAGTTCAATTGAACTATTCAGGCGCGTAACCAACAAAATTATAATTGCCAGAATGAATTCCAATCTCCGATAAGAGAGAAAATTGAAGAAGAGGAAGAAGAGCAATCAATAAATTCTATACAAGCAGCGACCATAGACTAATCTAAGCAGGAATTGTTCTAGATCTAAAACTAGAAATAGTTGGTGACTAACAGTGTGGTTTCAGGCCTGGCAGATCGACTATTGATGAAATATTTACAATAAGACAAATGCTTGAAAAGTATTGGGAATACAATCACGACGTGCATCAGATTTTTATAGACTTTAAACAGGCTTATGATTCAATTAATCGTACAACATTATGGAAGGCAATGATCGAGCTAGGCATACTCAAGAAACTAGCTGCGGTAACACAAATGTGTGTAAGTAACTCTTTTGCACAAGTAGGGGGGAAAATATCAAATGCTTTCTGCGTAAATTCTGGACTGAGACAGGAAGATCCGTTGTCCCCGTTGTTGTTTAGCCTGGCCTTAGAATATGTCATGCGAAAAATATATCCAAAAATCAAACCAGACATAACTGCTCGGAAAAATCATACTCGCCTTTGCCGATGACGTAGACGAAATAGTACAATCAACATTAGAAATTATGGATATCTTCTCGAGCTTTGAAGAAGCTGCATTAAACATCTGTCTAAAAATAAATGAAGACAAAACAAAATACATGGTCGTCTCAAAACAAGAACGACAGCGAATAAGGCAAAACATTACCATAAATGATCACAACTTCGAAGTGGTTAAAGAATTTAAATATCTAGGAGCAACAATCACAAATGACAACAAATTAGAGCGAGAAGTTGAAACGAGAATAATGGCAGGAAATAGATATTTCTTTGCAATGCAACATCTGATGAAGTCGAAACTTCTTTTACGAGGTGCAAAGATCCATATATATAAGACCATAATACGACCAACAGTCGCGTATGGAAGCGAAACATAGACGATAACAAAAAGAGAAGTAAATAAATTGCTGGTATGGGAACGTAAAATTCTTCGAATGATATATGGCCCTTGCAGAGACAGCGTGACAAACGAATGGAGGTTAATTACTATTTATAACTGGGAATAAGCCACAATTAAAGAAAAAAAATACGTTTATTGACGTTTCAATTTCCAATTCGGAAATCGTTCTCAAAATACAAACAGTAAATTAAATTTAATTTAATTTACTGTTTGTATTTTGAGAACGATTTCCGAATTGGAAATTGAAACGTCAATAAACGTATTTTTTTTCTTTAATTGTGGCTTATTCCCAGTTATAAATAGTAATTAATTTACAATGCCACAAGAAAATAGCTTCAGAACAATAATAAAACGAATGGAGGGGCAGATACAATACCGAGCTAGAGTCTCTATTCAGAAAAGAAAATCTTGTCAGATATATAAAGGCCAATAGACTCAGATAGGTAGGACATATGATACGCAGGAACGACAATCGCCTTATACACAATGTGTTCTGGGAAAGGCCAGATGGAAAAAGGTCTGTAGGGCAGCTTAGAAAAAGGTGGAAAGATGCAGCCAGGGAAGATCTAGAAAAGATGGGAGTGCGACAATGGGAATTACTGGCACAGGACCGACAAACATGGAAGGCAATAGTAAACGCGGCAAAGACTCACGAAGATTTGTAGCGCCATTGATGATGATGATGATGATGATAAATTAATATTAAAATAAAAAAAATATTTATTATTTTTTTTATTATATATATATATATATATATATATATATATATATATATATATTATATATATATATATATATATTGTATTAATATATATTTATATAATAATTATTAATATATATAAAAATAAATATTTAAAAATAATAACTTATAGAAGTTTAGCTTACCGTAGTCATAAGTACTGGAAGATTGGTATTATTTGTGGCGCAATAGCAGAGTACTGTTGCATTGCACCTTATTCGGCGGAACCTCAGTTCGTCGTTCGCCAGAAAAATTGGAAGACAGTTGGCTGAAACAAATAACAAGAGATTATTTTACAGTCAGAAAGACTCAAAGACTATTATTTAGAAATTTGTGAAGCTGAAAGAAGTAACATGTTAAGTCATTATTAATGTTATTTATGCCCACCCATACCCCTCAATTTATGTTAGTTAAAGACTTCAACAGTCATCATGAACTCTGGAAGTATAGGCACAGTAATCAAAGCGGCGAGGCTCTGCTAAACTGGAGCGAAGCGGCTGACATTTATTTAGTCTTTAACGCTAAAGATCGGGGAACTTTTCGATGTGCAGCCTGCAGCTTCATGTACAATACTCCCAGATTTTACACATAGCCAACATAGACCAGTTATAATAGAAATTGGCATCAAAATGCCAATAATATCATCCTTTCCTCGACCTAGGTGGAACTTTCAAAAAGCAGACTGGGCAACTTTTACTGAGAAATCAGACAAATGTCTCGGATGGATAACCCCCTACGTGCAAACTACATGAGATTTGTTGGCGCGGTTATCTCTATAGAGAAGAAATCTATATCCAGAGGATATCGTAAAGAGTATGTCCCAGGATGAGATGAAAAATGTGAGAAACTGTATCAAGAATACAATGAAAGCTAAGACCGAGAAAATGCGGACGAATTACTACACAGTTTGGATGCAGCCAGATGACAGAAATGGATGGAAACTGTGGAAAAATTAGACTTTGGTAAATCAAGCAGGAACGCACGGTCTGTACTTAGAAAACTTGATAGTGACAGACTCCCAACTAGAGACAAAGTACCAATAACTCCCAACAAAGTGGCATTTCAAATTATAGCAACCTCCAGAGCACTTAAAGATCGTGACCATACCACCACAGTAAAAGAATAACTAAAACTACTAAAGTTTGCATGCCCGCTTACATCTGAATACTCTGACGAGTTTATTCCAGAAGAAATTATTTCAGCAATATCAGGAAAGGTAAAAGATCAGCCCCAAAACTACCGACCGATTGCACTGCTGGGCTGTGTCTATAAACGGTTAGAACGCTTAATCTACAACAGAATTAGTAGAAACATATTTGAATTTATACCTATTGAGCAAGCAAACCTAACCGCAGTTCAGACCTAACCGCAGCTGCACAGGTCAGATCCTATCGCTAACAAGACATATTGAAGCAGGTTTTCAAAGAAAGCAAAAAACATCCGTTGCTTTCATTGACCTATCAGCTGCATACGATACTGTCTGGAGACAAGGACTAATCTGCAAACTAATCCCTACCATTCTGTGTCACAAAGTAACTAAGCTCATTGATAGCATGCTCACCGACAGACCCTTTTGTCACAATGGGCAACTTTAAAAGACTCCAAATAAAGCTCAGCAATGGACTGTCACAGGGATCGGTTTTGGCACCCTTACTGTTTAATTTATATATCTCGGACCTACCTGGGATAACTTTGCAGAAATTTGGCTTCGCTAACGACTGGGCCATTGCATCAAGCATAATAACATGGATATTACAGAAAAAATACTAACGGATGACCTTGCCGTTATGGGAGAATACATTCGCAAATGGAGGCTACGGCCCAATGCCACAAAAAGAAAACTGTGCTGTTTCCACCTGAATAATGCCCAAGTCAAAAAAAAATCTCCGTTCACTTTAAAACCAGACTGCTCAGTCATAACTCAACACCAAAATATCTTATAGTGACTCTGGATAGAACAGAAGTTTTAAAGAACATCTACAAAGAACGGCAGCAAAACTAAAAACGCGAAATAATATAATCCAAAAGCTATATGGAACGGCATGGGGGTCCTTAGCTCCGTACTCAGATCATCCGCCCTCGTTATACTCGGCGGCTGAATATGCTTCCCCGGTATGACTCAATAGCAAACACACGAAGATTATTGACAACCAATTAAACCAGACTATGCGAATGATCTCATAGATTAGACCCACACCGAACTATAGACTTCCCATTCTGAGTCACATTCCACCGCCGAAACTGCGAAGAAGTCATTCTCTTCTTAGAGAATATCGAATAATCGAGATAACCATCAACTACATATCCACCAGGATAAGCTTGATGTCGAAATAAACAGACTACGCTCCAGATATCCTCCATTGTTAAGAGCCAACTCCTTACATCAGGAACATTTCAACCTCACCAACGCTTGGAGAAGACAATGGGAGGGCGACTCACCACAGGAAGCACACCAAATGGTTTGTATCGATCAGAAACCGCTAGGCTTTGAACTGATCAGCAGTACATGGACAACGCTAAACAGAATAAGAACAAGCAGCGGTAGATGTGCTGACAGCTTATATAGATGGTGAAAAGCCCTTACTCCTGAGTGTGACTGTGGTGCGCAACGACAGACCGTCCGTCACATTGTTAAAGAATGCCCCCGAAGGCAATTCCTTGGAGTTTTTAATGAGTTCCTGAATATGACCGAAATTGTTTTACAACATATTAATAATACATTAAATTTTCGTTTGTAACACTTCATTTAACGTTGTATAATTTTAATTATGTGTTCTTATTGTATGCCATACGTTGCCAAAACAAATATGTCAAACAAAAACTGAAAGAAATAATTAGCAAATTAAAGCAATGTAATTTTTAACGTTATTTTAAATATTAATAGAAAAATATTCATATCTCCCTAGTCATTCCTGAGGATCCGAAAATTTTAAGAATTTTCACGTTATATTAGCTAGACTGTTTTGTATATGTAAATACTTATTCATAGTTTTATTTGCTATAAAATGTAACTAATATTGATTTAGATTTCGAATTAACTAAATTAGGAGTAACTGCTCTTTTATTTAAACACAACCAAAACAAAAAACCTCTTTTCATAATTACTTTACTTCCCTTCTTAAAAGAATCCAGCCAATTATCGCGGAGACGTTGCAACTTTCGTTGGAATAACAGAGACAAACCAGCAGCGTCCGATAATTGCCATAATGCAGACATCACAGAAGCTTAACGAAGTAGTGCGGGTATTACCAGACAGTGATGGGCACTATAGTTAAGTTTGAAATTAAAAAATGTAACATCTCGTCTCATTTAGGATTATAACTGAAATGTCTAAAATAATTGTTTTGAGTTACGAATAAAGTGCGCTCATAAAAGGTCTTTCCACAAACAGATGATTGTTGATGTGGTTGAAGCAGTTTTTTAAACATGTGGGATTATGAGATTTCGTAACCTAATGAAGTGAGTATCCCCGTAGCAATGTTAGAATATTTTTAAATACATAATACAAAATCTATGTTTTAGTAATTTAATGAAAGTCTATGTACGTTTTCAATATAATAACGACAGGTTTGTTCTTGTAGAGAAGAACACGACGATTTGCTAACCACAATATTTATATTGTTTATGTGTATGTAATTGTATGCACTTCTAGAATAAGGATTATACAGAATCAAGGTCAAATTCTAAAGTTCTAATATTTTCAAAAACACCAACAAACTTACATTTGTATGCCGAGGCACAAATCAAAAATTTCGAATTTTGAGTTTTAGTCTGATATAGACATAAAACCCAATACTCTATCCAATGACCTTGAAAGAAAACGAGAAAGATGAAATAGTGCGCGGGAATCCTATGTGTCTCTTTTCAACTATTTGATTTTTCCTCCCGTTCATTCTACTATATCAACGAATTCAGCGTCATTCGTCGACTGAAAATCGTTGTTGTGTTGTCATATTCATCATTGTGCCATTGTTTTGTTTTTTCTATTAAACTGATGTGTTCAGTTTTATGCCGTTGTACTACAAAACTTACGGGTATGATGCGTACGCATGTCAAATTGGTTCTGTATATTACGAATTAATCATTTATTTTCTACGTGTATTTTCAATTATGTCTTTGTGTTACAAAAACAAAACCACATACTTGAAGTCAAGTAATGAGTGTGCCTCTGTAAGATATAATATGTAATGAAATATAAAGTTTAGTGCCTCTATATTACTGAATATTCACATAAATGTTTATACAGAATGTGAATAACTACATACAATTTATTGTGTTGTTGCAGAATTATGGGATCACGAGCTCAAAAAATTATTATTCTTTTACATAAACCAAATGACCTGGGGACACCAAATCAAATAGCGGAACATGAAAATGTGCGTAGGTATAAAAATGTGTACTTAAATAAACAAGGTATCATTCCATAAAACAGGTGAGATCCCTTTTTGATAGATTTTTACACCTAAATGATTGAATTTGAACGCAATTGAGAATTGAACATCATTTACATTCGGCATATGTGGAGATAGCTATAAATTAAACCAAATATTTGCATTTGCCATAAGGGTATGTAAAACGTTCTTCATCAAAACATTTGATCACAAAGAATGATTCAAACAGCTGTGCATAAGAGTAAAAATACTGATGGCTACGTCGGTACTGATAATAGAGAAAAGCATCGAAGTCATAAAACTGTAAACAGCAAGTTGGTAAGTGATATTACAGAGTTTACAAACTCAATCCCTCGAATAGAGTCTCATTATTTAAGAGCAGCCACCACCCGAGAGTACATTAGTAGCGGTAAAGTATCCGTGATTTATATAGAGATTGTACAGAAATACCGAGACATAAAAGACAAGAAAGTGGGCTCTACCACACTTTTTATGAAGTATTTAAAACTAAATTTAATTTAGGATTTTTTTTCAGCCCAAAAAAGATCAGTGTGATCTGTGTTTGCAGTTTAGCAATTCATCAGGGAGTCAAAAAGATGATATTACAGAAAAATATGAAAATCATTTGGAAGTAAAAAAATTGAGCCGATTAGAGAAACATAGTTCCTTTTACAATCTACTTTTTGTTATTTATATTAGCACACGGCCTATTAATGTATTAACACTTTTTCTTTCATAATATACTTAATGCATTATTATTAATTATGACACCAAAGTTAGACTACCAGGTCATCATACATCAACAGAATATGATATAGACTAATATATATCCAAAACATTTAGTAACATAACGGTTTATTTGGATAAGGGTAAATTAAATTATTTTTTTTTTTGACAAAATATTATTTTTATTACTTTAAAAACATCTAATATTTAATACATGATATACGGCGTTAGTTTAAACATTTTCAGAATTATATAATACAAAGGCGTTATGTTAAGGCATTTTCTTAAAAATCCTAGTCACGCAAAACTTTAAATGTGATTTCCCAACATTTTATTTTTTTAAGTTGTGCCTATACTTTACTAAGAATGCGAAATAATAGAACAGGTAACTTCCATAAATATTTGGGAGCAATTGTCGACAACCAGTAATTGTAATCCAAAAAAAGAAATCCTAATAAGAATCGAACGAACGAGGAAAACACTCATGAACATGAGAAACATTTTTTACAAGATCATACTTTAATCTAGAGCTTAGAATTCGAATGCTCAGATGTTACGTTTTCTCTGTTTTTCTGTATGGCTGTAAAAGCTGGACAATGGACTCTGAAACAGAATAGATCAAAAGCATAGATGCCTTTGAAATGTATAAGCGATGAAAACGATGAAAAATGTAGATATACAGACGGATGCTGAGAATTCCATGGATACAAAAAGTTGCCATTGATAAGGTACTTCGGCGCATAAGTAAAGAAAAAGAATTACTCAGCATAATTAAAGAGAGCAAAATACAATACTTAAGCCATGTGTTGTGACGTGAAAGATATGAATTACTCCAAATCATATTGTAAGCTAAAGTGAAGAGCAAAAGATCAGTTGGAAGACGCCAGAACTCATAGCTAAAAAACGTGAGAAAATGGTTTGACTGCTCATCTATAGAAATCTTTCGTGCAACAGTTTCCAAAGCTACAATTGCCATTTTGATCGCAACCTTCGAAAGGAGACGGTGCAATAAGAAGAAGAATCAAGGTTCGTAGACGCGTAATATAATTTTTCTTTTTTTTTTTTCTTTTGATCATTTTTGTCGTTGTAAAAATAGAATAATTCAAAACTATTGATCACCGTATTCTTTGTCCTGCTTATATACCCATATAATGTCTAAGTCACAATGAGTTCTATTCATTTTGTCGAACGCATAATTCATGATACCTATTCTACAATTGTGGAATCCTATACCAGCTTGTACTGGTCTAGTAGATGGGTAACATATGTTTTTGGAGCCACTTGGTATTTTCCAAAAAAAGTTTGGGGCTTGCGATCTAATTCCCAACAATCATGCAAGTTATGGGTGGTTTTTTCAGGTCCTCTGCTACAAAGTCTGCAGCGTAAGTTTATATGAAAGAGCCCTATTTTGTGTCTCTTGACTGTTACGTGTCCAGCTAAGCTGACTTCTGCTTGTTTTCAATAGGAATCAAAGCCCGTATGTTAATTGGAGAAAATGCCGGCGTTTGGGGTAGAATTACATATTTGTGATTCCAAGTGCTTTTAATCTGCTACGAACTTATACCGCCGGTATTCTCTGAGGGTTTTTGAGTGGACTGTATTATTTTGAATGTCTATTGTACGTAAAGAATACGAGTAACTTGTAACTAACATTTATTTCTTTACGTGTTATACTTAACACAAACACAATATACAACGGGTACAATATACAATATACGTGGTTACACAAAGTTGTTATGTTTCACAATCGCGGAGACAACTTTTCTTATTGCTAACCACTTGATGATATAGACACACGCTCTGAGAATCACAACTAACAAAATCACAAATTTGAGTATTAAGCACCATGCTTCCTCCTCGGGGGTTACTAATAGAGAGACGGGCTTTATCTTTTCTTCGACCATCGGTCGCCGATATCGGGTACTAGGTAATTGTTCACAGGGTCCGAGTACCGTTAGAGATTGTTGGTGAGGTATTGAAATGAATAAGGCGTCTTGGCACGCTGGGTGGAGTAAAGTTATTAAACAAGCGGAACAAGACTATTTTGAAAATTACAGGGTTGTCAACAAAATCAGTTTACAACCATTAATTATATTCTCCCTTATGTTAATGTAAGATTGAATAAAAGTCTACCTGAAATACGGAGGTAGATTCTCATAGTGGAATAGAAATGTTTAAATTTCTACCACTACTGAATATTCCTTAGCCAATTCTTTTGCAATTTTAGACCCATCTGTGTATCAGGTATAACAGTGTAGACTGGCTTGTGTATATCCACTGTCTAATCCCCTTCGCATATGCCGGGAAAGGTACTGTAGGCCTTTGTCTGGGTATTATATAGTCAGAAGTCATCATTCATTCAGTATTCCTGATTTTGTTCCCTTATGTTTATATGTTTATATGTAAGGGCCTGCGTAGCGCAGCGGTAGTGTGCTTGCCTCGCATGCCGGTGGTCGTGAGTTCGAATCCTACCGCCGGCAAGAACAACTAGGCATTTTTAAAAAATGTCTATAGGCCCCAGGTCGACTCAGCCTGAATAAAATGAGTACCTTGGGTAAAACCAGGGGTAATAATAGGCGGTTGAAGCGTAGCACTGGCCATGTTACCTTCCTTGTATACCGTAGGCCCTAGATATAGCAGACTACCCTGCTATACTCCCAAAGCCGCGTGCGGTATAAAACGGGAGACTATTATTATTATGTTATATGTTCTGATAGCTGTATGTCCTCCATAGCTGCTGTATTTCTATTTTTAATGTGGTAACAACCAACTTGAGTTCGTGTCTTATAAAACCCATCTGAATGGTATACATCCTAGTATTCAGTTCATGATGGAAGTGGAAACTGATTCATCGCTACCGTTTCTCGATGTTATCATATCATAAAGAAAACCAATTCCAAGATTTTCATCACTCTGTTTATCGAAAACCCACGCATACTAATCGTTACTTGTATGCCAACTCTCATCGTCCACTTTTACAAATTAATTCAGTCATTAATGCCCTTGTCTCCAGATCAATACGCCTTTATAATGATGAAAGTAGATCCGCTGATCTCTATAGTTTAAAACAACCCCTTATTCAAAACAGTTACTGTGAAAATCACATTAATAAGAGCATCCACAGACATCAATATCCCACTCAATCTCAACCCAAAGATTTAGACCCTCATCATACGAAAGCTTTTCTTCCTTATATCAATATTTATCCCCAACAAAAACTTTCATCTCATGTCCGATCAATCAGAGACAACATTCCAAATAATCAACACGGAGTTTATAAAATTCCTTGTGCAGACTGCCCCCGATCTTATATAAGCCAAACAAATCGTAGAATCCAAAATAGGATTTATGAACATTCCATTTCTGTTCTCAATTCCGATTTAATTTCAGCTCTAGGTCAACACCATCTTCATATAGGTCACAAAATTGATTTTGAAAACTCCAGAACCATAGCCCCCATCCGCTTCTATAAATCAAGAATTATCCGAGTAACCATAGAAATTGAAAAAAGGCTCAATGAAAGAGATGATGACATCCAGTTATCTTCGACATTTAGTCCTCTCATGAAAACAATATCACCCGTTTGATCCTCTAAAAACAATCCTGCCGTCAGAAATGTTCGCGCTAATCTTCACATAAACCACGTCGCCAGCGACAGTATAAATCCCGTCCACTGTTCCCAGTAGCAGTTGTGCATTGATAAGTGATCAGGGTAGTAGTGTCTGGAGGCTCGATAGACTCAGACCTCGAAAGCCTGAAGAAGACATCAGAGAGAATGTTGAAATCTCGGCGCAGTAATAATCGACGCGGTTCATATATTAATCTTAGCTTTACTTTCTCTTCTTCCTAATGATTTACTTTTATTGTTAGGTGTTCGTTTTGTTGGTTAGTCATATACTTTGTTTTTGTGTTATTGGTTCCTAATTCCACTTTTCTTGGTGGTTGCTGTAAAAGTTTTCTAACATTCTCTTGATTTCTGTTTTTTCATGCAAAATAATCATCATCAGCGAACCTAAGGTTGTTGCGTCTTTCTCCTGCTATGTTTATTCCCACATTGTCCCATTCTTATTTTTTTAAAATATCTTTAAACTTGAGAGTGAAGAGTTAAGAGGATATTACGTCCCCTTGTATTCTTAAGGTTGTTTTAATATTGATATTTTTAATTAGATTGATGTATCGTTGATCTAGTCTGATATTTCGCATAGGAGAAACGATTGGGTTAGTTTCAATAGTGTCAAACTTTTCTATTAATTAACTATGTGTAGGTATTCTGTTGAACTGTAATGCTTCCTGAATATTGATTAGTAATTTTCTTCTATGGTTGGTAAATCTTCTAGTTCACCTTTACGTAATTATAAAAAGCGGTTATTGTGAAAATCTGCTAAACTATTTATGGTTTCCCTACAGGGTTCTTTTGTTTTGTGCCAACAATTTCCTACATTGTGGAACATTCAAGATAAAGACTACAGCAACAATTATTCATGGTCGTGTCCGTTTTTGACAACATTTTGTCACCAATTTTCAGTAGTTCATCAAAGGGTTTACATGTAATTCTCCAAGTATTTTTCTAAGCCACAGGATCTTCCTTCTTTAGCTCTTTCAATAAAGTATTTTATATACCGTATTCAATACAAATTCAAAATATAGGTTGCTACAAAATATCATGCAAGGAAAAATAGCAGGCAAACGCAGTCCAGGACGAAGAAGAACCTCATGGTTGAAGAACTTGCGAGATTGGTATGGTGTTGATACAAGCATGTTATTTAGGATGGCAGTGAATAAAATTAAAATAGCTATGATGGTAACCAACGTTCTGAAAGGATATGGTACATGAAAAGAAGAAGTATTTAATATGTCATCCAATCGACGGTTTCACCCACACGTTCGTCTTATGCACTTTCAGTTTCTCATTTTTTCGTTTCTCAACTAATTCGTTTTTAATCCCTTTAGCTACAATTGCAACTCCCACTGGAACCAGTTCCTCTGACATCGTGCTATGCTACTAGCCACATTTTCACAAGCTACTGTGAGTACACATGACTAGTTTACAAGCTAGCTCGCTCAAAAGCCGGCGAGTAGCGTGAAAAGTCACCAGCAGTTCAACTTTTTCCAGAGCAGCTAACGAAGCGAGTGCATCAAGTACACTGAACTAGCTTACGAGCTGCTTGTAAAAAACCGGAGTGGCGAGTAGCTTGTAAACACGCCCCGTGTACTCGAGCCTTTACTGTAGTTACTAAAAGTTTTTTAGTATAATTAAAATATTGTTCAATCAAATATTAGCCTCGTATTTGTTAATCTTTTCCTGTTTTAATAACAAAAATATTGTAAGATTAGAATTAAGTTTTAATTGCCTTTCCTTATTCTCCGGTTATTATTTTTGCTTATATGTAGTTACAAAGCATAAGGCAACTTATATGTTAAAATAAAAGAACTCTTTTCCAATTTAACTGTAAGGAACATGTTGTATAAAATTACATCTCAACTACATAGGATGGGACATTTGATGTGGCTAGGTGATATTGATCCAGACGAAACTGCAAGTAGAAATTGACTTCCGGAAACTTTAAACACAAGTAGCAAAATTCATTACATGTTTTTCCTGTTTCCATTTTGGTCGTAAGTGTAGTTTGTGGACACATTCACATTCTAAACCTTGTGTATATAGTGAAATGTGTTATCGAACTTTTAAATTTCGACTTTTAATTTCCTCCTCAGAAGATTAACTTTTAAATAAAATAATTAAATGAAATAATTTATTACATAAAGGTAGTTTAATCTTGTAAATTCAATAATTTATAGCATATTACAGCAATTAATCAAATCAACTATGTGTTAATAGAAGCTAAACATGTGAACGACATATAGTCTAGGCGGGATCTGTTTTAGATTGGAAATTTTCGAAGGGAAGCTATTTTTTTGCTGGAATCCCTTCAGGATATGCCAGTATCGATAATCACGATATGCGCCAGTCGCAAACCCTGTGCTAAATTTTTTATTTAACAAAATCTGAAAACAATTGAAAATTTCTTATTTTTTTGCTCCTATTTTCATTTATAATTCGAAAAATATTGATCTTAGAGAAAAAATTATACGTGGTTAAAAGTTTCGTTATTAAATTTTACACAATATTTTGTTAACTAGAAATTGAAAATTTAATGGTTATTGTTGAAAAAATAGCAATAATTGGAAAAAAAGTACAAAAAATGAAGTTAATCCTTTAAATGTTTTCGACTTTCTAAACTTGACTTACAAGTTCCATATTCCGCCTAGAAAAACTTTTTAATATGTTTAAAACGTGTGCTTAGTTTTGTTAAGATCGGTCGGATAGGTTTTGCATAATAATTTTGCAATCCAGCCTACTGGAAAAAAATCGCAAATTTTCAAATTCATAGTAGGCCCTAAATAAGGCCTTCAGATAGTTGCAGAGTTAAAAGGAACAATCAATAATTTCATCAAACAACATATAGGGATAGAGAATAAAATAAGGAATGCTCACAAGTTAGGCAAAAAAACATGCCTAATCGAATTAGAAAACCAAGAAGAAAAAAGAAAAATAATGGAAAAAAAGCACAAGTTATAAGAATTTAAAGTGTACAAAATATATATCAACGAAGATGCAACCATAAAAGAACGAGAAATTCAGAAAACAATTAGAAACATTGCTCAAGAAGAAAGAAATAAAGAAAATGAAGTAAAAATTGGAGTAAAAAAAATATGGGTGAATAACAGCGAATGGAGGTGGAATGACAAAGAAGGCGCAATGTGTAAAAAAACATCAAAAAACTAGTAACTAAATTTACTACTGGAATAACGTTGACGAAACAAGCACAGAACAAGGTTAAGGAAAATACTAAAAAAGGAAAAAAGAGTACAGAAATGAAAACTGAACCAAAACACAAGAAAACATTGCGAAAAGAGCACCTACTTTTAGGAACATGGAATGCAAGAGGCACATATGGAGAAGGCAAACTTAAACATTTAGCGAGAGAAATAGAAAAGTTCCATTTTGACATAGTAGCTTTACAGGAGACGAAACAGCTGGGAAATGATATATTCGAAATAGAGGATACAATGTTTTTCAACAGCGGTGGAAAGAATCGAACATTAGGCATAGGTTTTATGATAAAAAAAGAGCTAAAAGAAGCAATAGTAGAGTTTTAAACCAGTATCAGACCGCATATGTAGTATCAGGTTCAAGGGAAAATACCAAAAAATCACCCTCATAAATATTCACGCACCTTCAGAAGAAAAAGATAATGATGTTAAAGAATGTTTCTACAATGAATTAAACAGAACAATCGAAAATATACCCAGATATGATATGAAAATTATTCTAGGCGACGCAAATGCCAAAATAGGGAAGGAAGAAGTATTTAGACCGAAAATTGGAAAATATAGTAAACACAATAAAACTAATGAGAACGGACAATTCCTGATAGATTTCGCAAGAGAAAAAAATATGATCATAATGAGCACATATTTCGAAAGAGAAATACACAAGGAAACATGGATATCGCCAGATAGAAAGACTAAAAACCAAATAGACCACGTGCTCATCGAAAAAGAGGAACAGCAATGTATAAAGAAGATAAGAACATACAGAGGACCAGACGCTGACTCAGATCACTACATGGTGGGTATCAAAATTAAGCAACTGATACCAGAAAACAAAAACAAAATAAATAAAAAGAAATGTATACATAACCCAATTCGATTAGCAACAAAAAAAGAGCAAGAAATATACGAGGACACAATGGAAAGAGAACTAAAAAAGATACAAATAGAAGAGCAAACTGAGAACAAATGGGAAAACATAAAGCAAATAATGAACGAAGCAGCAAAAGAATGTGATAAACAAGAGAATAAAAAGATGAAAGACTGGTTCGACATAGAGTGCCAAAAAGAAATAGAACTAAGAAAATCATTAAGGATGGAAATAATCACGAAAGAAACAATAGAGACAAAGAATAGATATAGGGAGCAAAGACAAAAAGTAAAGAGGGTGCTGAGAGAAAAGAAGAGAAAAACACATAGAAAATAAGCTAAAAGAAATAGAAGAGAATTACAGAAATAAAAAAATAAGAAACAGGTGCTAGACATGAAAAGGTTTCCAACAAAAACCCATATTCGTTAAAAACAAAGCAGGAAATAATATAAGCGGGGAAGCAGAAATAGTCGAAAGATGGAAAGAGTATTTTGATGAATTACTAAATGGTAATAATAAGTCAAACCAAAGAGAATATATGGAAGCAGAAGCAAGAATTGAACACATAGACGACATAGAAGATAATTCACCCAGCAAAAAACAAATCGAGGAAATCATAAAAAACCTGAAAAACAACAAATCCCCTGGAAGTGATAACATAACAGCAGAGATGATGAAATATGGTGGAAAACTGCTAAATAATTGGATATGCAAGATTATAAAAGAGATATGGATAAAAGAACGAATACCAGAAGATTGGAAGGAAGCCATTATTTGTCCATTACACAAAAAAGGAGACAAAACAGAATGCAGTAATTACAGAGGAGTAGCGTTACTAAATACCATATATAAAATCCTATCAAAATCGATAAAAGATAAGCTGGAAAAAGAAGCTGAAAATATAATAGGCGAATACCAGCGTGGATTTAGACGAGGGAGAAGCACAACGGACCAAGTATTCATAATAAGAGAGTTACAAGCAGAAAGCTATGAACACATCTTACCAACGATAGCGCTATTCATCGACTTCCAGCAAGCATACGACAGAATAAAAAGGAAGGAATTAAAAGAGACCCTTGAGGAACTGGGAGTTAGCAGAAAGTTGCGTAACATGATACATCTTACTTTAGAGAATACAGAAAACAGAGTCAAAGTCAACAATCATGCATCGGACAAATTTATAGTAAACGAAGGATTAAGGCAGGGCGATCCTTTGTTATCATTACTCTTCAATTTATGCCTAGAAAAAACAATGCGAGAAGCGAGAATTAATAGAGAAGGATTCCTATATCATAAAAGACACCAAGTTTTGGCATTTGCGGATGATATAGTGTTGCTGGCAAGAGGAAAAAAAGAGCTACAGGAGATAGTACAGAGAATAGTAAAAGCAGCAAAGAAAATGGGACTTTACATAAATGAAACTAAAACAAAATGTATACAGTGGACAGATGATCAGTTTAGGGATGGACAAAAGTTTAAAGTAGAAGTAGAATAAAGATTATCATACGAATTCGAAATGGTGGAAAAATTTACATACCTAGGTACAATAATATCACGTAAACCTAACATTAAAGAAGAAATACAAGCTAGAATATTGGCAGGCAATAGAAGTGTACATGCTCTTAGTGGAATGTTGAAAAGCAAGTTTTTATCAAGAAAGGCAAAAATACAGTTATACAAAACAACTATACAACCAATAGCAACATACTGCAGTGAGACGTGGACAATGACAAAAAATGAACAAAATCTACTGGAGATATGGGAAAGGAAAATCTTGAGGAAGATATATGAAGGAATAATAAGGGACGGTTTATGGATAAGAAGATCAAATGATGAGTTAAAGAAATTATATAATCAACCTAACATAATAGGAGTCATAAAGGCACAGAGACTAAGATGGAGAGGTCACCTAGAAAGGATGCCAAACACGAGGACTCCAAAAAGGGTACTAAACTACAATATAACTTCAAAAAAGAGAAAAGGAATGCCAAAAAATAGATGGAATCAGGAGGTAGAAAAAGATATGGAAGAAATTGGACTAGACTGCCAGAAAAGAAAAATGAATAACAAGAAGGAATGGAGAAAAGTCACATATCGAGCCAGAGAAGATCTCAGTACATAAAGGAAAGCGAAAATGAAGAAAGAACAAAATTTTTTAAGCCATGGGCCTCTAAGGCCTTTAGTGCTATTGTATATATATGCATTTCTAACTCCATAGGCCAATCGTAAATTGTATAGAAGATAAAAGGCGGTGCGATGCGCATCGACGTGCTCATTGGTCCACAGAATAAGACACACGATGAAAATATGTTAAGACTTAAAAAAAAGAGACTGGGACGTACTGTATAGTTAGTGATTACGGGTTTGTTTTTAATCTGAAATGTATCATCTAATATGTATATTAAAATGTATCATAGCATACCTAGTAAATAAATAAATACGATTTAAATTTACTACCATACTATTACCAATAAAAAAATATTTAAAAATGTGCAACCTAGAACTCAAAATAACCTTAGACGCCAATGAAAAGAACTCTAATTAACTTTTCACCATTTCCCTGTTTATCCTTCATATTTTCAATGTTCTATTCAAACGTGTAGAGAATCAATGTTGCGAAAAATCAAAATTGAAAAGCTATTTAATGAACAAATAAGAGTCTTTCATTCGATATTTGCCTAATAACCATTCCCATTCAGTAAATAGAATCTGGATAATCTGTAATGTTAGTTCTGATGTAAATTCTGTTTCATTAGTAGACTTTGAGTCGGAATAATATATACGGTCTAGTCATCCCTTAAAGGAATATATTATTGTATTATACACAGTATGTGAATCAAATAGAATAATTTTAATTATAAATCCATATGCATGATTCTACAAAATTTCGGTGATTATTTTATCATTTTGGTATCGATTCTATGTGCAAGACAGAAAATATTGTCTTCTTCAAGTATCAAGTTCTGTACTTCAATAGAAGTACTCGTTTGCCAGTTAATGACCATTTTGGAGTGTAATTTTTCTCGTCATAACGGATTTGTTTAAAAATTTAGATTAAGGTTTACTTTTGGACTTAAACCCAGAGTTGCTTTTACTTAGGAGGTGATAGCCACCCCTTCTCGGGGGTGAAAAATGATACGTTTTAATAGAGTTTTTTCACTAAATCAATACTTTTGTTTTTGAGTTATTCGCGAGTGAAAATGTTCATTTTTCAAAAAAAAACAAGTTTTTAGACGGTTTTTCACAAAAAAACTCAAAAAGTAAGTATTTTAGCGAAAAAATATTAGCTTATAAAAAAAACAAAAAAAATGCTGTATTCATGAAGTATGTGATGTAGACGCAGTAGCAGAATTGTAGTTCGTAAATAGTAGGTTCTGATTTGTGAAATTTAAAATCGAAAATTTCATCGTAAAATAACCAAAATTAAACTTACCCTCTACTTTACTTTTGGACTCAAGCCTAGGGTTGCCTTTACTTGGAAGGTGACAGCCACCCATCTCGGGGGTGAAAAAAAAATACGTTCAAAATAATTCCGGAAATTGACTAATTGACTAATTCTAAGCAAATTTTGTTTGATAGAGTTTTTCACTAAGTTAATACTTTTTAAGTTATTCGCGAGTGAAAATGTTCATTTTTATCATGTTCAAATGTTCATCAACGGGTTTTTAGAAGGTTTTTCACAAATAACTCACAAATAAGTATTTTATCGAAAAAAATATTAGCTTATAAAAAAAATAAAAAAAAATGGTGTATTCATGAAGTGTGTAGAGGTAGTAGAGGCAAAGTTGTAGCTCTGCAAGTAGGTTCATGAAAAGTAGGTTCTTATTTGTCAAATTCCAAATCGAATATTTCAACGTAAACTAACCGAAATGAAGCACTTTTTGGGGAATATTCATCAAAACTTTTTAAAGTGTTTAAATAAAAAAAAACTTTATTTTTGTTTTCTTAAACAAAGTTGCTAAAACTATAGTCTGGCAAATATTAAATGAAACTATAAATCACGAATCACACGTCGTAAGTGATCAAAGGTAGCCGAAATCATGTGTCTTTCATGCATTCTCGGAAATTTTGAATTCGATCATTGGCGGCGCGTAATATGTTTCCTTGCTGATAACTTTACATTGTAACAATAGAATATTATATTTCTGCTTATAATAATAAAAATATTACATTAGATCTAGTTTATAAAATAAGTTTTCATTCACATTAATAATGTGCAGACTGAGCGGATGTATGGAAGTTGACTAAATGACCTAAACATGTTACTCAAATTAGTATTATTAGTATATTTTCAGAGCAATTTTCAATGGTTTAGTCTGTCAATAGAAAGAGCTACCGCAAATGCTTGTTTGGTTTTTATGTATATGTCTTTTTTTTTTTTATTTAAATTAATGTGTCTCGACTGCAATGGCCATTGACACAAACAATATAATATACAATATATATACAATAATTACAATAAGAACATATTACTAATTGCTATTATTCTATAAGCTTAGAACCTATGATTAAATAATACAATAGTTTTATCACAAAGTTAAATATACGTTAAGGTAAAGTACGAGAAAAACAAGGGGTCATATTCTGTTAAACAACTGAATGTCTTTCAAGAAACCAATTAGCTTAAAGACTTGATCGGGCGAGTTTAAAATGTCTTTGATATTTGGCTTAAGTTTATGTTGCACTCTGTGTTTTGCGTACCAGGGACACTCGATTAGGATATGTTTCATTGTTAATACACTTGAGCAGATTTGGCAATTGGGCTTCGGCACGGATTTCATTAAATACTCATGTGTAAATCGGGTATGTCCTATTCTTAACCTTCGGATGACAGCTTTTTCCTTTCTAGACATTTTTGGAAGTTCAAATTTTTCAACAGTTTGCCGGATCTCATGTAATGCACTCTTGATTGTGTTCCAGTAGGTTTGCCAGGTATGATACTGTTGTTGCTTAAAAATTTGCTTTAAGTCATTACAGATTTGAATATGTTGAGCTTTTGAGGATTTACTGTTTACACAAGAAGCTTGCTTGGCTGATTGGTCTGCTTTTTCATTGCCAGGGATGCCGACATGGGATGGTAGCCAGATGATCGTGACATCTACACCATGAAAAGCGAGAACACTGTGTATCCTATGGATTTCTTGCACTAAGGGATGCTGAGAGTATAGGCTTTTAATCGATTGTAGTGACGACAGGGAGTCTGTGCATATTGCTTGGTTTTTATGATCTGTTTTTAGTTTTTTAAAAGCCTCTAGTATCGCATAAAGTTCTCCAGTATATACGCTGCATATACTCGGTAAAAAAGATGATTTTATTACTTCATCATGTGTGGTAACGGCACATCCAACGCCTGCTTCGCTTTTGGAGGCATCTGTATACAAAATTGTTTGGAATTTGTTCCTGCTTATGATTTCTTTGAAGTGTTGCCTTATGAGAAGGCTTGAGGTTTCATGTTTACTGTATTCTAATAGGGAAGTGATTGAATGTGGGATTGGTGTATTCCAGGGCGGAGTATCTGGGATTGGGAAGGGATGTGTTTTAGTAAGGTCGATGGTGTTTCTTAGAGTTAATTTCTGGATATCTATTATTGATTGGATCCTTTGCGAGGTCTCCGGAGCCGATGTTGAAGTAATTAAATGGTAGACTGGATTGGATGGGTTTGCAGATACGGAAGCAAAGTAAGATTGAAGAAGATACTCTCGTCGAATCCAGAGAGGTGGTTCATTAGTCTCGCAGTAAAGGCTATCTATGGGACTAGATTTGAAAGCGCCTAAGCAAAGACGAATAGAAGTGTTATGCACAGAGTTTAGTAGCTTTAAGTCAGATTTTGATGCAGACATGTATATGATGCTGCCGTAGTCCAGTTTTGAGCGGATTAAAGCTCTATATATATATATATATATATATATATATATATATATATATATATTATATATATATATATATATATATATATATATATATTAAGTAAGATGGTTTCGTCCGCACCCCATGTGTACTTTGATAGTGCCTTGATGATATTGAGTCTCTTCATTGCATTGCCTTTAATACACTAATATGCTGTTTCCAAGTTAGCCTACTGTCAAACGTTAAACCAAGTATTTTTTGATGGGTGACTAGTTGCAATGGAGTTCCATTAAGGGTGATAATTGGACTTTGGCTGCAGGGTCTTCTGCTAAACCGAATTAATTTTGATTTAGTCGTTGAAAGAGCTAATCCGGTTTTTTTGGACCATTCGCTAAGTTGATTTACAGCGGTTTGGAGTACGTTGCAGGTGGCGATTGTACTTTTTCCCTGACAATATAAAATAAGGTCATCTGCATATATTAAGTGCTTGACTGGTGGACAAATACTGGAACAAATATCATTTATTGCAAGAATTAACAGTGTTGTACTAAGTACAGAACCTTGTGGAACTCCATTATTTTGCCAGAATGTCCCCGAAATTTCTCCATTTGTTTTCACTTTGAACGTTCTTTGTTGTAAAAAGTTTTTTATGAAGGAGTAAATATTTCCTGTTATCTTGTATTGACGAAGCTTTTTAAGAATGGCTTGACGCGAGATAGTATCGAAAGCTCCTTCAATATCAAAGACAGTAGCGATCAAATCCTGTTTATTTGAAATAGCGGAAGCTATTTGTGTTTGTAGTAGAACTAAATTGTCTAGGGTTGAACGGTGACGTCTGAAACCGGATTGCGATGAGTCAATTATTGCATATTTTTCGAGAAGCCATGTTAATCTTGAATTAATCATTTTCTCAAACAGTTTACATAATGAACAGGTTAGAGAGATAGGTCTGTAGGATTTTGTTAGGTTCGAGGGTAGATCAGATTTTTTTATTGGTATGATAATTGATTCACGCTACAGTTTGGGCAATTGCTGAGTATGCCATATCTTGTTATAAAGATTCAGCAGTGTTGCGAGGCTGGAATGAGATAAATTTTTGATGAATATAATTGGGATATTGTCTGGTCCAGCGGCGGAGTTCCTACAAGAGGATAGTGCAAGTGCTAATTCTTCTTGTGTAAAAGGAAGGTTAATAGCATCAATGTCGTGACTACTAATTTGTGGGTTAAGAGAAATTTGTATATTCTGGTCATTTGGACTTTCAATCTGTTCCACATCAGACCTAAATTTCCATGCAAAACTTTCAGCCATGATTTGAGCAATTGTCTGGTTATCTGTTATAACTTTTCCATTCAATGATATTGCTGGAATTTTTGGAGGTGTTTTATGACCTTTCATTTGTCTTATTTTTATCCAGACCTGAGATGGTGGAGTATCACTAGTAATTGTAGAGACAAAATTTTGCCAGGAATCTTTTTTGCTTTTTTTAAGGACATATTTCGCTTTGGCTCTTAGCTTTTTGAAATATATTAGGTTTTCTTGAGTTCTTCTTTTTCGATATCTGTTGAGGGCAGTTTTGCATTGACGTACACTTAGTTCACATTCTGAATTCCACCATGGTACTGCTTTTTTTGAGGGGCATATTGTTATTTTTTTTACATGATTTTCTGCAGACATAATAATGCAGTTATTAAAGAGAGTTATTGCCTCGTCTATATCTTCAGATTGTTGAAGTAATAAAATATGATCTTCGGCGCTAGTTTGAAAATTATTCCAGTCCGCTTTAGCGATATTCCATTTAGTAATGGTACAAAAATTTTTATTGCTATTTGTTATGACTATCGGAAAGTGGTTACTATCATATAAGCTATCTAAAGTATACCATGAGAGTGAATCGGCAGACTTGGGATCACATATGCTTAGATCGATAGAAGAATATGTTCCTGAGGCGATGTTAAAATATGTACTGGCTCCACTATTCATCAGACATGTATTATTGCAACTCAATACGGTCTCTACGGTTTTTCCTCTACCAAATGTTTTCTTTGAGCCCCACATGGTATTATGGGCGTTAAAGTCTCCAACTAGTATAAAAGGACTGGGAAGTTGGCGAATTAAGTCATCTAACTCGGTTTCTGTTAAGTTATAATTAGGTGGAATATATGTACTGCATATGGTTATTTGGTCGGGACACCAGACAGTTATTGCTATAGCCTCCAAATTGGTGGTTAGGATATATTGCATAGAGAATAAATCATTAGACACGAAGATAGATGTTCCCCCACTTGCTCTTGTAAACGTAGGCCGAAGGAAATGGTAACCTTCAAAGTTTTTAAGTTCACGTCTATGTGTTTCCTTGAAATTGGTTTCTTGAAGGCAGATAATATCTGCTTTTGTATTATTGATTAATTGTTGTAAGCGTTCTAGGCGAGGGTAGAACCCATCGCAGTTCCACTGCACTAACGTGAAAGTAAAATATTTTTAACATTGAGAACGTTGAGAGGTCAGAGAAGAGTCGGTGAGATAATCTTCATCATTATTTGTAGATTGCGATGTTGTGCTTTCAATTTCTGAATTGTCGAAATTAAGTTGCTGTTTAATTTTCTTAGAAATCCTTGTGAATCTATTCTTAATTGTTCTATCTTCCAGTGAAGGGTATATTCTAAACATGTCGTCGAGTAATGATCGAACATCTTGAGTGAACTGCTGTGCTTCTTGTAGAGGGTTATTACTGCCGAATGAGTTTTCCAGAAATGCAAGAAAATTTTCAACCGGTAAGGAGAATAAGTTTGGATTTTCTTGATAAAGTTTATTAATTGTGCGACTTTCTTGGGTTTTTTAGTTTTATGCTTTATGGGCACGCTTGCATCGGGTGAAGGCATTTTTATGTCTTTGACGGGTAAGTTAGTAGATGTGTATGTTTCTTGGGAGGTATAATCGCTGAAGTCAGAACGAGTTCGTTTCTGACCAGTGGTAGGAGGAAGAAATTCATTGTTTGTGGCGATAGAAGTGGTGGATATCTCGACAGTTTTTATCTGTTGACTGAGAACCGAATTTTGTGTTCTGTTTGACGGTGCCATATTGTTTGATATTGAGGTAGCAGGGATGGGTTCAGCTGGGGACGTTTGTTCATTTGGGAGAGGATTGCTAGGGGGATTTTGACAGTTATTTGCTGTATGTCCATGTTTTTTGCATAGAAAACATGCCATTTTGTCAGTAGAGAGAAATATTCTGTATGAATTATTGTCGAATGGAATTATTAATGATGTTTCGATTTCAAGGCTATCTGTAGTTGGGGTAACGTATACCTGTCTTCTGAAGCTCATAATATGCGTGAATTCATCACCGGGGATTCCAGCTTTGATGTGTGACACTGGTGAAGCAAGTTGAAGACCTAGATCTTGAAGGTGTTTTTCTATAATTTCATGAGGTATTGACGGACAGACGTTAGAGATTATTAATCTTTTGGCTGGGGTTACCAGTCTTCTTACGGGTAGTTCTACAGAGTTGATTGTAATCGTAGGATTTTCTGTTAAAATATGTTCGACGAGTTCAGAGTTTGTTAAGTAGATGCAAATCCGATTATTGGAAATTCTTGAGGCGAAACATATGTTTTTGGGACTAACAATGTTACCTATGGCTTTGACGTAGTCGAGTAGTACTAAGTTTGGTTCAGCATGTATTAATATTGCTTGATATTTTTTGGGATATTTCGGTTTGGGTTTTGACATCGTAGCAGTTGCATATGAGTTTGGATTATTACTGATGATGTTGTTTCCAGACATGGTGTTGCTAACTGTAGGAGAACATTGATTTAAGTTGTTACTCATGTAGTCAAAAGTAACTATTTATGATTTTATTGTATTAAAGTTTCAAGGGATAGGCAGCAAATGTAACGCATGTCTGTATTACTGGTTGCCTGTCTAAAATTTCGACGAGCCCGTCCTTGATAGGACTGACTTATGTCGAATATGGCAAAAAAAAATGTCAACACAGCTGGTTGTTTTAGTTAGAAAAGTATTAATAATAAATTTCTTACTGAATAATATTACAGCTTTTCACGTTAAAAACTCTACACAACAATCACTAATCACTTTTTGATGGTAATATACTTTTAAAAACTGGTATTTACTGTGATAAACGGCAAATTTTTACACTGATTCACAGAGCGGTATGTACTCGTTCGAATCAATTTGACGTCTCCCGTATATGTCTTTTAAAACATGCCGAATCGCGTTTATTTGGAAGAAGTTATACATCCAGTCATGAATCCATATACCTATGTAACATAAATTATATTGTTACAAATACAATACTCGCCGCAATTAATTCTACATATTGCGTTTACGGTAGTAAATAGAACGAAACGCAATTATCGAAATTCGAAGTTTATTAAGAAAAATTTAATTCTCTTGAGTGTCAAATAATCGAGAAGTCTATGTATTTAATAAAGGAAATAATATTGTCTGTCACTATGTCGAAATTTACACAGCAAAATAAAGACACAACAAATGAATCAACAACTGAATCAGCAGATTGCCGCAAGTGCACAACGAAGCATATATTTTCATTATATAAGCGTCAAAAAAAAACTAAAAATTCCGTCAAAGGAAGAACTGGAATACAAAGTAAACGTTTAACTTGCTTGGTGTGAAACAGGAATGATAACAAAACCCAACAAATTGAAAAAATTTGGTGCTTGAGAAATAACGAATTTTAAACATTTTTGATGCTCTGATTTCAGAAGAGACTTCTTTTTCATAGTAGTCATGTTTTGGAATCAATGATATAATTTTAACTTCGCGCGAAAAGACATACACAAAGGCACCTGAAAATCACCAGATGGACTTACAGTAAATATGATAGATCATTTCATTGTAGACTTAAAACACCAATCCAATATAATAAACGTTCGCACCAAAAGAGGAGCAACTGCAGTTTCTGATCAGTATTGGATCGAAAGTAGGGTAAGTGCCAGACTTTTAAACGTTTAAAAAAGGTTCTAAACAGGAACGATACAATGTAGAAGGACTTAAAAATACTAACAAAAATAATGAATCAAACATCAAAACATAAATGTAGAGTTGGAAGAATGCAGAAACATTATGAAAGAAGCAGCTGAAGAATTACTAGGCATGGAAGGTAAACAAAGAAGAACAAGAACGAATAACTGTTTTGACAAAAAATGTCAGATAATAATAGAGAGAAAATAGAGCATATTTAATTATGCAACAGGTATACAGAACCCGACGAGCAGAGGAGGAATATAAATAACTACGCAAGGAAGAAAAGAAAAAAGAGAGAAACTATGAACAAAAAACTTCAAGAACTACAAGATCTAAGTAAGCCAATAACGACAAAATTTTACCGAAACTGAACAAAAGCAAAAAGGAATTAAAACAAAAAAAAGTAAAGAGATAAGGGATAAGGATAAATTTTTAAAATTTATTGTAAAAATAGTAGGTAAAACTTAGTTGATAGCATGTTTTACTTGTGTATATTAACTCATGCAGAGAATGGAAAGAAAACACAGTGTTTACTTTCCATTCTCTGCATGAGTTATATACACAAGTAAAACATGCTATCAACTAAGTTTTACCTACTATTTTTACAATAAATTTTAAAAATTTTATAATGTATTGTGTCCATAATAATTGTATATTTTAATGTTTTAATGTGTGTTATAAATGTTGAGTGTAAATGCTTATATAAATAATTCAACGACTAGTAAGTTACACTGAAGAATTGTGATATTTTTTAAATATTTACATTTTTGTCTTATTGCAGTGTCTTGAAAAAGGAATAAAACCATTCCGAAAGCTCGACAAAAAAGTCAAAAGAGTGTTTTTTTAACATCCCGGCCAATATTCTGACTGCAACCCTAATAAACTGTTTTATTTGTTTATATATATATATATATATATATATATATATATATATATATATATATATATATATCATATATATATATACATATATATATAAAACCTACAAAATGGTTATTTAAGTACTTCATAGTTTAAAAGCTACTCGGGGTATGAATAAAAAAACTAATCACATATTTAAAGAGATATGAGAGCGCGTACACTATGCTAAATACTACCCTAAAACTTACAACTAAAATTTTACAAGTGGTTATAATCCAGAGGATAAGCTTAGCAGATGAACAATAGTGTTTTCGTAGTAGAAGATCGTGTACAGATACAATATTCGTTATAAAGCAAATTACTGAGAAATCACTAGAGTACAGTAGACCAGCATTTTTGTCTCTGATTGGCCCAAAGAAAGCGTTTGACAGAGTAATATTTAAAGATGTAATTCATCTTCTGTATAATTAAAGAAGGTCTCTTAAATATTATAAAAAATATCGAAAATATCTACCAAAACAACAAAAAGGAGATTCACTGAGCCTCATGCTCTTCAATTTAATTATGGATGAATTCATCAAAAGTTTTAACAAAGGAATAGTTTTATTTTTGTTTTAACAAATACCTGGGAATTATACTGTCTAATGGAGACCTGGACAAAGAAGTGCAAAAAAGCAAATAGATTGGCAGGATGCCTTAATGACAGTATATGGCGAAACATACACATTAATATTGAGATGAAGTCAAGAATTTATAAAGCCAGTGTAAGACCAATAATGACATATAGACTAGGCGGGATCTGTAGAAATTCAGACCATAATGGACATTTTCCATAGGAAGCTATTTTTTTGCTGGAATCCCTTCAGGATGTACCCAATATCGATAATCTCGATATGCGCCAGTCGCAAACCCTGTGCTATATTTTTTATTTAACAAAATCTGAAAACAATTAAAACTTTCTCATTTTTTTGCTCCTATTTTCGTTTATAATTCGGAAAATATTGATCCTAGAGAAAAAATTATAAGAAGTTAAAAGTTTCGTTATTCAATTTTACACAATATTTCGTTAGCTAGAAATTGAAACTTTAATGTTTATTGTTGAAAAAATAGCAATAATTGGAAAAAAGTATAAAAAAATAAAGTTGATCCTTTAAATGTTTTCGACTTTCTAAACTTGACTTACAAGCTCCATATTCAGCCTATAAAACTTTTAAAATGTTTAAAACGTGTGCTAAATTTTGTTAAGATCGATCGAATAGGTTTTGCATAATAATTTTGCAATCCAGCCTACTGGAAAAAAAATCACAAATTTTCAAATTTATAGTAGGCCCTAAATAAGGCCCTCAGATAGTTGCAAATTTTTTTACATATAAAGAAAGGCTCAAACTTTTAAGTGCTTTTTGTAAAATTCAAATCGGTTTACTAGGAGAGCCTAGAAATTCTTTAAAAGTTTTAAACATTTTTTAGGCTTATAAACAAATTGAATAAACATTACGAGCTTTAAACACATCAATTTCAAAATTTATACACTTAAAGAATATTAAAACCCGCTTCTTTAAAAAAAAGATACATTCGGTTTACTGGTTGCCGAGATATTGAAGGTCAAAGTTGGCATACATTTGCCGTATAACCATAAGTGATAGAGGGCTCGTTTTTAAACAAATACCCTCGTCTTGTCAAGTACTTTTTAAATGAAAAGTTTTACATAATGCGCTTCATGGAAACATCCATAAAAAAGACAAATAAAAAACCGTTTTCGCGTAAAATGTCGCTCGGAATGCATGAGAGGTGGTGGTGGGGGACATTCACTCGAAATATGAATCGGCGGGTTCAAAATCATAGCGCGGGCTAAAAATTGCATTATCTCGGCTTCTTGTTAACCAATTTTGCTCTTTTTTTTAATCGATGTATCGGACGACAAGGATTTCAAATATCATATTTTCAAATACGAAATTTGCAATTAACAATTGAGTGTTAAACAAGTAATTACATTTTTTCTTTATGCATTTTTTTGAGCTTGCAATTTGTACATTGAAGTAAATTGTTACTTTTAGTAAGCAAATATGTATTTATAAATTGTAAATAAATAATTTGAATTGTTAAAACAACGGCGAACGAATTTTTTTTTGTAAAAATCAAACTTTTTAAAATAATTAACATTAAAAATAATTTATTTCTGCAGTGTTATCATAATAATGACATTATTTGATTTGAGAATATATTTTGATTCGAAAATGACGTCTAAATTGTTATTAAATAATTTCAATTGTTAAAACAAAGGCGAACAAAAAAAAACATTTTTTTTCATAGATATACTTTATTTTGACTCAATCTTCAATAATTTTTTTAAATCTGTTTCTTTTTTTGGAAGAACAAGAATCTTCAGGTCTTATTTCTTCCTCAAAACCTTGATTTTCTATTTCAATATCTTCATTGTTTAAAAACGAGCCCTCTATCACTTTGACCTTCAATATCTCGGCAACCGGTAAGCCAAATGTATCTTTTTTTTAAGAAGCGCCTTATAATGTTCTTTAAGTGAATAAATTTTGAAATTGATCAGTTTAAAGCTCGTAAAGTTATTCAATTTGTTTGTAAACCTAAAAAATGTTTAAAATTTTTTAAAAATTTCTAGGCTCTCCTAGTATTGAGCTTTCCTTTATATGCAAAAAAAATTTGCAACTATTTAGGGCCTACTATAAATTTGAAAATTTGCGATTTTTTTCCAGTAGGCTGGATTGCAAAATTATTATGCAAAACCTATCTGACAAAATTTAGCACACGTTTTAAACATATTAAAAAGTTTTTCTAGGCGAAATATGGAGCTTGTGAGTCAAATTTAGAAAGACGAAAACATTTAAAAGATTAACTTCATTTTTTGTACTTTTTTTCAATTATTGCTATTTTTCAACAATAAACATTAAATTTTCAATTTCTAGCTAACGAAATATTGTGTAAAATTAAATAGCGAAACTTTTAACTCTGTATAATTTGTTCTCTAGGATCAATATTTTCCGAATTATAAACGAAAATAGGAGCAAAAAAATGAGAAATTTTCAATTGTTTTCAGATTTTGTTAAATAAAAAATTTAGCACAGGGTTTGCGACTGGCGCATATCGTGATTATTGATATTGGGCACATCCTGAAGAGATTCCAGCAAAAAAATAGCTTCCTATGGAAAATGTCGAATCCAAAACAGATCCCGCCTAGACTAATTTTGCTAATATGTTTTAGAAATAAGACCCGATACAGCCACAACTCAAAGTCTACTGCAAAACGGCAGAGATGAGAGTACTGAGAAGAATTACGGGAAATACGCTGAGGGATCGAAAGAGAAGTGAAGACATTAGAAGAAAATGTAACGTACAGTGTATAAATGAATGGACACAACAAAAAAACAATGGAATAACCACATAAGTAAAATGGAGGAGATCCATGTCGTCAAAATAGTAAGGCATCAATAAGAAAAAGAAATATCGGACCACCGCGCAGAAGATAGAGTGACAACCTTCCATAGAGGTATTAATCCGCCAATGAACAAACAGAATTGATTATAAAGAGAAAGAAAGAGAAGAAGAATTTACAATTTTACGATTTTTTCTAATAGGATTTTTTCTAATATTTCTAATTCACTCCTAAAAAAGTAAACCAACCAACGACAAAAGTCCAAAAGTAAAGTGGAGGGTAAGTAGAACTTAAATGAACCCCAGAATGCAGAATACGTCGAGAAAGACTCGTCTTTGCTAAATCTGTGGGTCAGTTAAATCTGCTTGAAGGCAGATGCTAGTAAGAACTCAAAAATACACAGATAAATTTTTCATATTGCTGACCTAATTTCAGTAATTGAGTAGTCATCTAAATATTATAGATCTAAAAAATTATTTTAATATTGTGGTTGAAGCACAAATAAAATAACATACTTTAAAGACAAAAACTAGGTTTTAGTAGCAACCTTGTCATACTGATATTTTATTTGCTTTGCGTTCTGTTGATGTAATAAATAAAAACGAAGATTAATTAAAAAAAATAAAAAATATTTATCTGATTTTTCACTCAAATAATAATAATATAAAATTATGTCAAAATAGTATTAATATATAAATAAAATAGCATACTTTAAAGACAAAAACCAGGTTTTAGTAGCAATCTTGTCATACTGATACAGTAGTCATACCCCTCATATCCGACCTCGGGATATCCGACTCCTCGGGATATCTGACCATGTGCCCGACCGTCTTTTGCCGGTTTGCCGGCGGACAAGTCTCAACGTGAAACACGACTCATCAGCAGCGCTGTGCATTGTTTCTCTGTTAAACGACCAGTTGCGTTCTGATTGTCGACGTAAACGTTGCTCTACATACTTGACTGTTTTGTTTTCGTGATTGTTGTATGTACAATCTTTGGTTTGTGATTGTGTAAAAAAACTGTGTTGTGCGATTAGTGAACGTTAGCTATGGCTACTCAAAAACGTAAGCGTGTGTGCGTTACCCTTAAACAAAAACCAGAGCTAGGGGTCGGCGTGACAACAGTTAAAGACTGGAGAAAAAACCGTAAAGACATCGAAACCTATTCTATGACCGTTGAAACGGAAGATGCTCTTAAAAATCGGGAAAATGTTTAAAAAACCTAAGTTAGAACTCGTTGACGAAGCTCTTTGGGTTTGGTTTTGCCAAGAACGGCGAAAAGGACTCCTTTGTCGGGGCCTCTTGTAAAAAAAAAGCCGTAAAGCTGTTTGAAAAATTGGGAGGAGATGTTGAGACTTTCCAGGCAAGCTAAGGTTGGTTTTACCGCTGGAAGCTTCGCCACGGCATTAGACATGTTGTTATTGCGGATGAAAAGTTGTCTGCTGATGACAATGCTGCAAAGATTTTGTAGAAAAGTTTCAAAAGTTGGTATCGGATAGTAATCTTGTAGCCGAACAAGTATATAACGTAGACGAGACCGGACTGAACTATAAAATGTTGCCAAAATCTACTTTTGCTTCTAAAAATGAGCCTGTTTTGGGTACAAAGCTAGCTAAGGATAGACTAACAATTGCTACGTGTAGCAACGCCAGTGGCAGTCACAAACTGCCGTTGTTTGTTATCGGCAAATCTAAGAAGCCGAGAGCTTTTAAAAATCTCATATGGCAACCACTCCCGTGTATTACCGTAATCAATCATTTGCCTGGATGGATTGTGCTCTTTTTAAAGAATGGTTTTTTCTTGAATTCGTGCCCGCTGTTAAAAAACACTTAAAATCAAAAAACCTGCCACTTCGAGCTGTGTTGTTGCTGGATAATGCACCAAGCCATCCCCCAGAGCATGACTTGAAGAAAGGCAACATAAAAGTGATGTTTTTACCTCCACATGTCACCCCATTAATCCAGCCAATGGACCAAGGCGTAATCGAGTGGGTAAAAAGACGGTACCGGAAAAAATATGTCGGGTTTTTTTTTGGACAAAACAGAAGGAGGCTGCTCGCTATTGGAGGCCATGAAGATGTTAAACATAAAAGACGCCATCTATACTGCCGCTTCTGCATGGGATGAAATCAAAGAGACAACTCTTCAAAAATCGTGGAAGAAAATTTGGCGATCATTAAAACAAAGCGATAGTGCTGATAAGGACGATGATGAGCCCACATCATCAATGGAAGTTGACCTTGAAGCTGAAGAAAACGACGTCACAGAAAACTCTTCAAGACCTGCAGGAACTGCAACACGGTGTCCAGCTGCAGCTGACAGATGTGGAGGAATAGCTGACCGAAGCTGACATGGAAGAGTCTACAAATGAAGAACTCAATGATGACGAAATAGTTGCTGCAGTTCAAAGCGCAAATAATGAAGACAGCGACGCTGAAGAAGAAGAAGTTGATCGTGATACTGGAGTGACGCATTCAGAGGCTAAAGACGCATTTGACGTAGTGTTGAAATATTTGGAGCAGGACCCGAGAGATGGCGTGATTTTTCAGCTAAATCAAGATTGGGTAAATTGAAGCAAAAGAGTATTAAGGACTTCTTCTAACTGTTTGCCTTTTTGATTAAACAGTACAGTACTGTATGTATTTATAATATTTTTCCTTGTTACTGTAATATATAAATGAGCACTACATATGTGTATTGACTGGGTATTTTGTACAGTTCTGTACTAATAGTTTAGTGCAATATACGGCTTTTTTACCCGAAAAACGTGTTTTATTATTCCTCGGCATATCCGACCTTTTGGCCGTTCCGACCACGGCCCGGTCCCGTGAGGGTCGGATATGAGGGGTTCTACTGTATCTTATTTGCTTTGCGTTCTACTGATGTAATAAATAAAAACGAAGATTAATAAATTAAAAAAAAAATAAAAAATATTTATCTGATTTTTCACTCAAATAATAATAATATAAAATTATATCAAAATAGTATTAACTATAACATGAAAACACGAACGATTTACGTTCTATTAGGGACTTTTTACAGTGTACAGAAATTTACGAGGGGTATTTCCATAAACAAATAACTAAAAAGGAGGCAAAAGATTGACCTAAAACTGTCCGCAGGCCTACGTCAACAACTTTTCCAAGCCATATTTCATTAGAAGAGGTTTTCTGATATCCTATCATCAGCTTTATGTATCTAGCCTCTGTCCGTAGATTTTATAAGAGACAATATTTTTAAGAAGTCATATACGTTACATGAGTACATAAAGAAAATTTGATTTTAGACTTTTTAAGTTTAATAATTTATAATTAAAAAGGGATAATCCCCAGGAGCTGACGACTGGTGTTAAAAAAAAGATGGATGTAAAACACTGGTATATTTAATTGAAAAATTAAATTTAAAAATCCAAAGGATCAAGTTCAGAACGGTTGCGGACTAATCAGTCCATCTTCAGTAGTGAACCTAAAAGCAAGTAATCCCACTAAATTAATAAAAATGTAGGGTAAAATGTTGACTATTAGATGCAAACATGAGGTTAATTACTTATAGTTTATATTTATGAACGAGAGAGTAATTAGCATAATTTTAACTGGTACCTCCGACCACTCCATGGGCGTGCTCAAGATTAATTGAAAAATTACTTTGAATAATTGTAAAAAATAAATGAATTATTTCAGTGTTATAAAAAGTTATGTGTATGTAAACAAAAGTGACCTCTTTTATCACACACTATATTAGAACTGACTGGCCTACATTAAAAAGGGTTTTAAAAATTCACATTTTTTTTAATTTTTAAAAATTACAAAAGAGAAAAAGAGTTTTTAAAACCGTCTAAGGTATGTTAAATAGATGAATAAAAATATTAATATAAAACTTACAGCTACTTGTTACAAATCCAAATCAGATTCAGAAGATGAACTTTCAGAACCAAGATTTATAATAACTGGCTCGATCATTTTATCAGTAATATTGTCCAGCTTCCACATTTTTTCCTCTTCTTTAATAGTGTGATTTACTGCCTTTTCCCAGTTTTCAGGTTTTACATTATTTACGGCCTCCAAAAACAACTGTTTAACATCATGAAATTTTAAAAGTGGTATTTTTTCTTGAAACTTCACTCTTTATCTGTGCCCATACCAGTTCAATCGGGTTTAATTCACAATGATATGGTGGGGATCTAAGTACTGTCATTCCACGATTTTTGGCAATTTCATCAATTTCGTATTTTTTAAATTTTTCTTTATGAAGGGCACACAACGAATAAAGTTCCTTTCTTATAGATCCGGAATGGTACGTAATATTTTTTGAACTCAGCCAATTCTGCAAGTCTTTTTTTAACCACTTGGTTGTGGGCAGTCCTTCTATAAGTCTGGAGTGATAACTTGCATTATCCATTACTATTACACAGTTCTTAGAAAGAGGATCTATCATTTGTTCGAACCATCACGTATCAATGTGTACTATTATCAGCCTGCGTTCCTTTCCTGATGGTGGGTTTAAACCAGTAGATAAGTTATTTACAAAAGCGTGCCTTTGACTTGTAACAGTTTCATCCTGCCAAAATTTATTTGGTGTATGACCATGTATCCATGTTTCATCAAGATAAAATATTTTTCTTTTTTGGTTTCTCATTTCCTTTATTGTTCTTAGAAAATGTCTTCTCCATATGACAATATCGCTTCTTTCTAATAAAATAGACTTTCTGGGATTCTTTTTCCAGCGGAAGCCTATTTCTTTTAAAAGTTTCCATAACGTACTTCGACTCATTTCTGGGTAATCCTTATCATCTCGAACTGAGACAAGAACTTTATCCAATGTTGGAAATTCTTGTCTAAAGAAGAGTTCATGCACTTTCCGTCGAAGTCCTTCTTTAAAATTATATTCTATTTGAAATTTTGGTTTCCCTGGAGCATTACGTGGCATTTGAAAACTACCACATTTCTCTTCTTTAATAACTCTGTAAATCGTAGATTTCCCAACACCAAGTGTACTGCTAACTAACTCAACGGTCTCATCAACACTTTCACATAAACGTTTGTCTGTAAATGATTTAAAACAATTAAATATTAATGTTTTTTCATTAACTGTTAAAGGACCAATTTTTCGGCGTTTACACGGCACTTCCAAATTTTCCATAACACTAGTATACACAATAAACTGCACCTTGCAACTGAAGTACCTACTTTTAGTGAACTGTTAAGAATTTTGAATACGCCACTTGGACCTTCCTACAAAATGGAAAAACCCACTATCACATTTTCTGTGGAATAAGTTTAGAAGGTAATTATCGAGTCAATTACTGTCGTAGATTTCTGGAATTAAAGAATTAAATGTTTGATTGTTGAAACCCTTACTTCGTGGAATGCACTCATTTCAGATAAAATAAAACGTTTTATTTTATCTAAAGAATTAAACTTTATTTTGCAAATAGGTAGGTACTTATTAAACTTTTATTGGTTATATATAACCAATAAAATAAACATCTTACATTTCTTGCAAATTCATTAGTACCTGTTAACCTCCATCACTCCGACACTGGCAACCTTATTTAGGATTAGTAACCCTCACAACTATTGTATTCTATTCTGATCCAACCTTTATACCTGGTGGTCATACTCAATTTAAAATTGTTTTCCTATATACTTCTGTAAACTTATTGACAAATATCTGTTTTTTATTGAGTCACCCGTATCAACAGTTTAGGGATTTGCATACAAAATTTATTGTTTTATTACTCTCTCATACATAAAAATACACTATAAAAAGGGATAATCCCCAGGACCTGACGCCTGGTGTTAAAAAAAAGATGGATGTAAAACACGTGTGTTGTAATTGGTATATTTAATTAAAAAATTTAATTTAAAAATCCAAAAGGATCAAGTTCAGAACGTTTCCGGACTAATCAGTCCATCTTCAGTAGTGAACACAAAAGCAAGTAATCCCACTAAATTGATAAAAATGTAGAGTAAAATTTTGACTATTAGATGCAAACATGAGGTTAATTACTTAGTTTGCAGGACTTGCAAAATAACACCAAAACCAAACAGTGGTTGGGATAAAATGGATTAAACAATTTAACAATTTTAAGGATGGTTAGCTACTTGCCGATGGACTTCAATTGCCTACAGGGAACATAAGTCCCTACTCGAAAGAGTTTTTCTACATTCGAACTATAGGAAAGTTAAATGCCAACTAATTTATTATGTCAAAAGTGATAATTGACTGTTTAAAGTGATGATATTTCGACTGTTCTAACAACCATTCAAATTTCATCATTTTGTGTCATGTGGAACAATTTCACCCAATCATGTAAACATTAGACTGATAATTGCATTCGGTGAAATTTTCAATCCCTATGACAACACGATCGAGTTTGACAACTTAATCCAAATAAATTTCAAAATGTCACGTTCAAAAAGATAAGAAATCACTCGAACAGATCAACTGCTGTTAGCGAATTAGCAAAAAGTGGTGTAGAAGAACAACAATTGCTAAAAATTACTGGTCATGGCAATCAGAATTCTATAAAACCATAATTGAATCTCGATCAAGAACACCACAACAAGATTATAAATATTATGCGTGGTAATAGATCTTCTATAGTAGAGAACAGCAACGAATCTAATGTTAACTTAAATTTTAATAATTGTACTTTCACTAACCGTACTTTTAATAAATAAATGTTTCGTTATGTTGAGTTATGATTTTTTTTTCGAAAAATTATCCGCCGAATATCCCTCGGACATTGATGAATGCCTCATAATTTCATGACAAATTTCTCAAGTTCATTGCTTGGTAACAGCACTCAGCCTTCGGCTTCGAGCTGTTATCAAGGAACGAGCTTTCGATTGTCATGAAATTATCTCGTCTGTTATCAATGTCCTAGGGATATTACTACTGACAATAACATTCGGAACAAGACTGATTGTACATATTTTAAACAGTAAAAAAAGGTTAAGGACCTGTATGTTAAACTCTATATGAATTTTAATTAAATTAGTTTATTAAGATTGAGACAGTAGCTAGTATTTTTATTATTGTGTAAACCTAATTGTTTATATATTTGAATTGACTATAAAATTAAACTGATCAGTAAAGGTGGAACCTGATTTTTTTAAAAAGACAGAAATTCAAATGTCAGATGATCAGAGAAAGTAAGTGAATGAGTAAGGTAATGATGAAGATAAATAAATGGTATTGGAAATTTCATGGTTAACTGTAGGATAGGTTGTATATGTGAAGGGGAATTTTGAATTGTAATTGTAAAATAAAGAGTAAGAGTATTTAATTTTGATTTAAAAAAATTAAGGTTTTCTAGGATCATTGATGTTGAAAGGCAGCAAATATTTGGAAACTGTCATAAATAGAATGTAGTAGTGATAGTGATGGATGAATTATAGTCAATGTCAAAGTTGATGATGTTAATGGTAAAATTGAGTGAAAAACAATTACAAAAAAAAAATGAGGTACCCTTAATGATTCCTAAAGTGAAGATATGTCAGTACAAAGTATGAATGCCAAATCAAATTATATGATTGGATATAAACACGTTCATGGTATAATAGATTATGAATGGAAAAGAAATGTATCTATTATTTGATGTAATGTTATGAATATGTATTCAGAAAAAAAAATTTATGAGAAGGTAGAAGTTAAAAAAAGAAGGAAATTAAATGTTTGAAAATATGAGGTAAATACTGTTAGAAATATATTAGAAATAAGGAAGAGACATGGAAGACTTCTTCCTCTTCTTTTTTATATAGACATGACTCTGTGTGTTTTTCAATGTGCCTCCAGTAAGTTGTCGTTTCATCGATTTCGTAGTCTTCTTACTGATCGTCTTCCTATTGGGGAACCGTTTCTTGCCGTCTTTACTACTCTATTTGTTGTCATTCTACTCTTATATTTCTTATCCAGTTCTTGATGTTCTCCACCTTGCATCTACGGCGTATATCTATACTTCTAGCTCTGTTCCATAGTGTCTTACCATCAATTTTTCTAAGTGTTTTCATCTCTGCTCTTTCTAACATCCTTTTTGTCCTCTCTGTGTCAGGTCTTGTTTCTATCGCGTATGTCATTGTTAGTCTGATGACTGTTTTGTAAATTCTGTCTTTCGTTTCTTTCCTTAAAAGAATCTGTCATTCAGACGACGCAATACTACTCTCTCAAAGTGAAGATGATTTACAACGTATGCTGCACCAATTTTAATATAACCGCCAGAAAATTTAACATGTTCATTTCCCCAAAAAAGACAAAATGCATGGTTATAACAGCAAATTTACTAAGGTGTAAATTGGAGCTAGAAGGTCAGAAACTAGAACAAATGATGGAGTTTAAATATCGCTCGAAACCGAAGTTTAAGATCAAAATGAATAGAGCAAACAGAGCCGCAGGCTGCCTAAATGACAAACATGGAGAAATAAAAATATCGGGAAAGAAATGAAAGGCATAATTTACAAAATACTCATCAGATCAATAATGACATAAGCGACAGAAACAAGACCTGATACAGAGACGACAAAAATGATGTTAGAAACAGCAGAGATGAAAACACTACGAAAGACGGTTCCCCAATAGGAACCAGTAGATAGGAATCAGTAGAAACATCACAAAAACGATGGAACGACAACTTACTGGAGGAACATTGAAAAATAGACAGAGTCATGTCTATATAAAAAAGAAGAAGAAGAAGAGAAGTTTCTTTTGAAGAAGTTTTGCAAGGTAATGAAAACTCATTTAATTCACACTATCAAAAATATTTGGACTATGTTTACTACGGAAGTAATCCTAATCCATCATATATGTATCTATTTATAGTATTGTATATAACTTTCAGATAATGTTTTTCTTTCTATCCCATATTTTAATTCATAACACAGCAAGTATAAGATGTGAATCCAGGAATAGAAAAATTAACCCGGTTTAATTTATTTACGGCAACCATAGACATAATATGCAATATTTTATATCATACTTTTATTTTATTATTTTTTTTTTATTTCAACTTTACGTGCTCGGCTACTATGGCCACTTACACAGGTACTATAACATGAATTTTCATTACACAAACATTAAGTGTTACATTAAGAATATGTTACAATAATACGGAATGATAATAATATGTTACACAATGTTTAAATTAAAATCTAATTATATTTTTTGATATAAGTATTCATCTCTAAGGAATTGTAGCACACCTTTTATTTGGTCAGCGTTGTTTAGGATATCTCGTACCTTACTTTTGAGTTTGTATTGTAATCTTCTGGCCGAATGTTGATTGCATTCAGTGAGAATATGTTTGATTGTCAAATATAGCTAAGGCAGCTTTGATAGGAGGGGCGGATGCTAGAGGACATTAGGTAGCCGTGTGTGAGTTTTGAATGTCCTCTCCGAAGTCGTCTTATCACAATGAGATCTCGTCTTGAGAGGGCTGAATAGTCAAATATGTAGGCTGACTGGTTATTGACGGTTGTATTTCGTGTAAGATCGAACGGTTAGAGTTCCAATGCTGCTGCCAAAGGAGTCTGGTTCTTCTTTTAGTATATGAGTTTTTATTATGTTTAGTCTTATGCACGCTTCCCCTTTTATTGCAAATATATGTTGCTTCCAAGTTAGTCGTGAGTCAAACGTTAATCCGAGATTTTTGCATTGTTTAACCACAGGAAGAGGGACATTGTTAATCAAAATAAGTGGAGATGGAGAAGGGGGACGTCTACTAAAGTTTATAATTTTAGATTTTACATAGGATAAAGAAAACCCTATGTCACTAGTTTTTTTTTAAGTGTGTAAACAGCAGTTTGAATAAGCTTCGAGGTGGTAGAAGAGTTTTGTCCATGACAGTAAATTACTAAATCATCAGCATACATGATTTGTTTAATAGGGGAAATGAGGTGAGGGCATAAATCACTTATTGTTAGATTAAAAAGTGTAGGACTTAGTACCGATCCCTGAGGTACGCCATCAGTTTGAGTGTGAGTAGAAGATAAAATACCGTTGACAGAGACTCTGAACGATCTAGAAGATAGAAAATTTCGTATGAAGTTAAATATATTACCATTAATATTAAGAACGATAAGTTTGTTTAATATACATTGCCTACTTATAGTATTAAAAGCACCTTCAATATCAAATATGGCAGCTACGAGTTCTTGTCTTTTGTTTAAAACCTCTGATATATGAGTTTGGAGGATTACAAGTGGTGGAGTCTTTTATTAATTATAATTTCGAATATTTTGCACATCGTACAAGTTAGTAATATAGGTCTATAAGAGTTGGCCAAGGAACGTTCTGGGTTAGGCTTTTTAATGTGTATTACGATAGAAGTTTGCCATTGTTTGGGAAATTGGTTAGATGAACTGATGCTAGTTCTTCACAAAGAAAGGGAGAATTAAGATGTGTGATATCCATTATTGTTTCGGGTGAGGAACAGGGTGGGACGTTAGGTAATGGTTTTCGTAAGAAGGTATCTATTTTACTTTTGAAATCGGTGTCGAAGTGCGTTGCTAGGGTTTCGCCGATTTCTTGATTGTCAGTGATTGTAGTGTTATTTACAGCAATACTAGAGATTTTGAGGTTGGCGTTTCCTTGGATTTGCCTAATCTTTTTCCAAAGATTCGCCGGATTGGTGCTTGAAGTAATGGAGGATACTAATTCTCTCCAAGATGTTTTTTTACTTTGTTTTATAATAAATCATGCTTTGGCTCTGGTTTTCTTTAGTTCAATGAGATTCTCCAGATTTTTGTTTTTACGGTAATTTTTGTTGTTCTGTTGAGGTTTGGCAAGATGTATTCTACCAAGGTACTGCCTTTCTTTTATGGGAAATAATATTTTTGCCTATGTGCAAATTTGCAGCTTTAAGTAGAAGGGTATAGAAGGTAAGGTGTTATCTGTTTGTGAAGTATAGTCTTTCCAGTCGGTATTTTTTAGCCGCCAGAAATTTCTGGTTATAGTTTGTTTATGGTTGGAGATATCAAATGATACAAATATTGGAAAGTGGTTGCTGTTATATAGATCATCGGAAGTTTTCCAAGTTAGTGAAATATATGTTTTTGGGTCGCTAAAACTAAGATCTATAGACGAAAATGTGCCAGAGGAAAAGTTCAAATGCGTGTTAGAGCCTGTATTTAGTAGGCAGGAGCCTGTGCAATTGATAACGTTTTCTATAGTTTTTTACCTTTGCCATTAGTGTGGTTTGACCCCCACATAAAGTTATGAGCATTGAAGTCACCTACTAGAATATATGGAGCGGGGCACCAAATAGTTACGGCGATAGCCTCGAGTTCCGTGGTGATGAGTAGATGGGATGAATATATTTCACTGGAAATAAAAATAGATGTCCCACCACTGGCTCTCTTACAATTAGTTCTGATATAATGTAGTTAGTTTCTTGTAGACATATGATATCAGGTTGTTTTTCTGTCACTAGTTGTTGGATTCTTTCAATACGGGGAAAGAACCCATCGCAGTTAAATTGGATTAAATTGAAGGTGCATCTTGAATTGAAGGGGTAAGAGGCAACTGAGATGATTGTTCTGGCTGTTGGGAGAGGAGGGTATTGGTTTCATCATCGGTTAGGAGTTCAGATGGAACGCCGATATTATCAGAGTCATCTGGGTTTATCTGTCTTTTGATTTTCTTTTGAAGTCTCGTAAGTCGATTTTTAAGGGATATTTCCTCAGTTTCTCAATGAAGAACTGTTATGTCGTGTAAGAGTCCTTCAATATTTGACGTAAAAACAAAAGCTTTATTAAGTGGACTAGGATTACCATGTGTATTTTCTAGGAAAGCAATAAACTGAGTCTCGGTCAAAGTTAGACCAGATGGATTATTTTTATAAATGGCCGCTACGGATTGTAGTGAACTAGCTGTTAGATTATGTTCCTCTGATTTTGTAGTTTTTGTTTTTTTCTTGTGAGGTTTGGAGACAGTGTTTGTTTTTGTGGATAACGGAAGAAACATTTGGTTAGACGCTGGTTTGGGTGTACTTGCTGAAGATAATAGAAAAGGAATATCAGAATTGCTGTCTGTTGATACAGCTCTTTTTTGTCCTTGTGTGGGTGGAATTGATTGGTGTATAGTTTCAGTATCTATTTCAGTAGGAGTTTCTGTGCAGTTTGAGGTAGTTAGGTCTGATTGAACAGAAGTGCTTACGTCAGAAATTATATCAGTAGTTTCAGATGTAGATGGCTCTAGATGGGGTAGTTCAGTTTGAGAAAAAGTAGTTGGATTATTGGTACATGAGTCAGCGGTATGTACGACCTCTTTACATAAAAAACAATGCAATTTATACGTAGAAATAAATATTCTATAAGGTGTGTTTTCGTATGTAATAACGAAGTTTCTATCTACTGAAAAGTTCTCCTTACCGGGGATAATATACGTTACTCTTCGGAAGCTCATTACGTGTGTATAACCTTTTCCGAGTGCACCACATTTCACAAATAACACAGGAGAGACCAGCTGTAATCCAATATCTTTAAGGGCTTTCTCAATTATGGATTGTGGAATTAAAGGAGATACGTTAGATATAAGAAGGCGTTTAGCTGGGATGATAAGTCTTCTGATAGGAACTACTGTAGAGTTGATAAAAATATTTTGATGTGTTATTAGAAGGTTATCGACAACTGTAGGCGAGGAAAGATAAATACAGATGCGGTTATTTGGGATACGTGATGCAAAGGTAATATTTTTTGGGATAGCAATGTCCCCTATAGCATTAACATAGTCAAATAAAACAGTATTTGGAATAGCGTGCATTAAAATGGCTTGCTCCTTATGTGGGAAAGTAGGAGGTGAAGGTTTAGATAAAGTAGCAGCGACATATGATTTCGTGGGGTGGTCTTGTGATCAACATCGGATGATAAGTCTAATTAACCACATTTCGAAGGCATACACCAAGGTTATTTACAACAGAATAAGCAAAAAATGCGAGGATAACATTGGAGATTCGCAGCTTGGGTTTCGGAATTTTCTTGGGACAAGAGAAGCACCTTTTAGTCTACAGGTACTCATCCAGTACTGCAGAGATATGAACAAAGACGTGTACATATGCTTTATAGACTACGCAAAAGCATTCGATAACGTAAAGCACGAAAAGATAATTGAAGTTTTGCATAAGATCGGAGTCGACTACAGAGACATTCGAACAATAGCGAGTCTCTATTGGGGTCAAACAGCTAAAGTGAAAGTAGGATAAACATTGACCAATAAAATTGAGATCAAGAAAGGGGTACGACAGGGCTATATCTTGTCTCCTATTCTCTTTAATATATACTCAGAAGAAGTATTTAAGACAGCGTTGGAGGAAAGCACAGAAGGCATAAAGATAAATGGAGAAATAATTAATAACATAAAGTATGCTGACGACACTGTGATTCTAGCAAGTAGCATGGAGGAACTGAGTTGCCTAATGAGTAAGATACAAAAAACAAGTGCACAATACGGGCTCAGACTAAATATCACAAAAATCAAATGGATGTTAGTTAGCAAAACCCAACAACCACCACAGCAACTGGCATTAGACAATGAAAGAATTGAACACGTGGATTCGTACATCTACTTGGGAACAATAGTTAATTCAAATTGAGATCAAGCGAAGGAAATACGTATAAGAGTAGAAAAGCAAGAGCATCGTTCACTAGCATGAAGCAAATTTTCACCTCTAAAAGCCTCACCCTACCTCTCAAAATTCGACTTCTGAAATGTTATGTATTCCCGGTTTTGTTATATGGAATGGAAGCATAGACAATGACCGCAACATTGATGAAAAAAGTAGAGGCCTTCGAAATGTGGGCTTACCGACGTATATTACGTATATCCTGGACTGAGCACGTAAATATAGAGTACTACAGCTGATCATTCAGGGGAAATAGACAGCAGAAGGGGTCCAGGGAGGAGAAGACACTCGTGGCTCCAAAACTTGTGGCAATGGTTCGGATAGTCATCTGCTGAACTATTCAGATATGCCGTAAACAAAGTCGGAATAGCCATGTTGATTGCCAACGTTCGGATCGGACAAGGCACCTGCAGAAGAAGAAGGGGTGGACTTGTGGAGTTATGAGGTTTTGATTTGAGTTCATTTTTGTAATTGTTCCTGGATACCAAAAACACTTCACTTAATTTTTAATATTGCAACAGACGTCCTAGTAGGACACTGTGGAGAAAATAATAGGAATATCACAGTTACCTGTATCTGAAATTTTCCGTCAGTTGAATATAATAATATTATAGTCCAATAATAATAATATTATAGTTTTAAATATGGCGACTGCATGCACTTCAAAGACTGCATCTGAGAGTGGTCATTCTGATTGTTATTTATTCTGTGTGATATAAAAATTGTAAAAGCTCTAGTGAGATTAATTCTAATAACTCAAAAATTGATATGCAAACCTAAAACTTATTATCCAAATACCCAATAATAATATTCTACGGCTCTCACAGTTGAGATAAGTTATTGAACCTTTTCCAGTGCTAAAACCCTTCAGTAGATTAATCAATTTACAAAAACCTATTTGGCTTATGTGCTTATTGAATATATTTTGAAGGATGCCTTAATAAACCAATTTCGGTTAATTGAACATTCGGGACTATTCCCAAGTGAATCGAATAACGTTCTAATCAAAATTATATTGGACGTGATGTAATATATTTCTTTCAGACGGTGTTTATTTGGGACTTGCAACAAAGAGCAGTTACATTAACGTGACACGTACCTAAACTTCGTAAACATGTTCTTGTAAAGAATCGTATTTATTCGATTAAATAAACACTCTAATAGATTATGTCAATTATGTCTATGTTTAGAATTAAATATTTTCATAACTCTATCTGCCATATTTCCGATATATTATTTATTCAACATGTTTTTTACTCAAACTATTACTTAAGTTTAAAGATAGGTAGAAGCAAAAATTAAGGACTGTAGGTATTCGCCGCCAGTCTTTTGTAAGGATACATTGCACTCGTGGTTTATAGGTCACGGTTTGGAATTGTTTCTTCCTGACACGTTTCGGCTCCAATGACTAGCTCTAAAGGTAAAAATAATATTATTGGATACATATAACTATATTTTAAAAACTGGCTCCGGAACAGAAGATTATCATTCCAAAATTAAAACTACAAAAATGCTGAAATAAACTTTAACTATAAATACGAAATACAGTTAAAATTCAATTTAAGTACAGAGCACCACCATCTGCTAATACGTATTTCGTGCTTTTGGAGTCAGAGCAAACTTATGGTAAGCTCTGAATGAAACAAAATCTTTCTTCAATATTAGTAATTATGTAATTAACTTTGATAATATACAAGGCAAATATCGAGCACAGTATTAATTTAATCCTGCCCAAGTACTTTCGATCACTAGATTATCTTCAGGGGCATTTCGACAATTGCGGCCTATCCGACAAGAGTAGAATGACATAAATATAAAATGGGACATCATAATACACTACACAAAGACAAATAAACACTTTAAAATTTTCTATGATATGTGAAAATTTGAAGATAGGTGAAGCTTGTATACACCATGTAGCTTCACCTATCTTCAAGTCTTCTTCTCAGTCGTTATCCGTATAACGGATAACGACTGATAAAATTAGCAGCAGTACTCAATATGACAGTCGCTAGCACCTATTTTGAACACAAGAACATACACAAGGTAACCTGTACCTGTCCTGATGAAAGAAAAACGAGTCAGATTGATCACATCTTAATAGATTCAAGGCATGGAACAGACGTAATAAACTGCAGAATTTATAGAGGCGCAAACATAAACTCAGATCATTGCCTAGTGATCTCAACATTAAGGGCTAGAATTTCAAACATCAGTAAACAAAAATAAAAGCGATACAAAAAAATGGAATGTGCAAAAGCTGAGAGATGCAACAATTGCAGAACAGTACTCGAAAAACATCACCAAGAGGTTAAGGAATCAAAATGTAAATAAAGAAGGCCACACAGATATAGACTCCTACTGGACCAGAATAAAGGAAGACATTGGAGCAACAGTGTAAGAAGAAATCGGAACAGAAATTTGTGCCCGTAAAAATCATTAGTTTGACGATGAATGCAAGAATGAAACAAAAGAAAAAAATGAAGCCTACAGAAAGATGCTTATCCGACGAACTAGAATAACTGTACCTTAACAGAGAGAAAGAATTCAGAGCATTCTATAAGACAGTTAACATCAATAGAAAAGAATTCAAGGCAACCACAAGACAATGCAGAAGTCAGAATGGCGACCTATTAACAACAAGAAAAGATGTATTGAGTAGATGGGTGGAATACTTTAACCAGGCAATTAATGTGAAGCAAGATGAAGAAAACCTGAAAAGGGATGAGGTAACGGGAGCAGACGAGAAGAAACAGGAACCACCAACGATCCTTGAAGTTAAATATGCAGTTAAAAAACTAGCCAGAGATAAATCACCCGGAATAGATAATCTCCCAGCTGAACTATATAAAAAAGGAGGACATGATGCCAGTATGGCATTACAGCAGCTCATAAAAGAAATATGGACACAAAAATCCCTCCCCAATGATTGGAATATTGGAATACTTTACATCCTACATAAAAAAGAGATATCTTTGAATGCTCTAACCACAAAGGAATTACGCTTCTAAATGCAGCGTATAAAATATTTTCCACAAGAGTATGTCACCATATGGCACCATATGCAAAACGGATAGTAGGAAAATACCATAACATTAACACAGAATTTAACAATAGAATAAACAATATTGGAGAATAACTAGAAGATCCAGAAGAACTATGGAGTGAATTTAAAAACCAAGTTAACGAAATCTCCACAAACAATGATTATAGAAAAAACTTAATCAAGAAAAATAACTGGATGGCAGACGACATCTTGAAATTAATGGAACAACGTCGACTGATAAAATCTCATGTAACAGAATATAGACAATTGCAGAGAAGAATAAAAAAGGAGATCAAATTAGCCAAAGAAAATGGATGAGAGAAAGGTGCGACGAAATGGAGGATGTAATATCTAAACACGACTTATTTAATGTGAACAAAAAACTGAAAGAAATGAGTAATATATTTAAAAAATGAGTTCCTCCTGTACTTGTTAACACTAATAACAAAATTATTGTAAATGAGCAAGAAATAAGAAAAGAATGGCAGCTGTATATATCAGAGTTGTCTGAAGATGACAGTAATAATATTGCCGAATTCTATCACAACTGTACTGACGGCCCAGAAATTATAAAATGCGAAGTAGTACCTGCTATAAATAATGCTAAAATTAGAAAAGCTTGTGATCCAGATGATACACCAACTGAGTTGCTGAAATTGATAGAGAATGATTACATAAAAGTAGTAGTAAGACTTTTTAATTCAATATATAACACCGGAGTGATTCCCGCAGATTGGCTCAAATCCATCTTTATCGCAATACCTAAAAAACACAATGCGGGAAAAAGCTCAGAATATCGATTAATTAGCCTAATGAGCCACACTCTTAAAATTTTCCTCAGAATACTTCACAACAGAATTAGACGCAAATGCGAAGAAGATCTTGAAGATACCCAATTTGGTTTTAGAAATGCTATAGGAATCAAGGAGACACTTTTTGCGTTTAACATCCTATTACAAAATTGCCGTGACCAAAGAAAATATGTATTTGCATGTTTGGTGGACTTCGAAAAGGCATTCTATAAAGTACAGCATGTAAAATTAATGCAAATACTAAAAAATATCGGAATAGATGACAAGGATATTCGTGTCATTAAAAATTTGTACTGGAATCAAATTGCTATCGTAAAAATTGGAGATAACTACACCGATGAAATTCCCATACAACGAGGAGTCAGACAAGGTTGCATTTTGTCGCTAACATTGTTCGATGTTTACTCAGACCAGTTATTTAAAAAGGCACTTGAGAGACAACCATATAAACAATAAAAATCAACGGGAACTACTTAATGTGATTAGATATGCAGACGATATAGTAATTCTATCAAATAAAATTGAAGGTCTTCAAATTCTGCTTTATCGTATTCACGAGGTAGGAGACGAAATGAGCATTAAAATAAACTCAGACAAAACCAAATTTTTGGTTTTTAGTCGTGACCCACATCCCGATGCAAAGCTTAAATTGAACGGAGTCCAAGTTGAGAGAGTTCACAAAATGACATATTTGGGAACTGTGATAACGGACCAACTAGATCCAAACATATAAATAAGACGTAGAATAGCAATGACTAAAACTACTTTTATGAAAATGAAGTCATTTCTTTGCAATAACCATCTCAGTTTAGAACTAAGGCAAAGAATGGTTAAGTGTGTTTGGTCTGTACTTTTGTATAGTGCAGAAGTGTGGACGCTTAAAGTATCGATCATGAACAAAATTGAAGCATTGGAAAAAACTAATGAAGAAGTACTAAGGAGCGTCAACAAAGACAGAGAACTGCTCAAGACTGTTAAACATCGAAAAATGTCTTATCTGAGACATGTAGTAAGGGAAAGTCGATATAAAATTTTACAACTGATCCTTAAAGGCGAAATAGAGGGCCGTAGAGGTGTAGGAAGAAAACAAGTTTCTTGGTTAAAAAACATTCGTGAATGGACACAACCACTGGTTCAATATATAATAAATCAGTGCAAATCCTGGCCTATGCTGATGATATCAATAATGTTGGGAGAACGAGTAACGCTGTACTAGAGGCGTATGTAGCATTAAACTAATCTCCTACAAAAATGGGTTTAACCAACAAAAACCTACCAACAAAACGAAGTATATGAAAATAAGCACACAACCACAAATCCTACGACCACTCGGAAGGAATTTGTATACCTGGGAATGCTCCTTAACACTCAAAATAATACTACCACAGAGATAAACCGCAGAATTTTCACGGCCAACAGATTCTATTTTGAGCTCAATCTCCTTAAATCCACAATTATATCGAGAAATACAAAAATAAACCTCTACAAAACAATAATACGCCCAGTCCTAACATATGGTTCAGAGACCTGGAATCTAACAAAAAATAATGAAAACATGTTAGGATGTTTCGAAAGAAAACTACTAAGGCGAATCTATGGAGCAATGAATGACAATGGAGTGTGGAGAAGACGATACAACTTCGAACTTTGTAGAATATTTCAGGAACCTGATATCGTAAACATATTAAGATAGGACGTTTGAGGTGGATAGGACATATAATGCGCATGTACCAAAATGACCCAGCTATAAAAACGCTGCTTGATAGACCCATTGGTTAGAGAAAAGGAAGACCCAAAACAAGGTTCTTTGATATCGATGAAGACATGAGAAATAACTTTAAAATCGCATAAAAATAATTCGCATAAAAAGGAACCTTACTGTAATAGAAATCAGATCGCTATTGAACTGGCATGATCAGATTTCTCATGTCAGTTCATCTATCATCTGTTTGTTTTGTAAATTGTAGAAAGCACCGATTTGGCATTTTCCTGAATTGATTTCGAACGAAGTTCTACTGATTTTTAACTGTAAACATTATGATGCAGCCTTAACTTGAGGAAAATTATAGAGCAGCTCATTATCAATAGGCTACAATACAAGACATAATCAGATTATGACAAATAAACTTTAATGTTAACACTCTGTGTAAGTTTTTAAAGTTAAAGTGTTTTTCATTTACAAAATTTTACAAAAATTAAGTTGTAACTGACATACCCTTGGCATCTTCTTGGATATTAAAGGAACTTATAAAAACTTAAATATAAAACTTATTTGTCTCATTCCGATAAGGTTGGCGGAATAAGAGTTCTGGCGTTTTTCAGCTGATCTTTTACATGCACTTCACCTTCCAATATGATTTGGAGTAATGCATATCTTTCATCTCTCAAATAGGAACCCATGAAATTCTTAGCATCCGTCTGTATAGATACATTTCAAAGGTATCTATTCTTTTTTCGGTTTCACAATCCATTGTCCAACTTCCACAGCCATACAGAAAAATAGAGAAAACGTAACATCTGATCATGCGAATTCTGAGCTCTAGAACAGGGTCTGGTCTTATAAAAAATATTTTCATCTTCATGAGTGTTTTTCTCGCTTGTTCGATACTTAATAGGATTTCCTTTTTTGAGTTACACTGGTTATTGATATTTGCTCCCAAATATTTTATCAAAGTTACCTGTTCTATTATTTGTCCCTTGGCAAACAAATGTACGTTGGTTGGTATCCTTGAAAATAATAGAATTCTAGTTTTGGAAACGTTTAAATGTAAACCGATTATTTCGCTATAAACTACAAAAAGAGCTTCTCGTGTTCATAATCCATTTCAAACTCCGAATTGAGTGTCACTCATTTGAAACTCACACTTCTTGGAAATTCGTGTATGAATGATTCTGAGAAAAGTTTTAAGGACATGCGACATCGTGCTTTATATTCCGAATATATTACGAATGTTGATTTTAGCCAGTCTGATGGTATTTTACCTGTCATATATCTTATTGAATAGTTATGTTATCAGGTCGAGGCTTTTACTTTCGTTGTCTTTAATTAGTTTAAGTATTTCAACAATAATATTGTCTGGACGGTTTCCCTCCTTTTGAGCTTTTACTGCATAAATAACTTCTTCGTTATTTATGACTTACCTTTTTCATTTATTCGATCATCCGTGGATGATGGATAACAAATTCTAATGTATTCTTTCCATCTCTCCAGTTTGTCTATAATTATTTCGTTATTATTGTTTCTTAATATTGTTTCTTATCTATTTCTGTGTCTATCTGCCATTTCTTTCACCTTTTTATGAACGAAAGGTGTCGTAGCTTTCCTAAAGTTGTTCAATCTCTAGGTATTTGGTTGACATCCAGTTTTCTTTAGCTGTTCTGTACTTTTTTCTAATGATTTTATTGAATCATTTGTATTCTATTAGGTTTGTTTTATGTTTTCGTTTTATCTCTTTCGTCATGTCTATGAGGTCCATGATCTACTGCGTTATTTGTTCTTGTTTTCTGTTGTTTTTCGTGAATATAAAACTGTAAACATAAAACTGTTGACTTATTATCCAAAAAAATGCAATACTCCAGAAGATACTAACATAATAATTCAACAACTACTATACAGTATGGTGGAAATGAAAGGAATAAATTCGTTATTTCGTAAACCGGAGACTTTAAGGAAAAATCCTGAAACCCGTCAATTTTTATTTTTAAATAAGCTATTCGTAAGAATAAATTTTTATTTTGACGTCATCTATGTGAGCGTGATGACGTCATTGCTAAAATTTTTCAATAGAAGGGGGGTATTGTAATACATCATTTGAAAGGTCTCTTAAATACCAATTCAGCTATATCAATATCTCTAAGTAATTAAAGTTTGTAATTGTTTAAAAAAATAATAAAATTTTTATTATTACAATAAATATTTATTAAGTATTATTCAATAAATAGAACGAAACCTAAATTAAGTGCTCAAATTGTTTACCTTCAGCTAAAATACAATGAGAAAGGCGTGCTGCGAACTCTTCTTTAACATTCCCTAAAACTTCCGGAGTTATTTGAACAACCTCATTATGTATTCTTTCTTTCAGTTCATTAATATTTTGTGATCTATTTTGATACACCTTACTTTTTAAATATCCCCATAAAAAGAAATCAAGAGGAGTCAAATCAGGTGACCTAGCCGGCCATTCTATTGTTCCTCTTCGGCCTATCCACCGGTTTGGAAAGACGTTGTTTAAGTAGTTGCGTACCAAGACAGCATAGTGTGGAGGCGCACCATCTTGCTGTAGCCATAAATCATTTCTGTTTGGAAACAACCGATTCAATTATGGAAGCAAGAAATTTTGAAGAAATTCTAAATATCGAGGACCTGTTAAATTTTCTTCGAAAAAGTATGGTCCAATAATCCTATAATCTATTATCTATAGGATTATCTTGAAAATCTAACAGAACGTCTACTTGTTGGTTTTCAGATATTGGTTTTCTACTACCTTTAGGAAGGTCTTTAACATGACCCGTTTCTCTAAATTTTTTCTCAATTTTGCTTACACTGGATTGTGAAATTGGCTCTCTACGGGGGTTTTTATTATTAAATAACGCACATACTTCTTTCTGCGTTCGTGTTTTATCTCCATAACCAATCATTATGAGAATTTCAATTCTTTGCGTTTCAGTTAGCTTCATGTTCAAAGATACAAAGACTTTTTGAATACGTTTACTACAATAATACTATTAATCACTTGACAGAAAGATAATTAAGTTTGAATGTCCAACTATCAATGTTCATATTGATAAGGTAACTAGTTTTATTTATTTTTGGGTGTCAATAATACATTATATCAATACTTAATAAATATTTATTGTAATAATAAATATTTAATAATTTTTTTAAACAATTACAAACATCAAATACTCAGACATATTAATATTGCTGAATAGGTATTTAAAAGACCTTTCAAATTATGTATTACAATACCCCCTTTCTATTTAAAAATTTTAGCAATGACGTCATCACTCTCACATAGATGACGTCAAAAATAAAAATTTATTCTTACGAATAACTTATTTAAAAAAAAAATCGCCGGGTTTCAGGATTTTTCCTTAAAGTCTCCGGTTTACTAAATAACGAATTTATTCCTTTCATTTCCACCATAATGTATGTAGTCGTTAAGAAAAATACGGTCGGTCTGATAGAAAAGGGGCTAAATAGACGAATCGTTTTCATCTAACTATGGGAACTCTAGTGGAATGATGGTCCGATCTCCCGGCCAGAAAACAAAAAGTCAACAAAGTAGATACAACGTAGTGATATCAAATCTAAATATGTCTGTTACTTAGACTAGATTAGACTGGTGTATTTCAAATCGACCTATGGATGAGCCGTAAGGCAAGAGATCGTGGCTTGCGGTTAGGTGTTACTCAGGCTATAGATCCATATCGAAGGAGCGTATACGCTGAAAAACCGTGATATTGAAATTTGACTACTACATGTATTAGCATTGGACTTGGTCTTACTTAATTTGTACAAAATGGCTCTTAAAAAACTACTTAAAATGAATGCACAATTATGCTATAGGCAGATAGTTTTTTTCTTTTAAAACCGTCAGTTCTACCTCGGTAATATTGCAGCTAATTGGCTTATTGCACATATCCCATTAACATTATACAAGTCCTCGATACTTCGGCAGACCTGCTAAATATAAGCTCTCATAGTCAATATCATGTAATAGTTGATATGAAAGAGGTGAGTCCTTATAAAGTTTGTAATGAAATATGATTAATATTAATGTAGGGATAAAACCAACTTTTATAACTTCACAATGAAAGGTTGTAATTGAAATAACGGTGGACACAAATCACGTAGATACAACTGTTCAAAAATGATATGTATCAGATATGGTATCTTGTTCAGACCATCGACGTATCTTTTTTGAAATAATAGGTAATGAGTCTATTAAGTAGTATTACTAAGAACAACACAGGGTGAGAAACGAGGAAGTCTTAAGAAAGGCAAATACTGAGAGAGAATTACTTAATTTACTTTAATTTATAAACTACGGGAAAGGTTGAAAGCAAGAGAGGAGTAGGTCGCAAACAAATGTCGTGGCTATGGAACATAAAGAACTGGACAGATATAAATAACACTGGTAATCTTTTGCATGCCGCAAAAGACAGATGTCTGGCCATCAGATAAATCGCTAACGCCCTATAGGTGCACAGCACTATAAGAAGACTAAGATGGTAATAGCTGGGACACAATTTCCCCATAAAGATATACATAAGGGATCTTGGAAATCTCCTGATAATGTAACGATTAACCAAATAGATCATATAATCATCGATGGAAGACACTGCTCTAACTTATTAGATGTTAGGTCTTTTAGAGGAGAAAACATAGATAGTGATCACTATTTAGTTAAAGCATGATTTAAAGATAATATCCAATTTAAAACAGGAGATCGGGAAAAAGGAAGAAAATTGACATTAATAAACTAGAAGATCTCGACATTGCAAATGTATACAGACAGCAAATAGAAGATCAAATGACAGAAATAAAACAGATATTATGGTACAGAAATCGGATAAAATATGGGCAAAACCAAGTCAGAAAAAAGAAATCATTAGTATGATCATGAGTGCTAAATGGCCACAACGCAGTATATCAAAAAACCATCGACGCAGGTTGTACACGGAGAAAAAAGAAGAGTATAGACGTCTTAGAAGAGAGGAAAAACGTATCCGTTGACGTAAGAAGAGGGAATACGAACAGAAAACTCTCAATGTGATACAAAGTTTATTCGATAAAAATAAAACGAGAAAATACTACAAATCCTTAAATAATAGCCGTCGAGAATTTACACCACGACTACATATTTGTAAAGACACTAACGGTGAAATTCTTCTTCTTCTTCTTTGAGTACCGTGCCCAAGTTTTAGGCGTGGGTAGCTTCCATGACGATTTGCATTCTAAATTCTACATGATAAAAACTAGATTCTTAACAGATGGGCACAATATTTCAGCGAACATCTAAATATAAAAGATATTATAGGAGGTTAGAACATAGACAATCAACAAAATCTACAACGTCAACTCCACAGTGAAGACCCAACAAGAGAAGAAGTCTAAAAAGCCATCCAAAAACTCAAAGGCTAAAAATAAAGACCCAGGAATCGTTACAATCTATTCGGAAATGTATAAAAAAGGTGGTGATCAACTTTTGCAGAAATCTATAAACTAATAGTACTTATGTGGCAGAATTAATTGCATGCAAATGATCGCCAGTGTTATTTATGCTTGTCCAGGTTTTTATATTCTAAGAGTGACTAAAGGGAATAATTTGTCCGTTGCATAGAAAGGGTGATCAACTGGAGTGTAAGAACTATAGAGACATTACTCTATTAGCATTGGCGTATAAAATCTTCGGCAATGTATTGTTTGAAAGACTTAAACAATACTAATGCGGATTTACTGCTGGAAAGTTAAGTACACATCAAATTCAAGCACATAGGCAGATTCAAAAAAAGTCACTATAATATAACATAGATAAACACCATCTCTTCGTCGACATTAAAACAGCCTATGACAGTGTGAAAAGAACTGAATTATATAACGCAGTGATATTACGCAAAACGTAAGCTCATGCGTTAGAATATAAGAAGAAAACTCTACGTTATTTGACATTAATAGTGATCATGAGGACTCGCTGGCGTGTCTCCTCTATAATATTGCCTTGGAAAAGGCAATCAGACAATTAAATAGAATGAATGGAACTATTTTTAATAGATCCAAGCAAATTCTCGCATTCGCTGACGATATAGTTATAGTGGGCAGAAGTATGAGAGACACTGTGCAGTGTTTTACAAGGCTTGCGGACGCGGAAGTGAGTTAGGACTTGCGGTAAACGAGGAAAAAGCCAAATCTATGTTGGTTTCTAAAAACCCCGAAATATTCAACAGAGAATTCAAATTAACGACCATACATTTGAGCAAGTCAAAGAGTTCATATATCTTGGATCGCTAGTAAATGCAGCAAACACGACAAGCGACGAAATACTGTACAGTACTGTTTACGGTCTCCACAAACATTTAAAAAATAAAAATATAAAACGTGCAGTAAAGCTCAGTATATAGAAGACCTTAATAAGACTGGTTTTGATACATGAGGCTGAAACGTGGACCTATCTCAAAATGATAAAAAACTTCTTGGTATTTTTGATAGAAAAATTCTTAGAAAGATTTTTGGGGCTGTAAATGAAAATGGGCTATGGAATCGAAGATACAACTTTGAACTTCTTCTTCTTAACGTGCCCTATCAAGTCCCCTTGACGTTGGGGATTAACATGGCGAAACTGTCTCTGTCTCGAGCTATTCTAAAGAGTTGCTCAGCTTTCCTTATTCCTGTCCACTCCCTGATATTCTTCAACAAGAGGCCTGCTTTTTACCAATTCCTCTGCGTCCTTCGATTTTACCCATCATAATAAGTTGAAGAATATTATATTGGTCTCCCCTTACTACGTGTCCAAAATAGGCCATCTTTCTACATTTGATGTTATCAAGCAGCTCGCGAGCAGCATTTGCTCTCTCAAGGACTGCCACATTTGTCAGCATAGCCGTCCATGGAATTTTTAGTATACGTCTGTGCAGCCACATTTCAAAGGCCTCCAGACGATTAATTGTGGATATTTTTAATGTCCATGCTTCGACACCGTATAAGAGGACTGACCAAATGTAACATTTAACCATGCGCTTCGAAGTTGAAGTTGCAAGTTATCATTACAGAAGAATGACCTCATTTTTAAAAACGTCGTGCGGGCTATCTTGATTTTACATTTTATCTCTTGATCTGGATCTAGTTGTTCAGTAATATGGCAACCAAGATAATTAAAACTGGACACTCTCTGAATTATATGACCATCAACATATAATCGTGCATCTTGATGTGCTAAACGGCTAAACACCATGTGTTTTGTTTTTGAACAGTTTATGTTTAGACCAAACTCTCTTCCCACTGTATCAATGGCATTTAAAAGGCATTGTAGTCCATTCATGTCATCACTCAAAATAACTATCGTCTGCATATCTGATTGTATTTATCAGAATTCCATTAACTTTCACGCCCCATTCCAAATTATGCAGCGCTTCTTTAAATATTCTATCTGAATATAAATTAAATAACAGTGGGGATAGTATACAACCCTGTCTGACACTTCTTTGTATTTTACATATTTCTGTTGATTTTTTTTTATCTTTTAATATTGTAATTAATTTGTGCTGCTGTACTCAATCAAGGCCTTTTCATAGTCAATAAATACAGTAAAGACATATTTCCTTTGATCTGGACATTTCTGTAGTAATACATTTAGTGCAAAGAGGGCGTCCCGAGTTCCCAGTCCATTTCTTTGAACTATATCAGTTATACACCGATCCAGATGTTGTAAAATTCTTTAAAGTGCAGAGACTTAGATGGGTTGGACACATTGCTAGGATGTCAGATCACAAATACTCGAAGAGATTAACATTTTCAGAACCAAAAGGCACAAGAAGTAGAAGTCGATCGCGAAGGAGATGGATTGATGATATGTAAGAAGACCTACAAATTATAAAGGTCAGAAGATGGAGGGAAGTTACCAAGAATTAACAGGAGGGGCGACTTCTTTCTGAGCAGGCCAAGATCCACAACGGAATGTCGAGCCACTTATAATGATGATGATGATGAGTCTATTAAGTCTACATATCGTAAATCTTATAAAACAGACTGGGTATCATATCAAGCAGACCTGAAATATTGTTTATGCAAGATTAAATGAAAGATAAGGCATAGACTAGACTAGAAGTTGTATCGACGTTCGTGGACAATTGTTAGGACATAGTCAGAAATTCTAACAGGAAAGGCTTCATAAAATTTTCTTCAAGGAGCCTCATATAAGTATACCCTCAATCCAAAAGGAGTCAGGTAAATACATTTAAAATGGTAGACCCTAAAAGAACTTTTCAGGTTGCTCTTTCAGGGGTCTAAAACAAAACTACCAAAAATACAACTAGACCGCATCATACTGTACTATAGGCCATAATTTATGGTATTAGGGAAAATTGGAGTATGGTAAAAGACGAATTGGATAAGGACAAAATCAAATGGATAATAATTTCATTACCCTGACATAGGACATATAAATTAGCTGAAAAGCAAGAGAACACATACGGATTATTACTGAATAGAAAATAAAGTATTTCGAGACTCAAGATAATTTAAAAGAATACAAACATTCACCAGTACAAGAACTCGAATCTTCTTCTTCTTTGGGTGCCGTCTTCAATGAAGGTTGGCGATAACCTCAGCAAAATCATTTCTGTCCCTGGCTTTTCTTATTAAAGATTGAGAATCCAAACCAGTCCACTCACGAATGTTCTTCAACCAGGACGCCTGCCGTCTACCAGGGCCACGTTTTCCTTCTACCTTCCCCTCTATAAGAAGCTGCAGTAGCTGGTATTTCTCATTTCTGTATATGTGTCCCAAATATGAGGTTTTCCGTGTTTTCATTATTTTTAAGAGTTCTCTGTCGGTACCCATCTTGTGTAGGACCTGCTCGTTGCTCATATGCGCTGTCCAGGGGACTTTCAGCATCCTTCGAAATAACCACATTTCAAAACTTTCCAAACGCCTTAGTGAATTGATTTTGAAGGTCCAGGCCTCCATTCCATATAGTAAGGTGCTGTAAACATAACATTTCAGCATTCGGTATCGGATTTTGAGATTGAGTGTTTGGGACGTAAACATTTGTTTCATTTTTAAAAAGACATTTCTTGCTTGTTCAATTCGCGATTTTATTTCTATGTCTGGATCTATATCTTTCGTTATCCAGCACCCTAGATATCGAAATTTCTCGACATTTTCGATAATGTTACCATTCACTTTTAAAGCCATGGGTGGATGGATGGATGTTTTGGAGACAATCATTGTTTTTGTTTTCTTGACGTTAATGCTGAGGCCGTATTGTTCTCCGATCGATCTGACGCGATCTAAGAGTGTCTGGAGATCCTGTGCGCTCTCTGCAATTAGGACCGTGTCGTCGGCGTATCGTACATTATTTAGAACTCTGCCGTTAATTTTAACACCTTCTCTTGATTGCTCTAGTGCTCGTGCAAAGATTTCTTCCGAATATATATTGAAAAGTAGTGGTGACAATACACACCCCTGTCGTACACCTCGCTTGATATTGAATATTTCTGTGTCACCGGCTTCTGTTCTAACTGCTGCCGTTTGGTTAAAATACAGCGTTTGGATAATTTTAAAATCGTTCTCGTCTAGTCCCTTTTTGTGAAGGCAATCCATCAGCTTATCATGTTTTACTTTGTCGAAGGCCTTTTGATAGTCAATAAAACATAAAAAGAGATCCTTTTTTTGGTCTCGACATTTTTGCAGCAGTATAATAAAACTGGTTAATGCTTCCCGTGTCCCAAATCCATTTCGGAAGCCAAATTGTTCATCACTGATATCCTGTTCACATTTCTTATAAATGCGTTGGTGAATAACTTTCAAGAATAACTTTAACATATGCGACATTAAACTAATAAGTCTAAAATCACCACACTTCTTTGCTCCCTTAGTTTTTGGAAGGGGAATAAAGACTGATTTTAACCAGTCTTGTGGAATTTCACCGCTTGTATATATTTGATTAAATAATTTGACGATTATATTTAAATGTTTCTCTTCCAGTAGCTTTATGACTTCCGTATGTATGTCATCGGGGCCAGGGGCTTTCCCATTTTTTGCGTTTTTGATTGCTCGAATATCTAAGGAAAATCTTAACTGGATAGTGTGACAAAGTCCAAGAATTAATGATTGTGAGAGGAAAACAACTACTAAATCTTTCTGTAATCTTTGTAAATCCAATAATATTTCAGAGGCGACAAAACTAAGATTCTACTGCACTCTAATCCAAATCAGAGTGTTTTCTGGAAATGAGAAAATATTCGGATGAGTAAATAAAGAAAAAAAAGTACAAATGTCGAAATTAAAGAATTGTAAGGGACACCGAAATCAACTAAAGAGATAATATAAAATTACCTACGAATATGACAAGTTATGTGACATTTCTAGAGGAATTTTAGATGAACTACAATTTGTTCTATTATTAAAAATTACAGTGACCGGCAAAAAAAGTGGCCACCCTATACATTTTCGAAAATAAAAATTCATTGGAAGTTTTATGCACTGTTTCATATTGGATACTCAAAATATTTCAATACAAATGTTATATGTTTAATACAAAAAATGGGCATTACTGCTTGATTCCTTAGCAAAATAATTTATTTAATTAAAAGGATACAAAAGAAAATTGTGTACTATCGAAACGAATTACAAACAATAAAAATTACGAGTGAACCTAAACAAAATTGTCTAATATCGGGTATTATGCCCTAAAACATCAATAACCGTTTGCATACGATTTAGAAGGAACAGGAACAACTTTTAAATAAAAACTTGAGAAATACGTTCATATTCTTCACGAATCATGTTTTGAAGTTCTGCAAGACTTTCTGCTGGCCTGATTGACTTCTAACCCTACGACGAAGTTCATCCCAAAGATGTTCGATAATATTCAGATCAGGGCCATTTTCGAGTAATAATTCCTACTTCTCCTAAGTAATTTGTCCCGATGCTTGCAGTATGCGGCCGTACATTATTATGCATAAAGATAAAATTGCCCCCAATAAATGGATCAAATGGAACTACTGCTTCTACCAAAACACTCTCAATATACCGATGAGCATTTGGGTAGCTTCTTCTTCTTCTTCTGCTTTTTGTAGATTTTTCGATCTGTTTAATTCTGAAGCTGCCTCTGGTTAATTTCTTGCGAGGTAGATTGCCAACTATCCCTCCATCTTTTAGGTGGTCTTCCGGGGGGTCTTGAACCGGACGGATTGTTTTCTAGGGCAATTTTTGGGAGTCTATTCTCATCCATTCGTCTTACATGGTTGTACCACATCCTCTTGCGCTGCCTTCCCCATCTTACAATATCTTGAATTTTGCACTGCTCTCTAATGTTTGTATTTCTCACTCTGTCTCTTCTTGTTTTCCCCGTTATTATTCTTAGGGTTTTCATTTCGGCAACCCTTAGCATCTGTTTCGTTTTGTTGGTATCTTCGCGCACTTCTATGCCATATGTCATGATCGGTCGTATGCAAGTCTTATAGATTCTAATTTTACTATCTGTGCGCATATACGGATTTGACCAGACTATCTCCCGTAGACATCCTGACAGTGCAGATGCTTTGTTGATCTGACTCCTCAGGTCCTTTACTGGGTCGTGGGTGCTTGATATATCTATGCCCAGATATCTGAATTGTATCACCTGTTCTATGGGGTTGTCCTCAACCACTAACTTACATCTGAGCGGATCTTTTGCTATTGTCATACATTTAGTTTTGTTGGTAGAGATGTTCATATTTAGTAGTCGGCTTGTTTGAAAGAACTGAAAGAACTGCCTTTGGAGATCATCTTCTGATTCGGCAATAATTGCTACATCGTCTGCGTAACACACCATACCAATTCTTTTGTTGCCCGTTCTATATTCGAGATTAAGAGATGTTACTTTGTTGATAATTTTGCCCATGAGAAGATTAAACAAGAAGGGGCTTAAACTGTCGCCTTGTCTAATTCCTCCCAGTGTTGGAATATTTTCAGTGAATTCGTCTCCTGCTCTAACTTTGGTTACGTTGTTGTTATTTAGGTTATGGAGTATCTTTGTTATACTGGTCGGTGTTTCATTTTCTATTAATATATTTAGAATGTCTCCCAGGCGAACTCTGTTAAATGCCTTCGTCAAATCAATGAAGCAACTATACGCTGGCATGCCGAACTCTATAGCTTTTTCTTTTATTTGTTTTATTATAAATACTGCGTCTGTTCTAGACCGCCCTTTTGTAAAACCTTGTAGTTCTTCAGCATTAGTGATTTGCTTTTCCAATTTGTCCTTGAGAATACCCGTGAAAAGTTTCATTGTTGTATTTAAGAGGGTTATTCCTCTATAGTTTTGTGGGCAGGTTTTTTGTCCTTTTTAAATATGGGGATTGTGATACTATTATGCCATTCCTCTCCATTTAGGTAGCCATTGATTAAAATAAGCTCAGTTTGACCTTAAAATGAGATTCCAGCCCAAATCATGACACCATCAGCGCCAAATTTTCTTGTCTGGAACAAACAAGCTTGGACATATATTTCATTTCTCCGTCTCCAAACCCACTCTCGACCATCGTTAGACTTCAAACAGAACCGCGATTCATCAGTAAAGAGAATTCGGCTAAAATCCTGTATATTCCAGTCTTGATGTTGTCGAGCAAAAATTAATTGACTTCTACAGTTTCTGGGTTGTAATTGGGGAACAATAGCCGGCCTTCTTGCCATAAGCCCTCTTTCATTGAGTCGTTTTTAACCGTTCTCTCTCTCACATTAACATTTTAAACCACCTGCAGACGTTTTCTTGCAGCAATTGCAGTGGAATGGCGGTTTCTTCTTCTTCTTTCTCTGAGGAATGTGAGGAAAGGTATGACACTTTAAATACCCATAAGAAGGTTAAAGAAATGTTTTTAGGAAATCGTAACAAACCAATCGGGATATTAACAAATTCAGATGGTACCACTATAACTGAAACGCAAGAAAAATTACGTAGATGAAAATAATACATTGAACACCTATTTTATGACCAAAAAGTAGAATAATTAGAAGTTGACGGAGAAACCACGGGACCAGAAAAAATGAAAGAGGAATGGAAGTTATTTATGCCATAAAACACACAAAAGGTAGAAATGCTCCAGGACCCGATAAAATACCAATTGAACTATTGAAGATATTTTATGAAGATAATATTTATGTCGTGATAGACCTTTTTAACTCCATATACAAGAAGGGACACATACCCAAATAATGGCTTGTAACGATTTCAAAAATTACAAATGCTAAAGATTGCAATGACTATCGGACAATTTCATTACTTGAAATTGCTACACATTGAAAACCTTCCTTAAAATCATACATAACAGAATCTGACACAACGATGTCTGGATATGAATCAGGACATATATGCTTGCTTCATAGTATTTAAAAAAGCTTTTGACAGAGTTCAACATGAAAAGCTTTTAAGTATTCTTAAGACCAAAAACATAGTAGTAGAGATCTACAAATTATATCGAATATGTATCAAAATCAGAAAGCAAGAATAAGAGTCGAAGAAGAACTGACAGACGAAGTAAGTTAGAGGAGTTCCACAAGGGTGCATACTTTCACCACTCTTATTCAACGTCTACAATGAAGTGATATTTCAAGAAGCTTTATTGGATATTATTGAAAGTATTTTGGACAACGGAAATAGCATTAATAATATTAGATATGCGGACGATACGGTCATATTTGCAAGTGACATGGAAGATCTACAGTACATAATACAACATGTATACAATGCATGTGAAAGGTACGGACTGCAAATGAATCTCAAGAAAACGAAATCAATGATATTCTCAATATAACCACAAAATGTAGATAACCTGTTCATCAATAATACAACGATCGAAAGAGTAACAACATATAAATATTTAGGAACGTGGTTAACCGAAGATGTCTTTGTGCCTTCCTTATCCTATCCAAATTGGCCTGTGTAAATGTCCATGTCTGTGCTCCGTAGGTGAGCATCGGTATTATACAGGAGTTATATACCTTGCTTCGTAAGTATAGACGGATTGTTTGATTTTTTAGAACGTAAGAAAGTTTGCCGAACGCTGTCTATCCCATTCTTACTCGTCTCGATATTTCGGCTGTTTGATTTTCTCTGTTAGCTCTGATTGCTTGTCCTAGCTAGATATACTCATTTGCCTGTTCTATTTTTTCTGTTTTTATTTTTATTGCCTCTTGGTCTTCCGTGTTTGTCATTACTTTTGTTTTGTTGAAGTTAATTTTTAGGCCTTTTTGCAGTAATTTTTCATGAAGTTCATTTAGCATTAATTCTAGTTCTTGTCGTTCCGAGGAGATCAGGAGTATATCATCCGCATATCTAAGGTGGTTTAGGTACTTTCCGTTAATACATATTCCACTGTTTTCCCAATCTGTTGATGTTATTATATCTTCGAGGGATAAGGTAAACAGTTTAGGTGAAATTATATCGACTTGTCGGACTCCTCGTTTAACTTTTATATTATCCGTTATTAATTTGTCGTCCAGAATTACGGTCATGGTTGCGTTTTGGTAAATATCATGTATCAATTGTCGGTATCTTGAATCTATGCTACTATTGACCAGAGCTTCTTCCACCGCCCAGTGTTCAATGCTGTCGAAAGCCTTTTCATAATCTATGAATGCTAAGTACAGCGGAACAGCGGAAGGTTGTATTCATTGGTTTTCTCAATTAAGATTTTAAGCGCATGTAGATGGTTGGTAGTTATCAAGTTTATAGGTTAGTCGGTTGTTTATTATTCTTGTGAAGGTTTTATATAGTTGTGACAAAAGGGAAATAGGACGGTAGTTGTTTAGGTCTGTTCGGTCTCCTTTCTTATGTATTAAGATTGTGTTGGCATTTCTCCATTGTTTAGGTATTTTACCTTCAAACAGACATTTGTTGAACAGTATTTTTAGCATTTTTTTTATCGTGCCTCCTCCTTCTTTTAGCAGTTTCGCCAGTATTTTGTCCTCACCGGCCGCTTTATTTCTTTTCAGGTCGTTTATGGATTTTTCGATTTCATCTTCAGTTATTTCTGGTAATACCTCTGAGCCAGCATTTTGTATATTAGAGATTCTGTTTGGATGATAGTGGTGGGTCATTTTTAGAACTGTATAGGTCTGTGTAATAACTTTCTGTGATTTTTACTATTTCTCCTAGATCTCTTTCTTCATTGTTCTCAGCTTTAAGCATGATTAGTTTTCTTTTTCCTATATTTGTCTTCATTGTTTTTAAACTTCTTCTTGGTATTACTTTAAATCGTCCTTTATCTGTTTTCTTATGGTTTTGTTTAGTTCGGTAAACTCCACTGTATTTCTTTTGTTATCATTCAGGAGTTGTCGTCGTCTTTTTAGCATATCTTGTGATTTAGCGCTAATTTTTTGTTGTTTTCGCTTTTGTTTATTAGCAATCTTCAGGCCTGCTTCTAGTAGTTCTGTTGTTATTTTATCGTTTAATTCATCTAGTTGCAAACCCTTTAGCTGTGATATGTCACTTCTTTTTAGCTGGTTTATGTATTGCTCTTTGCGTTCTTTAAGAAGTTTTGTATCTATCTCTTTTTTAGATGGTTTAAATTTTTGTCTGTCTGTTGTGGCGGTAATTTTGATTTTGGATATGCGGACGATACGGTCATATTTGCAAGTGACATAGAAGATCTACAGTACATAATACAACATGTATACAATGCATGTGAAAGGTACGGACTGCAAATGAATCTCAAGAAAACAAAATCAATGATATTCTCAATATAACCACAAAATGTAGATAACCTGATCATCAATAATACAACGATCGAAAGAGTAACAACATATAAATATTTAGGAACGTGGTTAACCGAAGATGAACATCAAACAAAATTCTTTTGAGATGTGGTGCTACAGGAGAATCCACAGAATATCGTGGACTGAAAAAGTAGCTAATATAGAGGTGTTACAAAGAATGAAGATACAATGTGAAGTCATAAAAACTGTTAAAATTAGACAGATTCAATATCTGGGTCATATAATGAAGGGCGAGAAGTACGTATTACTTAGGTTAATTATGCAAGGGAAGATACAAGGAAAGAGAAAGCCAGGACTAAGGGACACAAAATATCCTGGCTACGAAAGTTGAAAGAGTGGTTCGGTTGCTACTCATTAGAATTATTCAGAAGCGCGGCCAATAAAATTAAAATAGCGATGATGATTTCTAACCTCCGATAGGAGAAGGAACCTGAAGAAGAGAAGGCGGTTTCTTAAAAGTTCCATCACAATAAAATCATCATTTTTTGCGAGGGAACTCTTTTACAACTGCAACGAGGTCGATGTGAGTATGTACCAGTCTCTCTAGTGGCTTTCCACGATCGGCGATTCTACAGATCATCGCGGACAGCCGATCAGCACGGACGAGAACGAACCGCAGACAGAGCTCTTCCTACGGTCCGTGACAGTCTGTGTAGGTCCGTGACAGTATTGTTTGATTATATCATAAAAAGGCCACTCAGGCTTGTAAACATTAAATTCGGCATTCAATTATTTCTCTTCTTTTTTAATTTTTTAATCGAAATAGTACTATTCTTCAATTGATTTTTTATTCGGTTCCATACATCGTTTCATTTTGATTTTGATACAAATTTAAAAAATCAAAAATAACTTCGTTTGTTCATTCCATTTTTTAGCAAAAAACTGCAAAACAACTTTGACAACACTACAGACAACTACTCGTGTCAGAGAATGAAAAACTTCTGACTTGCAATTGTCGTCTGTTAAAACACAGACGCGCTAGGATCGCGTCGCACGAGCATGTACCGCACCTTTGATGTTACCGACTCTAGATGGATAGGACGGACCAGCACAGGCGTGCCTGCGCTACTACGGACGAGACCCTTTCCACGGTGCGTGGTGCGTGCTGGTCCGCTTACGTCCGTAATATCGCCGACCGTGGGAAGCCGCTATAAAAAGCGATGGAAAGCTCTCCATACTGTGCTTCTCGGAATACCTAAAGTTTTGGATACATAAACTCGTCTTCTTTGCTTGTAGCTGCAGGTCTTGTAGCAATGCAATGATTCGAGCAACATCTACTGTAGATAACACCAAATCTTAATTATTCACTTAGTCGAACTCAATGTTTGAAAAGGTAAATTACTGTTTAATTAAATGTTTTTAACTTAGAAGATGAATAGCGACTATAGAAAACAACAACATAAACCTCAAAACTGTCAAAAACAAGCATACATGATCGCAATAAATATTTAAATTGAGACGCGATATGAAACATGGCATAAAATGCAATGGTCACTTTGTTTACCATTCAGTGTATATAAACATTACCTGTTTTTTTTTTATGTTTTATCAGTTTTTATGAATTAAAATGAAATTGATAAAGACATGTCCTCGTATTTTATAAATATAAAATATACGATCTAAACCAGAATGGCATGCTTGTCGGAATATGCACTATATAAAATTTATAGAACAATTTTTATAGTGTATAGCTAGCTGTGTTTTAGATGAAAAACACAAACGAAAGCTCCTCGGCGCCACACTCCTGCCAATTTGGCGCCATTCTCGGCGATAGCAGCGTCGCAGCGCCGCCTACTACGATTCTTGGCTTGGTTCTGTCCGGAATTCCACTAATCCTGTCGGTTTGTCGATGCCCTTTCTTTCTACCGTTGTTCTTTTTGCTTATTCAACAACGTCGAGGAATCAACAAAAATTCCTGTTATGATGTTTTCTGCATAACACATTTCAAAGCATTCTATTTTTTTAAATTAAAGTCTTACAGGAAAAAAGAAATAGGTTAAGATATAATAGTACAGATCACAACGTAGGAAATATTGGTTGAAAAAAAAGTAAAAAACCTAGCTGTGAAATGTTTACTTGATTTTGATAACTGCTTTATTCGTAATTATCATGAACTTAGTGGTATAAATGTTAAATCCAACATGTTCTTCAAAACCAATTTGAGATAAACCCGAAAAAACTTATAGAAACTTTATTTCTGTTTGAAGTAACCTGCAAAGTTTTATTATTTTTGTTTGGCTATTTCTACTCCCATTAAATAAAAATTGGAGATATATACTTAATTCAGTAATTATAGTAAAAATACCAATTCCCTCTTTTTTATTTTATATGTGGATTTTCCTTTTTGTACTGATTTCAAAAATGTATAATACATTTGACTTAATTGACTGTAACAAAATAGGTTGTAGCATAATTTAAACTTTATAAATATTTAACCGTATTTCCTTTAAGAGAAACTTACTTCAAAAGGCAAGAAACAAAAATCTTCACTTTTTATTTTCAAGTAGTATCAAAGTTTTCGATATTATTTGGACCTTTATTTTAATTGGTTAATAGCCAATGACAATTTGTTATAACTTGTAACAGACTATTTTGATACGTGTGCAATTTGATCGCTGAAATGGTCTACGCTTTGCAAGAAAGAATCGAGATTGTAGGTTTATACTACAAAAATAATAATTGTGCAAGAGCCGCTGCTAAAATTTTTAATGAAACACACCACAATAGACATGTTGTAACCTCGGAAATCTTTTTTTGAATGGTGCTAGAAAGATAACCAATGGAGACACTGCGGACGGCAGCCAGATGGTTGGTGGAGAGCGAGTCGTGGGTTCGAAACTAGCTTTTGGAACCGGGATTGGGTCCAACGGATGAAATAAGTAAAGATAGGATAAGAGATATTAGAAAAGATATAGAAATAAACAAAAAGATAGATGGGTAAAATTACCAAAGATAAGAGAAAATAGAAACAGGGCGCGACTCAATTTTTTGGGGTTAAGGAGAAAATTAAGAAACCTTAGAAAAGAAACGAGATAAGGAAAGATATCCTTCAGGGATCAGAGATCAAACCCAAGAAAAGATACCAACAGTTAATGATCAAATAAATTTGGTCAACACAATATATAAACAAATAATAAATATATTAGGTATTACACTTTCTTACCTACGAAACTTAATCAGCCTGATGTTTCTACTGGTCAAAGGTATAGTAATAAATTAATATACTAAGCAAATATTTAGAGCTACTATTTTATCAGGGAACTTGTTAGGAGCCGACAAATAAAATACATGCATAAAACATTAACAATATATTAAACACAAAATTATGATGCTGCTAAATGCAACACAAGTAATAAAAATACACAACTATGAAATGGTGTTATATATGTATAAAATTAAGCAATAATATAATAAAAAAATACCTTTACCAAGATATATAAGGCAATCATATACAAATATCGTTTGGCGTATCTCGAGATATTATAGGAAAGATAATGAGCAAAAATTATAGCAAATACAAAAGATGGCAAAAATTTCTTAACTCTAAATTTACAAAAAAAACAAACAGGTTACAGAGTTGAAAACATTAACTAGCCAAACCGCACTTGGCTAGGTGGGTTACTATCTCGCACTATTAATTAATGCTAAACTGAGATGTCCATAGTTATTATTTATGGAAAGTTCTTGAATTGTTCTTTAAATAAAATATAAAAATCAGCAATCTACAGATGAAGATATGGATGAATGATGGGTGATACGTCCAGATAATGGCAGGTGGTATGATACCAAACCATATTACTCGTCCAGATAATTTTCAGATAAAGATTATGGTAACTTACATTATTCCTGATGACAGCAGGTTAATTCACTGAATTTAATATACTGTACTGGTATTCAACACTGAATTTAATTAGGTACCATTAAAGGTAGTGTAGAACTATATATAACTTAATATAGTCTAAGACAAGAAAACTGAAATATAGAGTGACGATATGACTGAATTCACAGAGACGATAATTTCAGGCAAGCGACCACACTCAACGAGAGCCCACCGAGAAGTAGGTTGGTTCCACTAAAAATTTCACCAACTATCCAAGAAAAAAGAAGAAGAAGATTTATCCCCCACTTAAAATCATCGGACAGTTGTAGGTAATTCTGAGGAAGTAAAAATTCCGAAAGTTTTGAGTTACCGGTACCAACAATTGGACATGAGAAGCAGACAATACTTGGGATTAAGTTATTGTCAAAAGATACGGGCCTTCGGCGAAAATTATCAATTTATGTAAAAGAACATGCATACCCAAAAGCATTAGGTCTTTTCATACTGAGTATTAAGACGGAAAGGATTAACTACCTTTAGTAATTAGGGAAGTCCATTATAATTTAGTAGATCCAATATTATTTTCTTATCGTAAACACGGGAATTCCTAATCATCGGCGTATCGCACGGGGGTAAAAGAAATTAAAAATAATTAATATTTTAATAATAAAAAAAATGTTACAATGTAACTCATAAGTATGTGATTGAACTGATGTAGAAATTTAGAGCAACAGGGTCAGTTTGCAATCAAAAACATGACCTACAGGGACTTATAAATAATGAAGTAATCCAAGTAGCCGTTTTAGGACAAGTTAACTTATAGGCTGAGCAATCACAGTCACCGTCAACAATAAGCAGAGCAATCGGTGTTTCATCTTCTACAGCCTTCCGAGTCCTCCATAAATTTAAGTTTCATCCATATAAAATTAAATTAGTACAAGATTTTGATCGTCGTCTCGAATTTTGCGAATTAATGACATAATGCATCATTAACAATCAGCAAAATATTGGCTTTTCGGATGAATGCTCATTTTAATTAAATGGTTTGGAAAACAGACATACTTGCCGATACTTGGCTGAGAGTGATACACACACTGTTCGTGAATTTCACACACAGCATCCTCAAAGGTTAAAAGTATCGTGTGGTATCCTAAATGATCATATCATCGGACTCTTTTTTATCACTAAAAACTTAAATAGTGCATCGTATCTTAAATTACTTAGGCAAGTGGTTGATAGTATTGGAACGAAAATCATGATAACCTTTCCAAAGATTTGGTTGTATTTCAACATGATGGAGCTCCTCCAGACTTTGCTCTACCTTTGCGACAATTTTTAAACAAAATTTTTACCGCTCCTTGCATAGATAGAAGGAGAAGAGATGATGGATTGGCCACCTAGGTCACCATATTTAGCACCAGTAGACATCTTCTTATGGGGGTATTTAAAAACAGAAATTTATGCTACTCAACTAGAATCTCTAGACGATTTACGACAAAGAATAAAGGATGAATGTCGACAATTAAATGCAGACTTGTTAAGCAATGTCAGAGAAGAATTTCAAAATAGATTGTATGATTGTATGGAAGTGAATGGCAGTCATTTTAAAAAATTATTGTAAACATTTTTAATAGTGAAATGTTCATTCTAAATGTTTGTAATAAAATTGTTAAAAAAATATTTTTTTTCAATCCAGTTTTCTTGCTTTTGTATTTATTTTTCTGAAATCTGAAATCAGTAAAAAGAGGAGAATCCAAATATAAAATAAAAAACGGGGAAGTACTTTAAAAAAAATAAAGGTATGATACGGGGGGTGAGAGGGTGCATTTCCCATCACCCTTAAATATGATATAATGTCTCCCCCTTAAAATATTAATTGACGTGTTTTTGCGTATTTCCTAAAAATTGGAAGTTCAAAAGTTATTTAAAGTGGATAGTTTTATCTGAAATGCACTGTATAATGGGCCATGTACAGAAAAATATTCTAATAAAATGGGTCATGTGTACACATAATAATTACATTCGTGGAAATATCCATACTATGTTTTAATAGTTAAATTATGTTGGAACAATACATTTAATGGAGGAATTACATTAAACTATCATAAAAATAGTTCACATTTGCATTAATTAAAAAGAATAATTATTCATGAAAGTATGTTAAAACATTAAAATGTTTTATTATACCAAGCTCTAATAAAATGGTCACCAAATCCTCTTTCTTGTCCGCAGTCAATCTGCTTTACTTACATTCTAATGGAGTCAAATACGATGTCAAGGTTTCCATTGTAATTTTTTGCTTGAACACCGCTTCTTCCTTATTTTCCTCTATATAATTTAGAATTGTTTTGGTCATAGCCTTTCCGGGTTTGAATTTTTCAATTTTAATACACTGCACTATAGAAATTTGCACGTTGTTGATAGTAATCGTATTTTCAGCTGCTTATTTAAAATCAAAAAATCTTCATTTTTCCTTATGAATGCCAAATTATAAGGATGTTCTTGTCTTGCTGATGCAATAACTCTTAGCAAATCTAGTGGCACCTCACAATGTGACTTGCGTTTTCTTTTTTTATATCTATGTGAAGTCTCCGTTACAACTCAAAAAGAAAGAATTGGAACAAGTTACTTTTACTCAACTTCATTAATGAGCCATTCAGCAATTATATAAACCCATAAGTACAAAAGCATCTTGTTCTTATTTTGTGAAGCGCAGTTATCGCTCCAAAATATAAGTTTTACATTTTATAGCTTTAAAAATATCCGAGGCAATTTCGTTACCGCCCCTACATGTTTGCCGTTCATGCCACATAAAAGTAAAAACTCCTTTGTTGTCTCCTATTATAGTCCTATATGTATATCAAAATTGTAAACACTTGACTCTTGAGTAATACATGTGAGTAAGAGCTGGCAAAGAAAACACTTGTTGACGATCCATACTAAGAGTCCAAACGTCGCTTCTAGGCATTTGGCAGTTCTTGTCATCATTGTCTATAACCTTCCTAGCTATTTCTGCCTTACGATGCGATGGTGCAATTCTAAGCGTCGTTTGTTATTATTTTGTTGCTGTATTGCTTTTGATTGCTGTATCACTACACACGTATCGCGTGGTTGGAGAAATGATAGTTTCGGAAATTCAAGTTTAAATATTTGAAAACATTATTTGCTTCCTACTTTATCCTCGGGATGTTCTTCAACAAAAGCAATGTGTAGCCCACTTTTATTCAAAATAGTAATACTTAAGTACTCCTTAGTACTCCTTAGAAAGACATTAACTAATAGACATCAACAAAACACAATCGCAATAAACTAATCAGAAAAGTAATGGTCGTAGCAGTTACATACTTCACGAATAATTCTCGATTTAAAGGAGCGGATGTTAGCGATGGTTTTGGCTTTTTCTAACTCTATTTTTTGCCTGTCTGAATATGATGTTAGGCTACTGCTGAAGTAGTATCGAAATGTTTGACTGATAGAGAATGTTCGTAAATACGATTATGGATTCGTCGGTTTGTCTGTCCTATGTATGAACGTGGGCAACTGGAACAATGTATTTTATAGACACCATGGTCTTCATTGGGGATTCGGTCTTTTACCGTTCTGACGAGATTGGACAACTTGGAGTAAGTAGTGAAGATGGTTTTGATGTTTAGAGGGGTAGGAGTTCTACTGATCTTACAAAACGGCTACCACAAAACCCAAATCAATAGAAGCATTCAAAAACATCTACATCCCATTCCATCCAAAAAAGAAACCTTGCGCCGGATCAACCCAAAATCTTTTTACGTTTTATTAAAGATGTCACTGACAAGATCAGTAGAACTCTTACCCCTTTAAACATCAAAACCATCTTCACTACTCACTCCAAGTTGTCTAATCTCGTCAGATCCGTAAAAGACCAAATCCCCAATGAAGACCATGGTGTCTATGAAATACCTCTTTCCAGTTGCCCACGTTCATACATAGGAGAGACAAACCGACGAATAAATAATCGTATTTACGAACATTCTCTATAGGACAAACATTCCGATACTACTTCAGCCCTAGCCCTACATCTTATTCAGACAGGACACAAAATTGATTTCGAAAAAGCAAAAACCATCGTTTCTATCCGCTCCTTTAAATCGAGAATTATTCGTGAAGTCATCGAAATTGAAAAACAACTTAAATACGCGCGATGTTGCTAAACGACTTCCGGCAACATGGCGACCGCTACCTGAGCGACCCCAAACCCCAAGCTACACGGCTCAGGCCACGTCAGCTCAGACCACCTTAGCCCAGACCAATTCAGCGCATACCGTTCCCGCGCGTACTGATAGTATAAAAGCAGAAGCACAGGGTAAGACCGGTCATCATGGCACCTGTGGATCAACAAACTTTTAAAAATTTTTGTCAAATCGGCAAATCGAATGCACCGGGTCCTGAGAATATTGCCAGGAGCTGCGTGAAACAATTTCCGCCGAGTGTCTATCTTTATCTAACAAATATTGTCAATGCCACTCTTAAACTCTGCTATTTTCCATCTAATTGGAAAGTAGCAAACACAATTATGCTCTTAAAGAAGGGCAAACCCCGCACCGATCCTAACTCTTATCAGCCGATTTCACTCACAAACGTACTAGCTAAAGTCTTTGAGAGAATTCTAAAAGAAAGACACATTGACTTTACTAACGAACACAATATCATTCCACCTTTTCAATTCGGCTTTAGAGAAGGGTGCTCCACAAATACGGCATTGACAGAAATAGTCACACACATTTCACAAAGTCTGAACGACTGTAAACTTTCATTAGGTATTTTTCTCGATGTTCAAAAAGCCTTTGACCAAGTCTGGCATGTGGGACTGGTCAAGAAACTACTGAACATCGGCCTACCACTTTCATTCGTCAGACTAATCCATTCATACGTCTCTGGACGTTGTATCAGGGTTAAGGAACGGGGACATTTCTCTGATGCTTTTACTCCTACAGCTGGAGTACCACAGGGCTCTGTATTGGCTCCCATACTATACACTATATACAACAGTGACTTTCCAAACTCTACATACACCAATACTACCACTTTGCTCTACGCGGATGACACCGCACTAGTAACCACAGCGAGAGACGTTGATTCTGTTCTTCGGTACGCTCAAAATCATCTTAGACTAGTTGAAAACTGGTGCAGTCGATGAAGAGTGTCACTGAATCCGAACAAAACTCAAATGACTCTCTTCAGGCATCCAACACACAGTGTTCGTGCCGCCTCCTTTAACGAAAGAAACTATCTCACGCTCTGGGGAGATCGACTTCAGCTCCGTGATCAAATCGAGGACCTGGGTGTGGTGTTCACCCGAACACTAAACTGGAGGACTGATCTGAGCAGAGCCTGTAACAAGGCTAGGAGCAGACTTGGTCTCCTTAATAGTTTGAGATGTAATTTCGGGGCGGCACAACCTCGCACACTAATTTTCACATATAAATCATTCATACGACCTATTTTTGAATACAGATCTAACATTTACGCTACTTTGTCAAAAGCCGTAAAAGAAAATGTATTTAGAATAGAAAGGTCAATTTTGCGTAGAGTAAACGGTAAACGTTCCGACTACCCTTCCGCTCTTATTCATCAATTATCTAATATCCAGCCCATAAATGAGAGACTACACTCTGAGCAGAAGTTACACAATACGCACAATCCAGGGCCAAAACCTCAGAGCCCAACGCACTCTTAAAACTGTCTGCTCATTCCGCGGCAATGTATTCACCAGACATCCTAAACCTAAACTCCCACACCTACCCGCTATTTTACTGGAAATCGCCAGTAACGATCTCCCTTATGAATACATTGACATACAGGAGACAACTCCCCTCTATTTCCGTCGTATTCCCAGTTAAATTGCTCACTTCGAGCTTGCCTAGACAGGGGGGGATCGGTTTTCTGCGGTTTCCCGATCCCACTTGCAAATGATACCTGTCTATTGTGAGGATACAGCCGCAGCTGCCCTCTCGCGCCGCGTTAATAACATATTTACTAATTACTAATATATTAATGCATGTATTCATACATATATTAATATCTCATTTTTCTACATTTATTAATTTAATAAACTAATTCACTAATTATTTTAGCAACAATTCTGAAAAGAACCGACCAAAACCTTTCGCCACTGATTGTCCTGGCTCAGCCCACCAGTGGATCAACGAAAAAACAAACCAGAAGCCAACCACCACAAAAACAAAAACCACATCCTGAAGAGGCAACAGCCTAAAACAGGATGCCAAAACCACAAAGAAACGAAACAACACAGATAAAAGAAAAACCAACGCGACAATGAAGTGTGTAAGACCGGTCGTCACTCGACACTGAGAAGTAACCAGATTGAGACCTCAGTACCGTTTGACGATTCTTGTATTTATACATAACACGATACTGGTACGTCATGAGTAAGGGGAGTATGCAGATTGATACCCCGAACACGAACGGAACCGTATCCATCTTGAAAATGACTACAAAATGGGTCCCGAAACGTCGAGCATTAAATTCTTAACGCAATTCTTTCCGGTTTCTGTCAAGGGTTCCAACATTTTTTTGTTGATTTATGAATAAGCGCCTTTTTACATAAATTAAAGCTAGTGTTTTATTACATTCAATACTTTTTCTATAAGATTTTTTATTGACAGTAGGTGATCGTTTGTACCGTAGCCTTTTTTAAAACACGCCTGTTCTATGGGCTTATAAAATTCCAATTTATTTTCTAATCGTTTTATGATTATTTTGTAAATAGTTTATAAATATGAGAAATAGACTTATGGGCCTATATTTTCTGACGTCAGTAGAGGGTGTTTATTTGTAAGTACAAATTGCACTGAATAAAGTAACCGCATCATCTTTAAATCGTTTTCTGGGTAAAAATTACGTTTAATAGAAAGTGTCTCTTTACAAATTGCGAAATACCTCTGGCACATTCCTCTAAGCTCAACCAATGACTTGTTAAGTAAAAAATCATGATATTATGGACAGAGGGATTTTTTACCGGCAAAAAATCAACTAAGCGTGAGAATTGAGATCATTCCGGAATTAGATATAGAAGGGATCAAGTCTAATTGAAGGAGAGCCATACCGGCATTTTAGTTGGTATAAGCGATTTTTTATTGTTGTAGTATTTGAAAACATCTTTACTTTTGGAGACCATTCATCATCATTTTGGCTTTATAACCCTGTGTGGGTCCTAGCCTTCCCAAGAGTTTTTTTTCCAGTCATCCCTATCCATCGCCTTCCTTCGCCAAGCTCGTATTTCCATATTTCTCATATCTTGGTCTATGCTATCTAGGAATCTTGTTCTGGGTCTTCCTCTTCTTCTTTGACCAATACGTCTATCAAGGACCGTTTTTCTAGCTGGGTCGGTTTGCTCTATTCACATTACATGGCCTACCCACCTCAGACGTCGTATCTTAATGTGTTTTACGATATCTGGTTCCTGATATATTCTATAAAGTTCGAAGTTATATCGCCTTTTCCAGACATCAGTTTCATTTACCGCTCCATAGATTCGCCTTAATATTTTTCTTTCGAAACATCGTAATATGTTTTCATTGCTTTTTGTTAAAGTCCAGGTTTCTGAACCATAGGTTAGGACTGGGCGTATTATTGTTTTGTAAGTTTTTCTTTTGTATTTCTTGATATAACTGAAGATTTAAAAACAAGATTAAGCCCAAAATAGCATCTACTAATCGTGCAAATTCTGCGGTTTATCTCTGCGGTAGTGTCATTTTTTGTATTGACGAGCCTTTCCAGGTATACAAATTCGTTTTTGAATGACGTAGTTTTCTATAACAATTGACCGTAGTATTTGGAGACCAATAGTACTGTGAAAAATCCGACACCTGGGTTATTTCTTTTATTTTTTTGTATAATACTGTGATAATTAAATGAAAATGGCACAATAGTGTAAGATTCAGGTGTTTTGAACTTAAACCTGGAATTCTTCATTTATATTACAGTTCCAATAGGACACTCCCCTGTCCATTGGATTAATTTTTATATCAAAGGCAATAAGAACCAACTTCTGTGCTTCTTGTCTTCCCTACCAGGACATTGTACCTTATAGTCTTTGTACCTTTCTTAGTAAAGATTCATTTATACCGAGATTATTTTGTATAGAAATTCTCCCCTCGAACTGTAATGGCGAAAAAGACACATTAACACTGAGATGAAGTCAAGAATTTATAAAGCCAGTATAGTACCAATAATGAGATGTGCCTTAGAAACAAGATCCGACAAAACCACAACACAAAAGCCAATGGAAACGGCAGAGACGAGAGTACTGAGAAGAATTACAGGAAATACGCTGAAAGATCGAAAGAGAAGTGAAGACATAAGAAGAAAATGTAACGTATAGTGTATAATTAATGGACACTAAACAGAAAAAAGAATGGAATAACCACATAAGCAGAGTGGAGGAGACTCTTGTCAAAATAGCAAGAGATAAGTCACCAATCGGCCGAAGATGTATCGGACGACCGCGCAAAAGATGGAGTTACAACTTTCCATAGAGGCATTATTCCACCAATGAACAAGCACTACTAGCACACCATTACTTATAAAGAGGAAGAAGAACTGCACGCATTGTTTTTTGAAATTATTACGTGTTTGACATTAAAATGCCATTGGCTGATGGCTTCATAACAATCTGAACATTAGTGTTCCAGTCAAGAACTGGGGTATGGACCCCCCAACCTATAGACTTTACCAATTTTCTATTATTTTCATAAACTGTTTAAATAATTTTTGTTTTAACTTTGCCAAAAAGTCTATCTGGTAGGATGTACGGATGTCCTACAACATAAAGCGTTACTTTAACTGTTTCTATGCCTGAGGGACTCAAATTCAACAGCTAGTTGGACATAACCTATCATCAACTCAAACATTGGAGTTGGAGAACAAATCTTTTGAGGGTGTGGTATAGAGCTGATGCTATTTCTTTATGCCACTTCTGATAATCCAGTTCTGTCCATACATATGATCTAACTGTAGATGGATGCAATTTTCCCAAGAAACTTCTTTAACTTGCAGGTTTCTACTTACAGTGTTAATAAAGATGTTCTAGAGTTTAAATATTATGTTTATATAGGATTAAGTTACAATTGATTGTAATTCAAATATAATATCCCGTTATACCAAGGAGTTGTTGATAGGTTATGTCTTTCAAAATTAATATACTTGGTCTCGATCTTAAAGGCAATAGCATGATTATCGTGGAAGAAATTTTTGAGGGTAGTGTTTTTACCTTCTTAATAACAAAATTCTAATTTGCGTGTTTTTTACGTTATATGTTTATGTGGTGTATATCGTAGTTGTAGTTGTTTAATCTATATTGTGTAACATGGATTATATGATTGTGTTTTTTGTGTTGCATATGTATTGTGTGTGAGATGTAGACGATGTCTTCGCTTCCTACTAGTTACTCTTATATTGTTGGTATGTTCTTGTTGTTGACTTGTTCCTTTGGTGTTAGCTACCAAAGCATATTAAATTCTATTGATGGATTTGCCACATATGTTTCTTCATTAAGTATGATGAGAGCTGCTTCTTTGACTTTTCTCTTTTTCAAGTCTTTTTCTTTCATAATTAGTGATGCTTCTTTCCATTGTACCCTGTGTTCGTTGTCCCAGGCATGTTTGCATATCTGGGATCTGTAGAAGTCTCTGTTCTTGATTTATGTTTCATGCCCGTTTATCCTAACACTTAGTGATCTTAAGGTTTCTCCCACATAAAAATTGCTGCATTCACAGTCTATTTTGTAGATGCAGTTTTCGATCTTTCTTGTGTGTTATTGGGTTTGATTTTGGATAGGATATATCTCAGATCAGATCTCAGTATCTTGGTTATTTTGAATGGTGTTGCGATGTTGTACTTATTTCCTATCCTTTTTAATTTTTCTGATAAGCCCTTTCCATATGGTATTGTTAACATCATCAACAAAGATGACAATAATATGTTACTGCTATACACATCTTCTATATATTCCTTCAATCTTTAAATTTTTTTTCGTTTTCCCATACAGTGTTCCTTCTTTAGCTGTTATTACCTAGGATACTTTGTTTTTTGATTTTTTGTATATTAATAATATTAATATAATATATTAATACGCAACAGTGATCACTTGACAAAACAGCAGTTCTATGAAACACTAAAAGAAAACGCCGAGGAATTTCCGGTAGAAGATATATTAATCCTTATATAATGTTTCAACAACCAAATAGGCAAAGAAAATTGTTTCAGAGGAGTTGCAAGTGCAAATTCAAGACATGACACAACAAACAATAATGGAGAAAAACTAGGTAATTTAGCAGCGGCGTTAAACTTGTTCATAGTAGCACGAGATATAAACATAAAGACATTCACAAAATAACATGGATGAGACCAGAAAGTCTGGGGGGAAATCGCATAGACCATGTACTGATTAAAAAGACACACAAACAACCGAGAAATGACGTTAGATCTCACAGAGGGGCCAACATCGATTCGGACCATATATTAGTGATTACAAAATATAAAATAAAAACAACGAAGAATGAAAGGCGAAAAACACAGAGAAAATGGAACATAGATAAATTGAAAAGAAAGAAGTAAGAACAAGATTTATGCAAGAAGTAAATACAGAGATGCAGTTCAAAGAACAACAAATTGAGGAACAGTGTAAAAATCAAACAAGGACTAAACAATGCAGCAGAGAGAGACTGCCCAAAAACTTACATCGGTCAAACTGGTAGAAACTTTAACAAACGAATAGCAGAACATAAAAGGGCTTTCAATAATAGAAAAACAGATTCTACATACGCACTTCACCTTCTAGATCACAATCATTCTTTTAACGACGAATATAAAATTCTTCACAAAATAAAAATAAAGGCCTTAAGCTATCCTTGTTAGAATCTATGGAAATCAAAAAATTATAAAACACAGATATAATTCTGAATGACCAACTTGAGACAAACAGTTCTCCCCTCCTCAACCTATTTCATTAGAGACTAAAGTGTAAACGCATGCCAAAAATAGATCACTTGAGAAAGGCAATCAGCCGAAACACCTGTAGTGATAAGAGTTAAAATAAATTTTTGTGGAAGTTTGAAAACACTGAAAGTGTTCAGTGTTTTATTGTTACATAAAATTAATTTCCATCAAGTAACGGTCGAATCTATCAATTATTTAAAAACAAATTAGATATTTTAAATTTTAAAGAGCTTAAATGTGTGGTGTTATTATAAAAAAAATAATGATAATTCAGTAACGAGTAGACATAAAATTTCATTAACCGGTTAATATAGTAATAACGCGCTATAAGAAGTATTCAATTCTGTCGGCATTCTCCAAGAGTTACGCGGAGTTTTTTTGTTAAAAATCTATTATTTTATGAACAAAAACACACTCAAAAGCTCTTTTATAAAGATAAACGAAAGTATTTTATTGCTGAAGCTCCTAGATTTAGTCAATATTCCCAAAAGAATATGTAATATACGATCTCTTCGCTTCGTTTTTTAGGATCGATGATGATTACGATCAAATTACAAGAATATCGCAAGGTTTTATTGGAAAAACAATGTGATAAGGAGATGAAAAATTCCTTTAATCTCCATAATCACTAACTGCGTAGAATTTACAGATCCCTTTTTTTATGGAGCAGATAATATTATTAAATAACTCACCATGAAGATTTATATTTATTACTTTTATAATTTGACGTGTCTTCGGTGAAAATATAAAATATAAATGGTTTACAACGCAGGTTATATATAAACTACACGCAAGCTTTTTAATAAATTTGACAAATATTCTCATCATATGAACTTTTAACCTTGATATAGATTTAAATAGGCTCTGGTTGTCTGACCTCCAACATTTTCCACGGTAGAGTAAGTGTAAGTGGATTTTTTATGAGAAGACCCAAATAAAAAAGTTAAATATTCACCAGTAGACAACCTTGAGAGATAGGAAAAGTATTATTTTTTGAGATACACGCTTACAGTTAAAGTCAAAAACGATAGAGTCCTGCGTAAAATACAGACTTGTATACTGATAATCACTTATATCCCTAATTAGATATCTGCATCGTCTTTTATATTTGGTTATACAAACATTAATATCCGTTTGAAACATGTCCTATCTAACTCTCTTCAGTTGGCTTTTTCTTGACCGAGGTGTACTATTGATCTCAGAAACTCAGCACTCATCAACTCTTCGTATTTGGTGATTCTTCGCTTATGTAGAAAATTTTAACTTACATTTGTTTTGAAGTTTAAATTTTCTATCTAGAAATCTTTTTCAAAAATATTGTAAATAAGAAATTATGTTGCCATTGTCAAGGCTTTGGATAACTAATATCACATTATCTTCTTCTTCTTCAAGTGCCCTGTCCGTTGCGAACGTTTGCTATTAACATGGCAATTTTGATCTTGTTTGCGGCGCTTCTGAATAGTTCGACCGATGTGAGCCCGAACCACTTCCGCAGATTTTGGAGCCACGAGTGTCTTCTCCTGCCTGGCCCTCGCTTACTGTCTATTTTTCCCTGGACAATCAATTGTAGCAGACGGTACTTATCGTGTCTCAATATGTGGCCTAGATATTCAAGCTTTCTTTGTTTAATTGTATTCACGATTTCTTTCTCCTTTCCGATTCTTTGGAGTACCTCTATGTTGGTGACATGTTCGGTCCAGGATATACGAAGAATTCGTTGGTACACCCACATTTCGAATGCTTCTAGTGTTCTCGTTAGCGTCTCCGTCAGCGTCCAGGCCTCCACGCCATACAGCAAGATCGGAAAAATGTAGCATTTAACTATACGTAGTTTTATGGTCAATTAATATGTTACTTATCCGTAATTGTCGAGCAGGTTGTTGCTTTTTGCTTATCAGCATCCACTTTGTCTTCTTGAAGTTGAGGCTCAGGCCGTATTCCTCACTAACTGAATAAAGTCTTTCCATTACTTGTTGTAATTCGTCTATGGTACTGGCAAGGATCACCGTGTCGTCGGCGTATCTTATATTGTTCGTTAACTCGCCGTTTATTTTAATGCCCTCATTTGCATTTTCCATACATTTGTTAAATATTTGGTTTGCCACAATTCGAATGTCCTTGTCGTCAATACCTGTCTTTCGCAGAATACCTATCAATTGTTCATGATTGACATTGTCAAATGCTTTTCTAAAATCTACAAAGCACAGATACACGTCTTTATCAACGTCTCTACACCGTTGTATAAGCACCTGGAGAGCGAAAATTGCTTCTCTAGTTCCAAGTGCTTTCCGAAAACCAAACTGCGATCTATCAATATTTGACTCACATTTATCATATATTCTTCTGTGAATGATCTTAGTGAACGCTTTAGTGACATGATTGATCAAGCTTATGAGCCGGTAGTCATCACAAATCTGGGCATTTGGTTTCTTCGGGATTGTAATAAATGTTGACTATCACATTATATTCCGAACAATATATAATTTTATCTGACTCACAGTCCGTCCTCCTCGCATTAAGAAGACACTTCTCTAAACACATATATACCAACAGACTAATTGTAGATGAGCTTGAAAAGCTAAGAATCGTAACTTCTCTAAAAAGAATTGTTAACTTTGTGTGGGTTAAAGGTAACTCTAATATTCCAGGCAATGAAAAAGTAGACCACTTGGGTAAAGACGCTACTTTGGTGGGTATAAAATACAACGAGTTGCCCAAATGGGATTTAGTTTCAGCTAAAGAGCGTTCCACGTTAAGAAAATAACATTGCGGAGATAGGGCCATGTATTTCTTATGGACGATAGAACCGCGACGATGCCACGTCAAACACCAGCATGATTTAGGGATGTATAATTTTCGTTTCCACAGACATGAATTAATTTAATGTTTTTTAATGTAATTGACCAAAAGTGCCCATTCGAAACAAGAGATGAAAAGTAGGGAAAATGATTTTATTTAAATAAATAGTATTTACAAAAGATAATTTTATTTTATCTTAGTTTTAATTATAGTAACGACAGTTTATTTGTTTTTCGGTAAGAGTACCATATACCATGAATCATAGAAATCAGTAGAAAATATTGCTTATTAGTTAAATCGTGAATTTTGCCGGCTATTAAATATTTAAAAGCAAATAAACGGACCGCTTAGAATGCATATATCAAATTACTAATTGCAATTTAAAATAATACGGTGTGCGTATGTCAGCGATTTTATGTCGTTCTCTGAGACTACATGATGATAATAAGGCTTTGTGGTTCTTTAGTTGTTATACTGACTTTACAGTTAAATGTTAATTGAAAATGGAAATTCAAAAATTAAGCGCCAAGGGAATATCTTGGACATCCGTGCAAAACAAATTGTTTTAAATGTATTTAATTATCATCTAAACTTAAGAAGTGCTGAAAGTGTTAGAAGTTTAACCGATAAAGTAAGTACTAGGACAGGAGTAAGTTTAGGTACTATTTTTAAAATATGCAAAGAAGCTGCGGAAGGAGGACTAATACCCATAAAAAAAACAAGAAAACGTACCAAAAGTAGAGTGAACAACAGAAAGTTCACTTACGATGCAGTAGTTCATACGCGGCTACGTGCCATCATGCATAGTTTTTTCTTTAAAAATTTTTGCACTGGTTAAAAAAGACAAAGATTTAGCAAACATGTCACGAACAACAATGTGGAGAATACTCCATTAAATGAATTTTGTTTTTTGCAAACGAGGAGTGAAGTCAACCATGATTGAACGGCCCGATATTCTAAAATGGAGGCATCAGTATTTGCGTGAAATAAAAAAATTTCGTTCTCAAGGATACACCATCGTTTATTTGGACGAAACTTGGGTAAATATTGGACATAGTGTTTCCAAAGAATGGAAGGACCTCTCAGTGACTTCAACCAGGGATGCGTTTGTTAAGGGGTTGTCAACTGGCCTGAAACAGCCGAAACAACGAGGCCCCCGATTTGTTATAGTGCATGCAGGTAGCAAATTGCTGCTTTTTGGTTTTTAGCCAAAAAAAGTTCGGCTGGCAAGAAACAAACCGGCCTGAGCTCGAAGCTCGACTCGTCAAATGAGCTGGGCGCTAAGCTCAAGCTTGTGACCATCTGTAATTGCAAGCACGTTGAAGTTTAAAATAAAGCAAAACAGTACCATATATCTTTCTGTTTAAATATCAATCTAATACCAGTTGGGTTAGCGCAGTGGAAGTCCAATGCCACAAGCCAATGAGCCAAGCCAAATATGACCGGTTATAACAACAAACGGCTTCCCAAAAAGGATATAAGAGAGTGTTTGAATACTAAAAATTAATAATAAAGATTCCAATATTTAAATAGGAGATCAAAAACCAAGAACTGTAATAAATATAATACCATTTGAGCACATATTATTATTATTATAATATAAGCGAGGCAGAGGAACTAAGTCCCTATTATGCCCAAAAACAAAGAAATTTCATTAATCACCTACTAGTAAATAACAAAAATTACAACTAAAAGAAATAAAATTACAATTTTTGGTTTAAAAGAAAAACAATATTTTAACTATAATATAAAACTGTCGAGTCTGTTTTTGAACGAGTTGGTAGAGGAAGCGGAGACACTGTTGTCGTTGAGGTTATTCCAGCACTCAAAAACTCTATTTGGAAGAAAGTTCTGTCTTTGTCTTATAGAAAAATTTTCTTTCTTTAGTTTATATTGATGAACTCTGAGGCTTGGTTTATGATAAATATTTCATCGAGGTTTCCAAAATTGAATTTTAGTATTTTGAATGTTGTAATTAAGTCTCCACGTCGTCGGCGAAGTTCAAACGTAGTTAGGTTAGCCATACTAAGTATTTCTGCATAAGACGGTCTTCTCGGTCCCAAAGAAATTCGAGTGGCTTTTCTTTGAACGTTTTCCAACAGAGTCTTGTCTCGAACCAGATCGGGATACCACGTTGGTCCAGCGTATTCAAGTATGGGTCTTACGTACAAAGTGTAAAGTTTGCAAAATAATTGCATTGAAACTCCCGAAAAACACCTCCGAATAAGATACAGTCTGGAGTTTGCATGTTTACAAATAGAGGTAATATGATCGGACCAAGTTAGGCTGCTGTTCACAATAACACCAAGATCGTTATACGAAAACACAGATTCTAATGGCTGCCCGTTAACAAAGTACGGCACAAGTGGGTTATTTTTGCCAATTCGAAGCACTACACATTTTTCCGCGTTTAAGGGTAGTAACCACTGGGAACACCAAGTTAAAATAGAGTCCAAGTCAATTTGGAGGGTTAGCTGGTTTGTGTTTGGATTGACACATATGTTTGTGTCGTCAGCGTAAAACGATATTTTACTTGAGACATAATAAGGAATATCGCTGGTGTAAACCGTAAAAAGCAGAGGTCCAAGGACAGAACCCTGAGGCACTCCACTTTCCACTAACCTGTCCTGTGAGAAAGATTCGCCAACTCTAACTTTGTAATATCGATCTGTCAGGAAATCATCTATCCAACGAAGTAAAGTACCGCGAACTCCGAAATGTTCTAGCTTATGTAGAAGTCTGCGCTTAGGTACACGGTCAAAGGCTTTAGAAAAATCTAGATAAACAACGTCGACCGGCTGCGAACTGTTAAGGGATGAGGTCCAGTCGTTAACACAGTGTAGGAGATTGGTTAGAGTAGAGCGACCAGAGACAAATCCATGTTGTTGTGTTGAATTAACATGTTCCTGGAGAAGGAATTTGGTCATCTCCTCGGAAATAATGGCTTCCATAACTTTGGCAACTACTGGCAGCAAGCTAATCGGACGATAATTGTTGGGGTCGAGTTTGTTGCCTTTTTTAAAAATAGGGGTAACGGAAGCTAATTTCCAACTAGGGGGTAAGGAGTTTTGGATGAAAGAGGTTTGCATAATTAACGTTAAGGGTATTGCAAGCGTGTCTGCGCACCTTTTTAACAGTTTTGGTGTTAAACCATCTAAACCAGGTGAAGCGGCCGTGCGAAGTTTAATTAAGTGTTGTTTGACATGATCCACTGTGTATTTAACTTGCTGTAAGGATGCGCCGACACGATTACAGTTAACAGCAGGTAGATAACCATCATTTAATTCTTTAGTAAAAACCTGTGAAAATGCTAAAGAGAGAGTTTCGGAAGATTCTTTGTCAGAAGAGCATAAAGTCTGCTTGGATTTTTGAAGTAGCGGAATGGAAACTTTAGATGTCATGGAGGAACGTATGTATTTATAGACTTTTTTAATGTTACCACTTTCAATAACGTTTGCTTCAAAATTTTGTCTTAGGGTTTTTAGAGATGTTTTTAAGTTATTTGAAAATCTGCGGTGGCTTTGGAAATCACTAAGAAGCCCGGTGTGTATAAATTTCCGCCATAGATGTCGTTTGTGATTGATTTGTTTAATTGCTGTTCGATTTATCCAGGGTTTGAGGTTGTTTTTATAACTCTTACGGAAAATAGTATTTGTAGAAATTATATTGTGGACTTTATCGAGAAATGCAGTCCACATTAATGAGGGGTCGTTTAAGTCTGCAAAAAATAAATGCCAGTCGATTTGAGAGAGTTCAGTGTCAACTTCAGAAAAGTCGGTAGTAGCATATGTTACAATGTTATTTTTGCGGGGTAATATTTGATTGAACTGGATGTGAGCCGTTATAACTGCATGATCTGACTTTCCTATGGGAAATATTTTATATATTATATATTTTTACATTAAAGTAAAATATATTGACAGTACTAAAAATTACTCAAAAGTGGGCAAATGATGCAATTATATCAAGTTTAATAAACAATTATTTTGTAACTTTTTTTTTACTAATGGAAGGAAATGAAAAAACTCACACTTTAAAGTAAACGACTGGTAAAAAGTAAGAAAATATCAAAAGAGAATTGGCTCAATTCCATATGAAGTTCGGCTTGGCAGCTTGGAGTTCTGCAGAAACGAATACATATTAAAAAACGTAGATGAGTATTAGTAAACTGTTGGCATATTATTTTGGCAGTGGGCCAAATTTAAATCCTAGACGTAAAAATATGCCACAAAAACTGAAAGTTCTTTATTCTTTTATTTTTATTTATATTGAATAAGATATCAATTATGATTTAATTTCTTTATTTGCATATATAAAGTTGTTCAAGCAACTTGTGGCATCTGTTTTTGTTTATTTCAAATTTGTTAATGTATTCTCAAGTTTTTATTTTTATTTAATTTTTTTAGTCCAAAATAACTAAGAAAGTACCATAGCTACAGTTACATATAAAAAAATACTTTACATACAAAATTTTGCAGACCAAATTGTGTCACTTTTCAAAACATTTAATTAATTAAATACAATCCACTTCTAAATTCAAGGATATTCTGAAAAATAAAAGTTAAAACTCAAAATTCACTGAGTAACATAATTTACCGAATAAATTGCAGTCAATGTCAAGGTTGTTACATTGGTCAAAGTCAACAGTTGCTTAAACAACGTGTCACTCAACATAAAAGTGACTGTAACATAAGAAAAAACTCTTGTGTCTTAGGGGGAAGACAGGACATAAATTTGACTTAAATAATGAAAAAATCTTAGAACTAGTTGATAATTATAAAAATCGGCTTTTCTTTGAAATGGTTAACATTAACAAAACTCCTGAATCTATCAATTATAAGACTGACACCAATCATTTGAGCAATATCTACTGCAAGATTCTAAATAATATATGATAGATCCTAACCTTTAAAAACCAATATTCACTTAATCTTTTAGTAACTCTACCTACAATTTTATTCCATTTCTCAATATTTTTCAGTATTACAATAACTGACTACGTACAATCAATTATATTTTATAGATTAATTTAACATGTTCCTGATTCTTTCTCATTTCTCTAATATTAATTGCATCTTTCCACCTTACAATATTGATAATACTGTCATAATAAAAATTGTTTACTTCAACTTATTCACTAAAAATTGTTCAATATAAGACTTCACTTTATAAAAATATAATGTATTGCGGTTACCATAACTCATAAATAAATTAAAATCAAACAAAAATATCATTTAGATATGTTAGCAAAATTTAAATTTTTACCCTTTTGGTTATAAGTATTGAAATACACCCTTTGTTTACATCTAATAATTATTCTAATAAATTTACAATTTTCTCTTGAAGAAGTTACAAAATCGTGATGAAATATTTCACAAGGAAAATAAAATTATTATAGTTGGCTGTATACCATAAATCACAAGCATTTTATTTAAAAAATTATTTATAAAAGATATATATAATTAAGAAGACCCTTTTGGGCTACATCATAAAACTTTTGGACTAACAAGTAAATCATCAATATAGTTACCAGGTATACATGAGTGAAACCCCTAAGTATGTGGGTAAAAACCCTTAAAATTATATTAAATTTGTTACTTATTACATATTTGCTGATAAATTCGTAAATAAATATACCTTTTGCTGATAAAAGATATATTTATTTATAAGAACCCTTTCGGGCTACATCACAGAACTGTTTTGTAATAAATATTCCATTTTCAGTGCTACTACTTCTTCTTCTTTAAGTTCCATCTTCTATCGAAGGTTGGAAATCATCATGGCTATGCGGACTCTGTTGACTACCGCTCTAAAAAGTTCTGCACTACTGCATTCAAACCATTCCCTTAAGTTCTTAAGCCAGGATATTCTTCGTCTTCCCACATTTCGCTTTCCTCGGATTTTGCCCTGCATAATAAGTTGTAATAATGTGTATTTTTGCCCTCTCATCACATGTCCCAAGTACTCAAGTTTTCGTCTTTTAATAGTTAATATTATTTCCGCCTCATTTCCTATCCTTCTAGTTACTTCCATGTTTGACATTCTTTGAATCCATGATATTCGTAGGATTCTTCTGTAACACCAAAATTCAAAGGCGGCCAGCTTATTCAGATGAACTTGTTTTAGTGTCCAAGCTTCCAGACCATAAAGAAGAGTAGAGAACACGTAACATCGAAGCATTCTCAGGCGTAGTTCTAACCTTATATCCCGACAACAAAGAAACTTTTTAAGTTTAATAAATGATGTACGTGCTATTTCAATACGTGTCTTAATTTCTTTGGTTTGGTCTACATCTGATGTTATCCATGTTCCTAAATATTTATAGTTATTAACATTCTCAATTGCAGTATCTTCAATAGTCAATTGGATATTTGCATGTGCAGATTTAGTCATGATCATGCATTTAGTTTTCTTTAAATTTATCTTCAGTCCGTACTCATGACAGCGTTCATTAAGGCGTTGCATTAGGTTCTGTAAATCATTGTTGTTATCCGTAATTATTACTGTATCGTCTGCAAAACGTAAGTTATTCAAAACTTCTCCATTGATAGATATACCTTCTATTGAGTCTGAGAGCGCTTCTTGAAATACCGCTTCACTGTAGACATTGAAAAGTAGTGGGGACAGCACGCAACCCTGGCGGACTCCTCTCTGTATTTTGATATTTTCGGTGTACTGGCTGTCAACTCTTACCTTGGCAGTTTGATTCCAATATAAATTAGATATAATTTTCAGATCACGACTGTCAATATTTTTGCTTTTTAATATATCTACAAGCTTTTTATGTTGAACTTTATCAAATGCCTTTTCAAAGTCTACAAAACATAAGTACATATCCTGATTCATGTCCATGCATCTCTGAGCCAGCACATTCAAGCCGAACAAAGCATCTCTTGTACTCATACCATTTCTAAAGCCAAATTGTGTGTCACTAATCTCATATTCAAGAGTTTTAACAATTCTGCTGTGAATTATTTTCAAAAATGTTTTAAGTGTGTGACTCATTAAAGCTATTGTTCTGTGGTCTGAGCAAGTTGTTGAACTTGGTTTTTTGGGAATTGTTACAAAGGTTGATTGCAGCCATTGTCTGGGGATTGTGGCAGTCTGATATATTAGATTAAAGAGTTCAACCATTACATCAATAACATCTTCATCGATGAGTTTTAATAATTCGATGGGCACCTCATCTGGTCCAGTAGCTTTACCCTCTTTTGTGTTTTTGATGGTATAGATGACTTCTTCTCTTAATATTGGTGGTCCAGTATCCTCAGTGATTTCTAATGACAGTTCTTCTCTTTCATCATTAAATAGTTGTTGAATGTAATTGGTCCAGTGACATAATCTCTCCTTCATATCAGTAATAATATCCCCTTTATCATTTTTAAGGATATTCGTTTTTGTACGCTTTCTAGAACCTGTCATTTCTTTGATTTTTTTGTGTAAATTAAAGCTATCGTACTTTTTATCCAGATCTTCTATTTCCTTGCATCTATCGGAGAGCCACCTCTCTTTTGCCTCTCGAATTTTCTTTCTGATGTTTCTCTGAATTTCTTTGTATTTATTCAGGTCTTTTGCTTTATGTTTCCTTCGTCCTTCCATGAGTTCAAGAATTTCTACTGTCATCCAAGGTTTTGTTTTTTCTTTAAGTGGTTTGAGGGTTTTTTTTCCAACTGACACAAGCGCATGTTGAATTTTTCCCCATTTTTGGTCAATAGTTATAGTTTCTGCATTATCTTCTTTGACTTTCCTTAAGCTCTCGTTTATTTTAAATTTGGTTTCCACATATGTGTTGTCTTGTTTGAGACTTCTTGTACATATGATTTTCTTGGTGCTGGGCTGTTGACCTTCTTTAGTTTCACTCTCATCGACAAAACAACCGGGTTGTGGTCGGAGGATATGTCCGCTCCTGGATAAGTTTTAGATGATATTATAGAATTTCTATATCTTCTGTTGACGATAATATAATCTATTTGATTTCTGACTATTTTGTTGTTATTGTCAGCTGGTGACCTCCATGTATATAGTCTACGTTTAGGAAGTTTGAACAAGGTATTTGTAATTATGAGTTCCTCATTGACACAGAAATCGACAAGCCTATCGCCACGTTCATTCCTTTCCCCAAGTCCATATCGCCCCACGCAATTCTCCACTTCTCCTTGGCCAACTTTAGCGTTCAAATCGCCCATTATAATATTTATATCTTGTCTTTTAGTTAGTCTTAAGACATTGTCGATTTGTTCATAGAAGGCCTCTATGGTGTCTTCATCCTTGTCTGCAGTGGGTGCATATACTTGGATTATATTTATTTTACGTTTTAAATGAGAGTTTAGAGACAGCATTAATACTCGATCAGAGTAGGGAACAAAGTTACACTACTACTAGGTAGTGCTACTACTAGGTATACATATTTAAAACCACTAAATACATGGGTGAAAACCCTTTAAATGTTATCGGTGGCTTGAAACATGAATACCTAGTACCAGCACTGATGATAAAATATTTATTCCGAAAACCCGAAAAAGTTATTTTAAATAAGTAAATCTTTTATAAAGAATTTTTTAATAAACATTTTTGTGATATGGTAGACAGTCGACTACTGGCAATTAACTTTTTCCTTGTGGACTTTCCTTTATACCTTTCGTTTTTGATACTTTTTAATAAAAAATTTCATAGTATAATAAATATACAAAATCGCTGCCCATAGTTTTAGGAACGTCTTCAGCGATTAAGAAAGCAATACAAATAAAGGTGAAAATTATCCACTGTACGGTACATACTCTCCATCGTAGGTTTCTTTAAGAAATGAAAGAGCCAAAAACCGTTTATTTACAAGACATTTGAAGATTCTTCAATCAATGAAATAAAGTTCACATGTTAATAATATTTTACAATTGGAAATATATCCTCAAACAATGAAAATTGCCAACAAAACATTTAAATTACCTTGATACTGCTTATAGTTGTGTTTTGGAAAAGTAGCCACTTGTCTTATTGTCATTGTAGTACACCAAAAATATTTCGAACACATGCAAGTCACAAATATATCACAACGATTTTAATGTTCAATAACCGGACGGAAGTTCATTTTTTCTATGTAAAAGTGAGCCAGGAGAACTCGACGTATCGTTACACTTTAATACTTAATAATAAATATCTTTAATACACTTCTTATTTATTACTTCTTATAATTAGAATAGTGACACTTCTTGGCGTTTATTTTAGCCATTTCGCTTACTTGGAATCAGTAGCAGTTGATGAGGGAGGGCAAGGGGCGCCGCCTCTTGAAAAATGATTTATAAAAAATTAATTGTATTTCATATTCACACTTTTCTGTTGAAACTTCCTATACTTATGTATTAAAACTTTATTCCATACCTAAATGAACTAAAAAATGTGGTTACTATGGAAACGACACGCATTAACTATAATATTTTCGCTCTACAGACACAGACCAGCTAAGGCGATGACATGGACGTTCAGATATCAATCTTGACATAAAACTTACCATTCGACTGATTAAGTATTACTTTTAGTTTATTATTAGTATTAAGTATTAAGTATTATTATATAAGTAGATACGTACTACATAATTGTTTTATGTTGATTAAGTTAATTGAAGTCTTAAGAAATGACAATAAGGGTGTGTGAATTAATGAAACTAAACAAATAATTTTGGCCAGTCAGTAAGAAATGTGAGAACATAGTGTGAAAGCTCTATTGGAACCAACAGACTGCTCATGATATTCGCTCAAGAATAGAACAATCAAGAGCAGCGTTTTTGAAAATGAGGAAATTTCTGAGTAACCAAAGACTCAATCTGCAAATTCGATATCGGATGGTAAAATGTTATAGCCACTCTATTGTTCTTTATGGTTTCGAAGCCTGGACTGTTAATGTTGACTTAATGAGAAAACTGGAAGCTTTTGAGATGTGGCTCTTTGGGAGAATTTTGAAGATACCATGGACCGATCATATTATGAACGAAATGCACAGAATGGCAAGACAGAGAACTTTTGACCACCATAAAAATGATAAGTACGAGTTGTTGCAGCAACTTGCAGTTGTTGAAGAAAAACAAAAGATAGAGATGAATTTGAAATGGTTATAGCCAACCTTCATTAGTGAAGAAAGTAAAGTAAACTAGTCGAGGCAAAACTATTGTAAATAGTTAATGATATCGTGGAGCGACATGTTTTGCAACACAAAAATCAACTAAGCTCTATGTCACACTATAATATAAATATGTATCAACAAAAACACAACGAATCAATTTATTATTGTCGATTTGTCGAGTATCCAGATTTTTCAACGCTATGTTGTGGTAGGTTAGTTGTAACTTAATGGTTTAGAAGGGAATAAATTGTTGAAATTTCAAGTTACTTCTTTCCTGCTTACCGATGCCACAATGAGATAGTTTAACATCATACACCATCTATCTAGTTTCAGTATTGAACAACTATCCTTCAGACTGTGATTCCAGCTTTCCAGCATTCCAAATCTCCCTTAAATTCGGATAATCGAATTCAGTTACAGATTCCATTTAATTCTTAATATACTCAGTCTCCATATTACACATCTCCTTAATTAGTTCTCTACTAAACCTTTAGAGTTCTGATTTACTGGTAGGTTTGCTTCTAGATGTATAAACTTTTTTGCTCATTACTTTAGACATAATTCAAATATTTAGGTTTTTTATAATATAATATAAAGACGTTATAAAATAACTATAATAACTAATAGTTATAAAATAACTATATACGGACGTAACTATGCCATGTAATAACAAAAAGAGAAATCAAACGATTTCAACCTGGCGAAATCTTATTCAAATTTTGACCACTGTGCATAAATACCTCGGCAAGGGAATCTAAGATTGCATTCCACATGCCGTTTATCATGATCAAAATTCGTAGTGAATTCAATGCTCTCTGTGCTTTCTAAAACTTGCAAAGCAAACAGCTTGACAAATAACTCGGCAAAGTAATCTAAGATTGCATTCCGCATGCCGTTTATCATGGTCAAAATTCGTAGTGAATTCAATTTCTGGTACTCCAAACGGAGTGCAAGAAAAATGACACCAAAAGTGAAAAGATTAGCAAAGATACAAGGGCTCTCATGGAAATACGACGAAACCTAAGCAAGAACGAAAAGGGAAAAAAAGAAGAATATAAAAAACTAAATAAAAGAATTTCAGCGGAAATTAGAGAAGATGTAAGAAGATATAATACTAATGTAATTACTCAAACAGTAGAAGAGAACAAAGGTTTAAAGATAATGAAAAGAAAACTTACGCAAAGTAAAAAAGAAATATACAAGCTGAGAGATAAAGACGGAAAGGCAACAACAGATAAACAAAATATTCTGAAAATAACTAGAGAATTTTATAAAGACCTCTATACCAGCCAAAGACCACAAGACAATTTCCCGACACGAGTAAAGACTCTCATAAATCAGGGATCGGAAATACTTTTACCCATTACTGTGTCAGAAGTAAGAGCAGCTTTAAAGGAAATGAAGAACCATCGATCGCCTGGTGATGATGGACTCGTTATCGAGGCAATAAAAGCAGGTGGAGAAATTTTATTAAAATAAGTAAGCGAAATGTTTACTAAATGCTTACATGCGGGTACGATTCCAAAAGACTGGAACAATGCAGTAATAGTCTTGTTACACAAAAAAGGCGATATTACTAAATTAGAAAATTATAGACCCATCAGCCTCTTGACACATATGTACAAACTCTTTATGAAAATCTTAACAAAGAGGCTAACACCTAAACTTGATTTCTATCACCCCAAAGAACAGGCAGGCTTCAGGGCAGGATATGGCACAAATGACCATTTGCATACCATAAAGATCTTAATAGAAAAGTGCATCGAGTACAACATACCACTGGTTCTTGCATTTGTCGATTACGAGAAGGCTTTTGATTCTGTAGAGTTTGAAACAATACTGGAAGCCCTAAAGCAAAGCCGAATAGATTACAGGTACACGACACTAATCAAAAACATCTATCAGAACGCTACATCAAGTATACGACTGCACGAAGACACAGAAAAAATCAGCTTAGGTCGAGGAGTTAGACAAGGAGACAATATTTCACCAAAATTGTTCACGGCAGCTCTAGAGTCAATATTTAAGGGTACTCAATGGCAAGATATGGGCATCAATATAGATGGAGAAAGATTAAATCACCTAAGGTTTGCAGATGATGTTGTATTAATCGCAGATAACTTACAAGATACAGTTTCTATGATGCATTCGCTTAAAAGTCTGTCTGAAAAAGCAGGATTAAAGATAAACTTTGAGAAAACTAAAATTATAACAAATCTCGTAATGAGTGGAAATATAACTATTGACAATAATACCATACAACAAACAGACACTTACAAATATCTGGGACACGAAATCAAAATAAGCAGAGACAATCAAACACATGAAATACAGAGGCGAATAGGTCTAACATGGGCAGCATTTGGCAAATTAAGCCATATTCTAAAAAGTTCAATTCCCATGTGTCTCAAGCGAAAGGTTTATAACCAATGTGTTTTACCTGTACAAACTTATGGAGCAGAGACTTTAACACTCACGCAAAAATTTGCGAATAAACTTAGAGTTACACAACGAGCCATGGAACGTGCAATGCTGAACGTGAGCCTTCGAGACCACATAACAAACCAACAAATCAGGCAAAGATCAGGAGTTCAAAACGTCATCGAAAGAACCACGACGCTTAAGTGGAACTGGGCAGGGCACTTAGTCAGAACACAAGATGGACGGTGGACAAGACGTATTATGGAATGGAGGCCCAGAAATTATAAAAGAAGCGAGGACGACCACCGACTAGATGGACCGATGACATTAAACGTGTAGCGGGAAACTGGATACAAGCGGCCCAGTGTAGAGAACACTGGAAAGAACTGAGGGAGGCCTATGTCCAGCAGTGGACGCGATTGGCTGATTGATGATGAAACGGAGTAAAGAAATAAAATATAAAGAAGGTACTAGATTTTTGTTTCAAGATTTTTGTAGATTTTTGTAGAGATTTGTAGATTTTTTGTTGATTTTTGTTATTTAGGTTTTTGTTTCGTTTGGTTTAGTATGGTTTTGTTTCACATAAATTACCGTTTCTAATATTACAATGGTATAAAATTTCTACCACAAAATCTATGGAAAATATCAAAATGATGAAGCATAATTTCTCAATAGATTTCCGGAACTACCAGCGCAAGAAAAAACTTAATTAAAAAATGTGCAGAGAAGGAAGAAAATCAGACAAATCGAGAAAATACTCAATTTCACGCGACGCGTGAAAATATTCTAAATCGATGTTCAGCTGTCCCATCGCAGACATGTACCTCGTTAATTACTGAGAATGATTAATATACTCACAATTGAACAAAAAAAACGTGCTTTTACATAAAAAACGGCAAAGTTCTGAAATATATCTTCGAAAAATAAATCCTAGATTTTTATTCGAACTTGTGATCTCTAATTGAAAAGAAGGCATAACGATTTATAAATTGGTTTTAATAGAATAAGTAGCGATCCGATAACTTTAAAATATATTGTAGAAAAATAACAAAAACAATTGCAAATTTACTATATGTTCACCAGGAAAGATCTGAAAAAATCATATGACGGCCGCATAAAAATAAAATATAAAAATTTATCAAAGAAATGAGACTTCCAAACCTTGACAATTAGCGGGTAGAGGCTATATTGTTGAATCTAAATCTGTCAAATTGGCTGCTATTCATTCAGTTGGTTTAACAAATCAACATGAATAGATAACCAATAAAATTGGGATAAATGTCAAAAATTTGAATAAATTTGAGTACGGTACAAAGTTCATCAAATATGGTTGAAATCTAAAATTGCTTGCCCTTCAACTATAGATTTTTTAAAATTCCATATCAAATTTACGATAGATCGCGAATAGCGTACATGTTCAAATGACAAAATTGTTTTATCAAAATGGGTGTTCTATTCTGTAATGTTCCGCTCGCTTCGCCCATTTTACGGTCGCCATAATCCTCCTACAGAGAAGATTTGCAGTGTGGTCAATAAATTTGAGCAACGTAAAATCGCCTGTAAGTCGATTTCAAGTCACTCAAAACAACTCTGCTTTTCACAACTCGATGCTTTTCATAGACCACAACTTGTCGAATTTTCGGTTGTGACTTGGCAGTCTTCTTCTTGTTTTTCGTCTAGCCATTCACGTCCACATTTGAACATAAGCCTCTTCAAGTCTTCCTTTCCATTGTTTTTTATTGTAAGCTACTTGTAGCCAAATATTCCCGGCAGTCCTTTTCAGATCATCTGTCCATCTCATAGGAGGTCAGCCTCTGGGTCTTTTGTGTTGGTATGGTCTCCAGGTTAAAATTGATCTGTGCCATTTGTTTAGATCGCTCCTAGCTACATGTCCAGCGTATTCCCATTTCAACTTCAATGATTTTTGCACCACATCGGTGACTTTGGTTTTCTGTCTTATCCATGTGTTTGTTTTCTTGTCCTTAAGTGATATACCTAGCATTGCTCTTTCCATCGCGTGTTGAGTGACTCTAAGTATATTCATATTATTTTTTGTAATTGTCCATGTTTGTGCCGCGTTAGTTAATATCGGAATAATGCATGCATCAAAAACTTTAGATCTAAGATGTAATTGAATTTGTTGATTTCTGAGTATATAGTTCAGTTTACCGAATGGTGCCCAAGCTAACTTTCTTCTTCTTTTTATTTCTTCAGTTTGAATTTCCCTATTTAGTATTATTTTTTGTCCTAAGTATATATATTTTTCAACTTTTTCTATAACTTTATCGTTTATTATTGTCACGGTGTCTTTGGAGTGCATGACTTTTGTTTTGTGTACTTGGCATGGGTACTTGGGTACATGGGTACTTGGCAGTACCCGTACAAAATTCAACTGACCTAGGAGCTGAAGGTAAATGACCATATACAACGTGTGTTTACGAAATCTGACACTAATTTTGATTTAAAAGGTATCTTCAGCGATAATGCTTATTTTTGAATAAATAGGTACGACAAAAAATAGAATTGTTCAATTTAGGACGACACCAATCTAGATAAAATCTAAGAGCATCAATACATCTCTAAAAAGTCACTGATTGGTGTAGATTTTGAGCTGGCGGCGTTATCAGTTTGTTTTTTTGAGAACGCCATTAGCTAGGCCATCACCGTCAACGACGACTGTGATATGGATACCAAGAACAAAGTGATTTCTACAAGACCACGTGCCATGCAGCTCATGTCATTTTTGGACATTTTGCAAGAGCGGTTTGAGGGCATGGTCATGTCACGTGATGAACTCCTGTTAAACTCTTTCTTGCGAGATTTTCTTAAGTTATAGGTATATTCGGATAAGCCACACACCGCAGCCGTGCTGAAGCCAACATAATCCATGCCGTCGGTCAAACTTAGTCCAGAGTCATGAAAATTGGACATTTCAAATGCACGCCATTCAGCGAAACCGGTGCGGATATTTGAGTCTTTACTTCTACGTAAAGCTTTTTAAACTATAGTATACAACCAACCACTGGAATTTCCCTTTTTACTTTATAAATTGTTTTATTTAAATTTAAAGATAGAAATGCTTCATTAAAGATTCTACATAATAAAGAGAAGTGCCGTCTCCTCATTAGGTTGACTATGATTACGGCCAACTTTACCTTTGATACTGCTGCTCTAAAGAGCCCCACAAAAGTTAGGTACAATTGTACCATTGTACAATTTGCCTGATCGTAAAACACTACATTAACTGCAAAATGTTCGTCTCAATATTTTCCATACAGAAAGTCGATTTATTAACGGTTTTCCAGTTTTTGGAAAAATTTTGACCATCTCAGTTGAATTAAAAATTTTCAATGTTGTAGTAACCATTGAACAGGACATGGGATTCCTTTCAGGTTCATTAAAAATATTACACATTTCTTCATGAGTTCTAACACGATCACCATAACCGATCATCATTATTATTTGAATACGGTCTTCGTCTTAAAATGAACCATTTTTAATAAACTTATTTCTGTTAATCGGTTTGGTTTTACTTTCATTAGAGTAGTAAATAAATTAATAGGATTGATGCACTGATATAATCCACATAATTAAATCTTTACAATGGCGGTGGGCGGGACATTTAGCGAGAAAAACTGACAATAGGAGGTCCACTAGAATTACACTTTGGTTTCCAAGAGGCGTCAAGAGACCAAGAAGACGTCCAAATTTAAGATCAGACTATGACGTAAGGAAACAAGTTGGTACAATATGGCACAGAAAAGCGAATTTTAAACAATCCTGTGAAAAAAGGAAGAATGGCTATGTAAGGAAGGCTGCACCGTAATCGGTAGAATATGCTGAGAATGATGATGCCATATATAGAAAATATATCAAAAAACAAAAAGAAAATCAGCAAAAGAACTCCAAGTGATAGATGTACTAACTAATTCACCATAAAGCATAAAATTATACCAGAAACTTTATAAAAATAGAACAAAATTTAAACCAAGAACAATAATGGACAAATACAAAAAAGACTATATAGTGACACAACAAAGTGAAATACTAAAAATATGGACAGAATTCTCGGAGAGCAGATAAATAAATCCCTCCTAAGTAGCTGAAATGAAGGAAGCACTAACCTTATATGTATTATGCTAAGTCACAAAATTGATATTTTTGATAAGGTGGCGATAATTAAATACAGTTTCTATACAGAGTCACCACTGAATAGTACAAAAATCACCATCATCAGACCAATACCAAAGAGAAGAACAAGCTGGATTTAGAAAGGAGTATAGCTCTTGGTAACGGGTAAGTGCTCTTTCACGAACCCAGTAAAAGACAGACTTATTACAGGAATTAGCAAATCATGCCTTCGTAAACTCTTGGCTTCTTCCCACTCCTTTACCCAGGGAAGAGCCAAGCCCCAACTCCAGTCCTATCCATCCCTCAAACTAGATCCCCTAACCTGTCCCTGTACACAGATAGAAGTAGGATACCACTGTGATACCAACGTCCCATGACTGCTACGATAATATGATTAAACAGCGGAAGATATGCCATGCCATGCCATTCGACTAGCAATCGGCGCCATTGAGATCCATTCGAGCTTGATGGTGTGAAATGGGCTACCGACCGTACAGAGGTTCTTAGCCTAGGTGCATAGAAAATATGCTGCTGGCTCCTATAATATCCGCAAAATTATTACAATAGGAACATGGGATGTTCGAGGTTTTTTGCAGAGTGCAAAATTACATGTAGTTGAGCGTGAAATATCATGTTCGCTCGAAACATCCTGTTTTTATTAATTTTTGTTCAGGTCCAGGTCTCCAAACCATATGTTAAGACTGGGCGTATTCTTGTTTTTCAGATTGTTATACCTTTGTATTTCTCGATATAATTGATGAAGAAGATTGATCCCTAAGTAGCACCTATTGATCAGATAAATTCTTCGGTTTATCTCTGAGGTAATGTTATTTTCAGTGTTGACGAGTGCTCCCAGGTATACCAATTCGTTAACTGCTTCGATGACGTCAAAGGGTCAGGATTTGTGGTTGCATGCTTATTTGCATGTACTATGTTTTTTGGTGTTTATTATTAAACCTATTTATTTTTGTATCCCATTATTTTAGTGCTACATACGCCTCTCGTACAGCGTTTTCCGTTCTCCCAGAAAGAAAGAAAGAAAGAAGAGAAAAAATGAAACCTCAGAAAGATCAACTCACGTAGTCCTGATATCACGATACCCGTAACTGGTTAACGATTCAGAAGAAAATATGCGAATAACCTAAAACAGTGACGCCAATCAAAGCATAAGTAAAAATAAACCAGTATGTCCAAATCTATTTATGACCGCAATAAAAGAGATCTTAAAGTTATTGAGAATCAAAAATCAATAGCAGAGAATTATCTGTTAATTGAAAATATTTGAAATATCTTAGATACACAGATGCCGTAGTACTAACAAAGTTTAATTAAAATGAATTGAAGAAAATGATGGAAGAACTACTTATAAAATACCAACAAAAACGAATCTAAAAAAAACGAAGTTAATATCGTATAATGACGTTAAACCAATAATAACGGTACAAGGAGCAATTCTAGAATTGATCAAAGAAAATCTCTCTTAGACAAGGAAAGAGAGAGGACAGGTAACAGTCATTTAATAAACCTTAATTAACAGGCTTTAGGCATTAAGTAACAGGCATTATTCTCAATCTACTGAAGAAATAAAATATGACCTGGCAACCCTTCTGGTGCCGGTTTGGCTTCAGTCAATTCCATACGATTACGTGTCCCCTCTATTTTCTTGTCTAAGATACCTGTAACTGGGACGTTGGAACGATGTTAAAATACTAATCAAACCATAACATAAATATAAGAGTAAAAATATGGTAGGCTGACATTGAACAGATGACTTATGTACTTGAAAACAAGCCACCACAAAATTCAAAACAAGGTATTAGATTTTTATATCCTGTTCTCAGACATGAACATTAACCACAGCATATTTGGAGAACTCAAGAAGGACTCAAAGAGCTATGAAACAGCACATGCTAAGCACCTAAATTCGTGAATATAAAACTAAGTTTTCAATCAGTAATACAATAAAACAACAGACGTCATCGAAAAAAATTCTTCGCTAAAATGGAATTGGACAGGACACGTCGCCAGATTATCAGACAACCGATGGATAAAACGTATTGTAAAGTGAAGAAGACGAAAAGATAACAAGAAAAAGACAAGAAGCAATACGGAGCAAAGAACGCCCACCAACTAGATAAACTGACGACCTAAAGCGTGTTAGCAATAACTGGATGCAATCCGCACAAGACAGAGACAGATGAAAAGAGCTGAAGAAGACCTATGTCCAGCAGTGTACGCAGATGGATGATGATAATGATGAATAGAATAAAAGTAAATATCCTTGTCAAATAAATAAATTGCATGAGATGTAAGTGGCCTTCGTACGACGAACGCCAATGGTGAAAGATTGAAATAAGAAATAATAAATTGGAAAATTGAAACCCGAGAAAACCACGTAGAAAACCTCAAATTTGGTGAAAGGACAATGTCAAAAGTACCGCTGGATCAATGTTGCACGAGACAAAGAGATGAAGAATAAACATTACTCAGTAAAATTACCGAAATTTACGAACTGTTCTTAACAAAAATTTTCTCTGTAAGCAAGCTTGTACAAACTGTATATTGGTATGCCAGTAATTTTGGTGTATAAATGTTTAGCACCAAATAAGAACACCATCAATACTATGTTTAATACCATATAATGAAGGATTTTCTTGATAAATATTTAATACGTATAGAATGGGTAGCATCAAGTCTAGCTCCAAAGATAGTTGAAATGTTTATGCCATACTTGGTAGATTATCTGTACCAATTCAATATTTCGCAGGAAGTAAGACAGGTATTCTTGGAAATTTGCAATGAACATTAGGAACTGATCCATTAATTTAATTATGGGTTATCGACGGTAGTTTGTTATTTAAAGTATGTATATACTAATAGCTTACTTGAACACTAATAATTAATATAATATATTATTACTTTGCTTGTTTCCAATTTTCAATGTAAAGAATTTTCCAGTATGTTTTAATAATGTTTGTTGCAAACTTGCATATCAATCAATTATAGGTAATTGTAAAGTTCCCAAATAGTATATTGTATATTTATTTCTTATTCGTACATTAATTTCATAACGCAGTATGTTTTGTGACAAAATTTTGAAAGATCAAATAGCTATAATATAATTTTATAAAAGGAAAAAATCTCTATTATAACCATAAAACAAGCAAATTTATGTTTTGTTAAATTTTTTATAACAAATTACGTCATTCTCCCGACTCACCATATATCCTCCAAAAAAATAAAATTTTATAAAAATACAAGCATCTTAAGATCAGCCTCCGTCCCTTTTACACTTTATACCACTTGTCGACCACTACCACCCCCTTATCAAACAGTTACACAAAAGAACCCCTATTTTCGCGACGTACTCTTTAACCCTCATCCCTTGTGTAATGCTCAACAACGACTGTTGGCTGATTTTACATTGACCTAATATTATATCGATTCGAAGATGCTTTACCCCCAATCATTTGTTTACAAATATATAAAATGGCAGATTCTAACAAATAACCAATGTCAATCAGTAAGAAACTATCAAAAAGATGCTTTTTGATTGCAATTACTCTAATGATAAGCGAGTTTTAAAGAGATTTTCGTGCTATCTGTCATTGATATGAAATTGAACACAGTACTCACCTGATTTTGTGTGAACGTAGTTGAGATACGCTATTTTGTCGACTTCATTAAACGCCTGGGAAACACAAAAATGTTCACGTTTTTGTTGTATTTTTTAAATAATTTTAGGCGGTTTAATAACTGAGAGAATGTACAAACGCCATTGTGGGGGGAGATGGACTAATTTGAGAAGTGTGGCGTCGACGCCTTGACGCAATGCAGTGGCGTTCGCGCTTCAGTGACGTCCGAAGCGGGTTTTCGCCACTTACAGTTTCTTGCTAAATAAATACACTGCAGAGCAGTTATACTTTAATAAATTAATATCAGTTGATCTTAAATAACCAGCCAATTTGATTTATTTGAAAACAAATTATTTTACTTTGCAGAATGTCTTTAGGATATAAATTTAATTGCTAAATTTTATTTCATATTCCAAGTTCCAAATTGTTTATAACAATATTAACTCTTTACAATGATTTTCTTTGATTTTAGACACAAAACCTTAACGCCGGTGGGAAAGTATTGGTTTTTAAATTCTGTGATATACCAATATCTTCAATTGTAAAGATCCAAGTTCTAGAAAATTTAAATACAACAAGATATATGCCCCAAATAAAGACACACAAAAACACAGCTTCTCAATTCAGTGTCACTTACAAACCTCACTTCACGAACTCGAAAACTGGTCGAAGAAAACAGGATTTCAGTTTTCACTCAGAAAATTAAAGTGCTCGTTATTTACAAAGAAACTTGATCCAATTAAACCACAGCTAAAATTATACAACCAAATCTTAAATTACGCTGATGACATTAGGTTTTTAGAAATGATCTTCGATACGAAACTTACATGGAAAAACACATACCTACACTGCAAATTCAAAAACGTGCCAAAATGAAATCAATATTATAAAAACTCTCTCTAATCAAAACTATGGAGTGGACTATAACTACTTAATCCATGTTTATAAAACCCTAATAAGGTCTAAAATAGATTACGGTTCTATAGTACCTGCATCTGCCACAGGAGCATTCAGGACCAGCCCAACACAAAGTTTGAGAAAAGAAACTGGAGAGGTACCACTTAAATATTAAATATAGAAGGATGCATTTAACTCTCACATATGCATTTGCCGCTAATTCTAATCCGAAACAATCCAACTAGATACAACATATTCACTAATCGTTTCAAAAACCTATGTACTGAGAATATGAATGTGAAACCACCATTCTACGAAAGAGTTAGGCAAACTCTTATGGCTTTACAAATTGCGCTACTTCATAGGAATTCCTCCTCCTTTGGCAATAATCATTCCTCAATCCGACACATCCTTAAATATCTTTACAAAGAACGATACTCTCTACTCCTTAATAAAAAATACCTTCATAAAAAAACTTACATTTTCTAAATTCTATCACTTATACACAGATGCTTCTAAAACTTCTACTGAAGTTGGGACAGCTGTTGTTACTTCAAATATTAGCCTACACTTGAGTTTAAACTACTGTCGCCGAGCGCCGCAAACTCGCGCATCGACGTGCATCGTCCCTCCTTCTGGAAGTTTTAATAAATTCTATTGGTTAAAAATCGTAAAAGTTTCATATAAAAGTTAAATATACTTTAAATATGTGACATTTTCGATTTACATTCAGTCGTGGTTTTACTCTTACGGAGTAGCCGCAGGGCTCCTCATTGGAGGACTCTGCAAAAAGTTTAAAAAGACTCTGAAGCTGAGTTTTTTTCTACTTAGAAATGGTTGTTTTATTCCTTATAATAAATAACCCTTAGGCATTTGTCTTTTTCAAGACAATGCCCCTTTAAAACGTCCAGCGGATAAGTATAATTTTATAAATGCTTATCCCGCTCCGACGATATGGCGCCCAACAAAACTCGAACGTAACCACGCCCTGAGTGGTTAGAGTTCTCATGCTAGCGTTCCACCATCGCAGAAAATTCCTACACGTGGTCTGCAACAAGAACCACTCAAGAAACAGCGGGGAGAGGATCGGATATTAGTATGTTATACACTAATATGCCGATATCCAACATTCTGCAACCTGTAACCGTCGATGTGTGACCTTCTCCGAAGCCAACCTACCTTGATGCCGTACCTGATGCACGATGGATGTCCCCGGAGTAGCCAGTCACTGCCTGCCCTACCAGTATGTGGAAGCACCACGAAGGCTCAGGTAAACTTGCCTACGTACGGACCACCGGTGACATGCAGAGGGTACTGAAGGGCTAGAACGAGACGTAGCGGCCGACGACCGGCCACATCGCCGAGGAGGGACCTGCAGAAGCCGGCCACGACACGACCACCGCCTGTGAGTGTTTTTGTGCAGTGCAGTGCCACGCGAGTGTAGTTTTGTGTTAAGAAAACTGTAAGTAATGACTTTGATAACATTTGAACATTCAATTTTGCCATTTTTATGCGGGGGGGATGTCGCCGAGCGCCGCAAACTCGCGCATCGACGTGCATCGTCCCTCCTTCTGGAAGTTTTAATAAATTCTATTGGTTAAAAATCGTAAAGTTTCATATAAAAGTTAAATATACTTTAAATATGTGACATTTTCGATTTACATTCAGTCGTGGTTTTACTCTTACGGAGTAGCCGCAGGGCTCCTCATTGGAGGACTCTGCAAAAAGTTTAAAAAGACTCTGAAGCTGAGTTTTTTTCTACTTAGAAATGGTTGTTTTATTCCTTATAATAAATAACCCTTAGGCATTTGTCTTTTTCAAGACAATGCCCCTTTAAAACGTCCAGCGGATAAGTATAATTTTATAAATGCTTATCCCGCTCCGACGATACTACCATCCTTAATCTGCATACCGGCGAGCTATATACCATCTACCAAGCTCTCACTCATATTAACTCCGGTAATATATCCAAAGATCTTATAATTACCGATTCCCTCAGTTCCATCAATACCATTAGCCAACTTTACAGAACACATCCAATTGCTCTCCTAATTAAAAAAGAACTAGCTACCATACAAAACAGCAACCATACTGTACAATTTCTATGGGTTTCTTCACACATTGGACTTTAGGGGAACGAAGAAGCGGACCGCATTGCCCAACAAGCAAGAAACAGTAAAACCGCGAGTGAAGTGAGAAATGTAGTGTTAAATTACTTAAAATCATGTGCTAAAATGAAGGTGCAAAATTTGTGGTAAAACCAGAAGAACAGTTGAACTTCAAAACTTCGCGAAATGAAAACATATGTAAACCATGGAAATATCAACAATTCAAAAAATTTAAAAATCTGCAAAGAAACAAATTATTTTTTATTTTAATATAAACAATTTTTATGAAAAACGATATTTAGTAGAGTATATTACCTTAACGAGCCCTAATTATGGCTCTCATTCGATCAGGCATACTTCGAATTAAGGCAGTAAAGTCTGATTGGGGGATTTACTCCTATTCGTCACGAACTGCTTGCTTCAAATCATGCATGGTTTTAAACTCACCATGCTTACATCGAATACGTCGTCCCAGAATATCCCACACATGCTCTATTTGACTTAAGTCTCCACTCCTTGGCGGCCATGGTAATAAACGAATCCGAACTTCGTCTAAGTAATCCCGTGTTATTCTCGCGATGTGCGGACGAGCATTATCTTGCATCAGACGAAAGTTTTCTCCAGTAAATGGGGCAAATGACACTACATGATCTTCCAAACATATCTGAATATACCGTTAAGCGTTCAAACTGCCCCTTTGAATTTTAACAAGTTCTGTATAAGCCTCTAGGGAAATGCATGCCAACACCATTATACCACCTTCACCAAATTGAACTCTCGGAGTAAAACAACATTGCTGATAACGTTCACCAGCTCTTTTCCACATCCTATGTCATCCATCCGATAAGTATCTGTTAAATCTTAATTCATCCGTGAAAAGCACAGCATCCAATCGTCAACACCCTAATTAAGATGTTCGCGAGCGAAGTGTAAACGTTGCCTCCGATGATCTGCTGTTAATAGAGGTCCCGTAACAGGTATTCTTGACCTTAATCCATATTCATTTAAGCATCTTCGAATGGTATAAAACAGAAAATGTGTGTCTATGGACATAATTTAATCGCTGAACAAGTACTGGTGCTGATAATATAAGACCACGTAATACTTGTAACCTAAGAAAGCGATCTTCAACTTGACTTGTGGTTCTTCGTCTACCTTGATCTGGCCTCCTGGTGTATTGTCATGTTCCCCAAAATCTTTATATTGCATCAAACACTATACTTCGAGTAATTCCTAAAGCATTTGCGATGTAACGAATGCTCCGCCCATCATCCTGTAAAGCAACAGCTTGTGCTACTTCTTCTGGTATCATAATTTTTTTAATGCAAGTTTGAGACAAGAGACAATACAAAAACCTACAGCAGAGCTTATAATCAGGTACAGTACCATAATAAACTTAAATTAATACTAAGCCACTAATTCACATTAACAACAAAACGTTATAATAATAAATGCATTTATCAGTAGTTAGAACATAATATCAGCGATACACGGATGGGATTCAGAAAATGGTTAGGCACTAGTGAGGCTATCTTTGCTCTAAATACACTGACACAACCATGTCTGTATGTTAATCCAGAGATAAATGCTTATTTCATAGATTTTGAAAATACTTTCGACATGATACAGGATACAAAAAACAAATATAAGAATAGAAGGTGAAATGACAGATGAAATAAATATGAAACGGAAAGTGACACGGAGATGCATATTATATTCACTAATTTTTGACGTATATTCGCTAAGTGCGTGACTGACACCTACCGCCTTCATCTGACAGTTTTGGATCTCGCAATTTTCAGGTTAAACATATGACATATGTTTGACATTGTTAAATACATGCGAAATTGACAATTATTAGTAATTAGTTTTTTAATTATATTTTTTCAGTTTGTGTTTTTCACTTTTTCATATTAATAGCACGAATCCATCTTTCTCTTTTCTCTAATCTTTGGGACCTATAAAAACTACACTCACTATTTTTGTAATTATTAGTACAATTAAATACGCAACATGTATTTGCACACATTTTTGATTAAATTGATGCGTAAAAGATAGGTCCAATTTTGTCATATTTCGCCGCTACGCACGCTGGCATCGTTTCAAGGTACCCCTACCATGGTCACGCACGGAGCGAATAGTGAACATATTTGCCAGGCAGTTCTATAGAAATCAAATGAAGGAATAATAGTCAAGGGGAAGTTTTAAATAACATTTGTTATGAAGACGACACTGTGATGTTGACACATCAAAGAAGAACATTAAAAGATCTTAAACTTTTATTAGAAAATATATGATCTTTAGTAAGAATCTCCATTACCATACAAATATTATAAGTACTAGTCCCATCTTCTTTGGAAGATTTTCGATCCAATGGTAATCATCTGTTGTTAGAGTTGATAATGTTGATGGATAGAGTTGTTAAGTTGAAAAAGGAGAAGTAGCATCCGTACAAAATACATCTGGTTCAGGAGCTGAAAGAAGATGAATTTGATAGAAGAATCAAATTTTACGAATCAATTTTGAATCGAAATAAAGGATATAATAGTTTCATAGAAAAGGTCCTTTTTTAGATAAAGCTGTTTTTATTCTCAACAATCACGTAAAACTGCCAGAGACATATTGATACTGGACAAGTGAAAATCCACATTGGATGAAAGAATTTAAGACACAATATCTTAAGAAAATGAATGTGTGGGCCGGATTATAAACAATTATATTATAGGGTCATATTTTTTTGAGGAAAACTTAACTGCTCCTTGTTATCTGGAATTTCCCCAGGACTATTTGATACTACAGGCTACAGCTGACTTACCTATTGCTAAATAGAAATAATTTGTGGTTCCAACAGGATGGGGCTTTCCACACTACGACGTTGAGGTACGAAATTACTTAAATAACATTTTGTCAGGTAGGTAGATGGATAGAAATGGATCTATCGAATGGCCACCAAGGTCTCCACATTTGACTCTATTAGATTTTTTTATTAAGATATTTGAACAGTAAAGTATATCAAAGTCGACAGAAGAGTTGAAGGAGCGTATTAGAATGGAAATTGCATATATAACTCCTGAAGTCATCGAATATTGGTGATTAATAAACCAACAGTTTTGGCTAACCCTCTAGAAATAAATATTCAAATATCTGCATCGTTGCAAAGATGATTAAGAGACCTTTCAAACGAAGTATCCCGTGACCTCGTCTTGTATTTTAAAAAAATCGTTCATTAAGTCATTACTACGCCAACACTGATGATGTAATGTAAAACACAAGCAATTTATGGCCATTTATTATCCAGAATACTAGCCCTATATTTACAGCTACCCGTGGGGCATTGCAGAGATCGACTTGTTTTTACAAGAGAAACACAAAAATTAGAATTATTTGGACTGGAGTAATGTTTTGGTTTCCGATGAGTAAAGGTTCTGAAGAAGACAAGGAAAACGATTTGCCCAATGCAACAGTGCCGACAGAATAATCTATCGAGGATGCAGTAACCGTACCCACTTAATTCGTGTGGATGGAACTTCTATGGCAGAAGATATATATATATATATATATATATATATATATATATATATATATATATTATATATATATATATATATATATATATACAACCATTTTCAACGAGCATATAGTACCTTTTGCATCATTCGTAGGACCTAATTTTATTTTTATGAACGCTCAAGCGTCCACACTGTGCTTGACTCGTCAATGAATACTTAGAAGACGTCAGGATTTTCCGTATGAATTGGCCAGCTTCAGCCCCGAACCTAATTCAATCAAACATCTATGTTACACATTGGGAATGTGAATTCAAGTTCGTCTCCCCGCCCAAATAACTTGCCTGATTTTAGTGCGGGTCTTCGGATAATATAGGATGAATTGACCAGCTTTGTGTTTAAAATTTAATTACCACAATGCCAAGACGTATGTAGGTTGTTATAAAGGCCCAAAGAGGAAATACTAGGTATTAATAACAAATGACATAAAAATTGTTTTGTTATAACTATCTTTTATGAACAAAGCTACATTTTTTTTCAGTTTTCGAATAATGCCATATTTTTTTTTTATAAATAAATAATTTTTTTCCCATAAATTATGTTTCTTATTTACATTTAGTATTCCTCCTTAAATGTATGCTCAATCTGTAAGTGGTATCTCTAAAAATCTGTCTTCTCTATAAAATAGGCGTGGATCGAACACTGAGTGTATACTTATATACTTATCCAGTGCAAACCTATAGAAGATCCCAAAATAAATATAGTACACTACGACCGTAGTTCCAGACCGTAAAGGGGTAAAGGGGTGGAATGCGAAAACATGGAGTTGCTTCCAGTTTACTCCACTTAGCCTCTCAAATCCGACTCTCACCTTCACGCTGGTGCCCCCTGTTAAACCGAGCAACCCAACTGGAGATCCGGTATCCAACCCGGGTGGAAATTTGGGTCGGAAACTCCAGGTTGGGTGTTGGGCTTAGGGTTAACACCCCGACACCGTAAAAACCATCATGTTACGAAAATTCAAGAAAAAGTTTCCGAACTGAAATCTAGATGACGACTTGGCGAGAAAAAGGAAAAAGAGTTACAATTAAGTACATGGAATGTGAGATCCTTATATAGAACTGGAGCATTGTGGGAACTGCTCGACATCCTGAATAAATATAACATGGACATCATAGCGCTTCAAGAGGTTAGGTGGTGGGGAAAAATATATTCGAGAAAAAGAAATATACAATGTACTATAACTGCCACCTAAAAGAGCATAAACTTGGAACAGGATTCAGTCAGCAGCAGAGTGAAGCACCTAGTAATAGACTTCGAAGCCATAAGCGACAGAATATGCAAAATAAGAATAAGAGGAAAATGTTTCAAATATTCAGTAGTTAATGCCCATGCACCCACAGAAGATAAGCTAGACGAAGAAAAGGATGAATTTTACAAAAAAAAAAACTGGAATAAATGATACGGAACTGTCCTAGAAATGATATAAAAATAGTAATTGGAGATTTCAACGCTAAAATAGGAAAAGAAAACGATTACCTACCCACCATTGGAAAATATAGCCTCTATAACGAGTCAAACAACAATGGAATACGCTTAATACACCTTACAGCCTTAATGAATATGGTGATAGCCAGCACATGCTTTAAGCGTAAAAATATACATAAAGGCACTTGGGTTAGCCCAGACGGTAACACAATCAATCAAATTGACCATGTAGTTGTGGACGCAAGACATTACAGCGATGTTATGAATGTACGTACCAGACGTGGAGCAAACATTAACTCCGATCACTACCTGGTCCAGGCTAAACTAAGGACACGAATCTCTAAGGCAAAAAAGGTAAAGGAAGCAAAGAATATAAATTCGAGGTGAACGAAACCCTGAGATAGTAACAAATTTGAACACAAACTTAAAGAAAAACTAGAAGACCAAACGAGTAGTACTGTTGAAAACATAGATAATTACTGGAATGAGTGCGAAAATATCCTGAAAGAAAGAGCAACAACAGTTGTAGGAAAGAAGAAACAAGAAAGGAAGGGGACAGAATGGTATGATGCGGAATGCGCACAGGCAACTCAACAAAAGAATCAGAATAGAAAGGCTCAATTCACAAAGCGAAGCGCGAAAATTTTATAAAAATGTGAACCACAACAGGATCAAATAGTGGAGAGATGGGCGGAGAATTTTGCTGAGAAATTAAATATAGGCAACCAAGAAGTGACTGACATAAATGACCACAGTGGAGACTTAGAAGAAGAAGTTGCCAAGGCAATAAAAAGGTTAAAAAACAACCAATCCCCTGGAGAAGATGCTATACCCCCTGAGCTGTTCAAGTATGGAGCAAACGCCCTAAAAAAAATTCATAATAAAACTTGTTGCATCCATTTGTAGAGAAGGAAAACTCTCAGACAATTGGAATTTAGGTATTATAATACCTATTCACAAGAAAGGGGATCCACTAATATGTAACAACTATCGAGGCATTACTCTCCTAAATACGGCTTACAAATGGTGGCTTATATACTTTATGATCGTTTAATAGTATACAATGGGGAAAAAATAGGCAAATACCAATGTGGATTCCGAAAAGAAAGTTCAACAATTAATCAGATTTTCCTTCTTAGACAAACATTAGAATAGACATGAATATGTAATTGATACCCACTACCTCTTCATAGATTTTAAAAGCGCTTATGACAGTGTAGACAGAAGCGTACTTTATAATGCCATAGCAGAACTAGATATTCCGTCGAATCTAATAACATTGGTAAAGGCAACTTTTTCGAAAGTTGAGTGCAAAGTCAAGGTACAAAACAGAGTGTCAAGGTCTTATCAAACACATACTGGACTACGTCAGGGAGACAGTCTATTGTGCGTATTGTTTAACATCGCGCTAGAAAGAACCATAAAGAAATCGGGCATAAAAACCAGAGGTACGATCATGAATAGAAGTATACAGATATTGGCCTACGCAGATGACATTGACATAGTAACACAGACAAAAAGAGACCTGATACAGACTTTTTAAACATTAGAAAAAGCCGCGAACACAATGAGACTGCAGGTTAACGTATCCAAAACAAAATACATGGAGGTCACGAACAGCACACAAATAGCGGTACCACAAGATCTGGTGACAGAAGCACACACATTCGAAGGGGTTTCGGAGTTTATATATCTTGGAACACAACTAAATAACAGCAATCTAGTAAGCGTAGAAATTAAGAGAAGAATATACCTGGCGAATAGAAAAATCAATATACTAATATATGAAAATCTTATTAAACCTGTCCTGACATACGCGTCAGAGACACGGACTATGGTAAAAAGCGACGAAGAACTGTTAGGCCGCTTTGAAAGAAGAATACTTAGAAACAAATACGGAGGGGTACAAGAAAGCGGGATGTGGAGCAGGCGCAACAATTTTTAGTTGTATCAATTGTATGAAAAGCGTAAAGCAAGGTTGTATACTCTCTCCCTTATTGTTCAATTTATATTCGGAAGAAATAATGAAAAAATCACTCGAAAATGTAATAATTGGAATAAAAGTCAACGGCAGACCCATCAACAATATCAGATATGCCGATAATACTATAGGGGAAAAGCGTGTACCTTGGGACAAAATTTACTTTTAAATTTTTATGTTTTTTTCTTTCATCTGAAACTGAAATGTATTTGATCCATGTAAAAGAATGAAGATTTAGGCACTGGACTGATATTAAAAATATCGATAATAACCAACGAGTAAATCAGTAATTACCATATAAGTGTACAGTGATATTAGTCCCAAGGTTCAACCTGTGGTTTACCCTTGGGACAGTGTTGTTTGTACATTGGGACATGAACTGACTGTATTTATATAAATAAAACAAATATTGAAATAACTTTTTAATGATGAAAAAACCAATAAAAGTATTTTATTGTATTTATATATTATTTAAAAGAAATATTTTGTGGAAAGGCAATGTTGAATGAATGAAATCCTCGCCGTATTTTGGGCACAGGCAACACTTTCACTATGCTTGAATGCTTCACGACGGCAATATCTTCAACATTTGGGAAGACAAAATAAACTTTCCGTTTTCGGAGAAACTTCACAGTAACTTCTTGCTTTATGCTTTCTTGAACCAAACCAGCATAGTAAACATCAGTGGATGTAGCTTTTCCAGTGACTTCAAATTTTACCAGAACCCAGCTGCAATGGTAAAATTGAGTGCAACTTTGTCTGATGGAAAGAAATCAGGAACATCTTCATCTTCGGAACTTGAGTCAAATCTGCTTCCATCAGAGATGTCTTTAAGCTCGAGCTCGTCTTCATCTTCAGACGAAGAAGAAGATACAACTAGTGCTCTTTTGACTGCCTCTTTTTTCCTCGGGACTGGCTTACATATTTTAATTTTCTGCTCCTTGATTTTCTGCAACTCCGGTGAGTCTGTGACAATCATACATCTTCCCGGTCTCCTTCCCCTTCCACCAGTCTTACGCGGTGGAACCTTCGGAAATGGGCGAATTTGTTCAGGGTCATTCCAGTAGTGGAACATGGCGCACTGCTTGTTGATGGTATGGCTTCATCAACTTCCATAAGTTCTGTCTCTTCAATATCAGTTTGTTTTGGTTCATATGGCCTGTTGGTCACCTCAGCTGGTAAGAACTCATGGTCTCAGAACACGTTTGCATTAAATGGCCATATACCTGCTACTTTGAAACCTGACGAAATGTTATTTGGGGTAAACGCCAATGGGAATGCTTTTCCTATCAGCTCTGACATGTCGTAAATAGATATAGGCTTTCCCGGATGGTTCAGCATCCAATCTTTGCTAGCATTATTGAAATAATTTTTAAATGGCCCAGACCTATCCAACGGCTGAAGTTTGTGACTGGTATGCGGAGGAAAGGTTAAAATTACTATTCCATTATCCCTAGCTATGTGTATAGCAGCCAATGAGAGGTGGCTTTCGTGGTTGTCGAGGATAAGCAACACTTTATTTTCAGGAGATGGCTTCACAACTGAAATGAAATGTTGAAGATATTCAACGAACAATTCAGCATTGGACCAACCACTAGAAGTTGCCATACCAATAGTTCCAGGTGGTGCGTTGTTAATCATGTGCTCTTTGAAGTGAACACGTGGAAAAATTATACCTGGTGGAATAAATGTTCCGGCAGCGCTAACGCAGGCTATCATAGTAACATTAATACCCCTCTCGCCAGAAGTAGCTGCTCCAATTTGCTTAGCTTTTATATCGCCAAGCACACGAACTGGCTTGTGAACAGTAGGGCAGCCGGTCTCATCGAGATTCCACACATTTTGAGGTGTTAACTTTAATCTCGAATAAATTTCTTCCAATTTATCAAAAAATATTAAAACGTTTGGCTTGTTGAAACAGGCCATTCGACCTAAGCTTGTGGCTTCAGGCTTCCGAAGAGATATTTTGTTATTATAAGAAGTTCTAAAACATCGGTACCATTGTCTACCAGCAGTTTTATTATTATCCCATGATTCAGGGTAGTTCACATTGTTGAGTTTGGCGTACTGATATGCTAGTTTTCGCATTTCTTCAACAGTGACACCACAGTTCCACTGTGCAGCTTTGATAATGTAAGTGAGCAGTTCGTTTTCTTGTTCAGTACTGAAGACTTTGCATGTTGAATTATTCGCTTCATACTTGAAAGTCGCTTTCATAGACACTTTATGTTTTTGAATATGCCTACCAAGAGTACTTTTTGAAACACCATACAGATTAGCTATTTCTCTCAAAGGTCGACTATGCGCCAGTATCTCATTGGCAGCTGCTTCTAATGCTTCTGCATCTGGTTTCACCCTTTTTTTTCCTGTAGCACTTCTTCCCATCTGCAACAATAAGATTAACATTAACACGGTGAAGAAAAATATCTGGTTGTACCTTGGGACAAGTCCCTACGTACAACCATAACAACGTCCCAAGGTACAACCAAGCACATGTTTTACTAAATCTAACCTCATCAATTTAAAGTAAAGTTTTTTCTCATAAAATATAGTTTACAGTGAGCATTAAATATATAAAGACGAAATACGCCGAAAAAATTCAACCATAGTGCTTACCGTGCTTTTCCTATTATTTTATAAAGATGGATAAAATTTACTTCACGGACACCAAAACGTTTTACACTTGTCGTCACATCAAATGGCTGCTGACGGAAACGCGAATGTTTGATGTAAGTGGAGACAGTGTTGCCATCATATTACAAATTTCTCAGATTTCTCGCTACAACGGTTACATTTTTATAATGATTGTCCCAAGGTAAAACCGTCCCAAGGTACACGCCTTTCCCCTACTAATTGCAGAGTATATACAAGATCTACAGACACTTTTAGATAATGTAGTAAATGCTAGTGAGGAAAGCGAACTAACGCTTAATGCTAATAAAACAAAATTTATGACAATTTCCAAAACACAACAACAAGACATTTTAAACATAAGAGAAGTTCCAATAGAAAAAGTAAAAAAATACAGATATCTTGGTACAATTATTAATGAAAAAATAACGAGTATACAAAAGAAATGAGAATGAGAATTAGACAAGTTAGAGCAACATTTAATAAGATGAGAAAAGTATTATGCAGTAGAGACCTTAGTTTGCAACTCAAAATAAGAATATTACGTTCTTATGAGTTTTCGGTGCTGCTGTATGGGGTGGAGGTCTGGACCTTAAAAAAAGAGGTGAGCGATCGACTTGAAGCATTCGAGATGTGGACCTACCGAAGAATATTAAACATAAGATAAGAAAGTTACAGTATCTCGGCCACATTATGAGAAAGGATAAATATGTGTTGCTACAAACCATAATGCAAGGAAAAATACAGGGAAAATGAAGTATTGGAAGAAGACGCATCTCCTGGCTCAACAATCTGAGAAAGTGGTATAATTGCAGTTCCGTCGACTTGTTCAGAGCTGCAATCTCAAAAGTGAAAATAACTGTGATGATTACCAACCTCCTTAGAGAAGGTGGTACCTAAAGAAGAAGAATTGTATGAAAAATGCAAGGTGGCTAGGACATCTTGAAAGAATGGACACTGGAGACCCCCAAAGATAGATATTAACAAGAGCCAGTAGGAACCAGGAAGAGAGGCAGGCCAAGATCTAGATTTAAAATTCAAGTCGAATATGACTTGAGGAATCTAGGGGTCAGAAATTGGTAAGCCAGGGCGAAAGATAGGGGGGAATGGAGACTAATTCTTTAACAGGCCAAGATCCATCTAGAGTTGGAGAGCCAAAGATGATGATGATGACACTACAACCCTACATCAACGAATGCCTACAGGTAACAATATGATACTTATTTATTTTAAATTTATACTTAACAGAAATGTGATGCATCAATTAGATAAAATTTTAAGTCTTAGCCGAGACTATCCAGTTTCTCATGAAAAATATTTATAAAAATATAAAGTGAATTTACAAATATTAAAAATATTTGACTAATCAAATTTTATTGTATCAACATATTAATTTGTTTTACATTCAATGCTCCTAAAATTAATAATTTTTACTTACATAATATAATTAATATAAAAGTTTACTTACTAATATAAAATATATGTACACTTTATTTTATTTATATTAACGAACCTACAAATTTTCAATCTGTACCGGATTATTTATTTACTAATTTCAAAATATATGATGAGTGAGTACTGAATATGCGATAAATATGCAATCTAAGGATTAGATGAAAAATTTATCAGCACCTCCCCGATAATTATCTGTATTATATAGATAAAATAAATTTTCCCCAAACATTAGTTATCCTGATATTAACTATCTATATTTCGTGGTTCCGTAAATATATAACAAACAAATGACGGGGTAAAATAGGGTCGGTGGCACTTTTGACAACAATAAATAAGAAAAGTAAAACTACACAGGAAGTTTGTAGGATGATTAGTTTTAATAGTAATATTATTATAATAAGATACATATTAGAAGAGTTGTTCGACAGTGACATACTATGTCACCAAAGTTGTTCATCAATGTTTTGAGGTCACTGGAAGAGGAAAATAAAGGAATAAATATCGATAACAAATGCTTAGTCATTTATGATTCGCAGATGACATTGTCCTTATTTCAGATGTCCTGCTAGAACATTGTATATGTGGAAATATCTGGCAGGTAACACAAACAGTATTGTAACAAATCAAATAGACTGACTGATCAGCGAGCGATACAGGCATTATATTAGATCAACTAAAACATATCCAAGATTTTATGTCAAACTTAAAAAGCTTGTAACTAAAAGTAACAGAAGAAATACAGCTATTCAAGTTAAGGAATAAATCATTTACACCGAAGACTGCAGAAGCAATTAATGAAGAACTGAACAATGTAAAAATCAACACCATAGAAGGCAATGATAAAAAAATGGGAAACAAACAAAAATATTTTATTACGATCAAGTAAGGATATATTAGTGGTAAGACGTACAAACAAGAAAATGCTATAGATGACTGACAAGATACTGAAACTGATGGAAAAACGAAGAACATATAAAACTGTAGATAAAATAACATACAATAATATTTATAAGGAGATAAGAAAGATCAAAGAAAGATAAGACAGATAATAAAGGCTGAAGCAAGATGACCTAAGGAGAAGTGGGATGAAATAGAACAGTTGTTATTAAAAAATGACACTTTTAATCTGCACAATGAAATAAGGGAGTTAAGTGTAATGAACAGGGTAAATACAGCTAACTTGTTACCATACTAAAATTCAATACGCTATGGAGGGGACGTTAACATTAGCAGATGTAGGCCTCATTCAGGATTATATTTTCGTTTGGCCGAACGAAAGTATCTTGTATAATACGAAATTTATATTTTAATTTTGCAGAAACGCGAAACAAAGAACCTGATTGTTTGTAGTTAATATCCGACAATATATATAGGGTGTTTTCAAAAAATATAAGTTTTATTTATAATTTTTGTTACAGTTGTTTGTACAATTCCAAAAAGTTTACATATTGCAAAACGTTTAGTTTTTGGATTAAAATACAAAGTGATTCACAATTCATTGGAATTCGACGTAAATATATGGTAGAGATCTAAACCGCGGTTACTTTTAAACATTATTCTGATGAACTGGATAATGTGTCTCTATCATCAACGTTTATAACAAGTGGTTCAAAATGTGTTTCAATTATATTTTCCACATATTCGCCACATAATATGTGGATATTATCCTTTTCTACTTTTTCTTACATGTAAAACGCAGTTCTTCCATATTTCTAATATAATTGATGAAATTTAATTATAAAATAGATTTATGGCATCCGAAAATTTGAAGTCGGTGATTTTTCCTGCACTATTATTTTTCATATTTGCCCAGATGAGTTCTATGGGGTTTATTTAACTCACAGTGATACGGAGGAAGTCTCAATACCAGTTTATTCTGGGTTTTTGTCATTTCATCAATTACGTATGCAGGGTGGTCCTTAAGTAACTGTACAAAAAGAAACCGTAGATTCTACACTTTAAAATATTACGATTTAAACCAAATTGATTTAATAAAATGTTGATATTAAGAAAGATACAGCGTGTTAAAGTGGAAATTTAAAATTTTAATTTTCGCTATAACTTTCATGTTTGTGAACATTTATGCATCAAAATTCATAACTGGGTATTACTAAACACCAGAAATTATAATTTGATACATACTTTTATGTAGATGTTAGAGGACGCCACATATCCCACATGTGTGGCATACATTTGCACTTAACTTTGTTGCTCTTTAAGTTACCGGTTTTTGTGATAAAAAATATTAAAGATACATTATTTTAACATAAAAAAGGTATACTTGTTAATAACTTCAAAACTCAACAGTTTTCGAGATAATAGCATTTTACAAATCAACTACATAATTCAGATTTAACGCAATTACTCCAGGCAACTATAGAAAATTAGACAAAAACATCAATACTTTTGAATTTTGGTACAAAATGCCTTTAATAAAGTTAATAGTTAACGAAATATTAAATAAAATGAATATATCAAAAAGGAGAGATAATAGTAGGCTTTGACAAAATAACAGAATAATTGGATTTTACATCAAACATTTCACGTTTTGTAATAAATTAAAGTCATAATCAAAATTTTTTATTACAAACCAAATTAAGAAATATAGTTAAATTAAATAACATTAAACTTTTTGTCAATGTAAGTGTTCGATATGTCCACAGTCAATAGATACATTCCATAAAAGTAAGTCTCATATTAAATAGCATCATTGGTTCTAAAGAAAATTATATTAATATCTCACCACATGACCAAGGAATATGACTACCACGAACAATCCAACGTTCAGGAAAGTTGTATTTAAGTATGTCCTTACTGCCCTCTCTCTATAATGTGGTGGTGTACCATCTTGCATAAACCACATATTTCGCCTTAAGGTTGATGACAATTCTTCTAATAAATCAATAAAATCATTTTATAAAAAATGTAAATAAATCTCGCCATTCAAATTACAAGGTAATTTGCATGTCCGTAAAAAATAATTACTAATGGTTCGAAACCATACATTTATTTAAAATTCATGTTTAAAATGCATATATGATTTGGTACCACTGGTGATTATTTTTTACGGACATGCGAATTACCTTGTTATTTGAATGGTGATATTTATTTACATTTTTTATAAAATGATTTTATTGCTTTATTGGAAGAATTATCATCAAACTTAAGGCAAAATATGTGGTTTATGCAAGATGGTACACCACCATATTGTAGAGAGAGGACAGTGAGAACATAATTATTAAATACAACTTTCCTGAACGTTGGATTTTTCGTAGTAGTCATATTCCTTGGTCATGTGGTAAGATATTAATATAATTATTTAATTCATAAAAATCCATAAAGAATACTTTATAATTATATTATATTTATTATTTATTATAATTATAATACTTATTATAAATACTGCAGCAGTTTATTTAGAACCAATGAGGCTATTTAATATGAGACGATCTTTTATGGAATGTATTGACTGTGGACATATCAAAAACTTACTTTGACAAAAAGTTTGTTGTTATTTAGTTTAACTATTTCTTAATTTGTTTGTAAATAAAATATTTTGATTATGACTTTAATTTAATACTAAACTTAAAATGTTTTGATGTAAAATCCAATGATTCTGTTATTTTGTCAAATCCTACTATTAACTATACTGCTGATATATTTATTTTATTTAATCTTTCGTTATTAAATGCATTTTATACCAAAATTCAGAAGTATTGATGTTTTTGTCTAAATTTCTTTTGTTGCCTGGAGTAATTGCGTTAAATCTGAATTATGTAGATTTGTAAAATGCGATTATCTCGAAAACTGTTTTCGAGTTTTGAAGTTATTAACAAGTATACCTTTTTTATGTTAAAATAATGTATCTTTAATATTTTTTATCACAAAAACCGGTAACTTAAAGAGGAAAAAAGTTAAGTGCAAATGTATGCCACGTATGTGGCATATGTGGCGCCCTCTATGAGCGACATTAAAGTATGCATCAAATTATAATTCCTGAAGATCAATAGTACCCAGTTATGAATTTTTATATATGGATGTTCAGAAATATGAAAGTTATAATAAAAATTCAAATTTTAAATTTCCATTTTAATACCCTGTATCTTTCTTAATATCAACATTTTATTGAAGAAATTTGGTTTAAATCGTAATATTTTAAAGTGTAGAATCTACGGTTTCTTTTTGTACAATTACTTAAGGACCACCCTGTATATAAAAAATTATGTTTTTTACGATTGAAAGAAGCTGTATTTAAAGCATATTATGTTGATCAAATTTTATATTTTTGGAACGAAGCCAATTCTGGATATTACTTTTTTTAGATGCACTTGTTGGTATTTCCTCTATTTTACGAGAATGGTAAGGTGCGTTGTCAAGAACAATGATAGATTTGTCTTCTAATATTGGCAAGACATTGGAAATTTTCACCAATTTTCAAAAGTTTGACCAGTATCTGGATCTGGATCTGACCATCTCCTCATAGTAATCATCAAACTTATTCGACTCAAATGCGCAGAGGACATTTGGAACAAACCCATTCTCGCTGCTAATATGACAAATAATAAGTATTTCACCTTCTCCCAAAAATTTAAAGTATTTGTAAATTTTGAGATTTGAATTATGTAGAATGTACTAAATTACTTTTTTAGGATTTTTTAATCCCGTTGTAAATACATACAAAAGCTTGTTTATGTGATTTATCAGTAGTGTCTACCCATGTTTTAGATTTTTTATGCCCAGCTTTTAACTATATCCCATCCAGATAATAAATTTTGAGCTTTTCTTCTTTTTTCGTTTCTCATAAAAAATTCCTTTTAATTACCGTAAATAAACTTCGATCACAAACTCCCAACTTTACTCGAAAAATGTGATTTCGGAAAAAAAGCGTTTAAAGTAATTTTACGTAAATGGTCTACGTTTAAGTAAATGGTCGGTCAAAGCTTTTTTTTCTATAATTTATCCCTTTTTTGATGTTTCGGTGCTCCTTCTATTGGCTTGAGCAATAGGAGCTTCGTCGATATTTTCCGACCAACTCGTTGCTATTTCTCTAATGTTTATCCAAGTTTGCCGAAGAACTGAGTAACTTAGTTTGAAGAATTGTTTTCTGCAGTAATCTGATAACCTTTGAATTTTCTTTTCATATTATGAAAACTTTTTTTACCATTTTCAACACAATAATTTTATATGCTTCTTACGGTGCCTTATCCTTAAGGACGTTGACCATTACATTTGCCCATTTAATCTTATTTGTAGCAGCCCTGAATAGTTCTATGGAGATCATGTTCGTCCATTGCCGTAGGTTTTTAAGCCAAGAGTTGCATCTTCTTCCTGGTCCTCTTTTGCTATTGACTTTGCCTTCGATTATAAGTTGGAGCAGTTCATACTTTTGATTTATTATGATGTGACCAAAATATTGTGTTTTCCGTTCTTTTATTATAAGCATAAGCTCTCTTTCCTTATTCATCGTCCACAAGACTTCCGCATTTGTCGTATGGCTCATGTAGGATATTCTGAGCATTTTACGGTAACACCAGAGTTCAAATGCTTGAATTCTTTTTTGTGTTGCTTCTGTCATTGTCCAGGCTTCAACACCATAGAGCAAGGTGGAGAAAACATAACACTTAAGTATTCTAGTTCTCAATGAGATGCCCAGCTGGCGGTTGCATAGAACTTTTTGCATTTTGTAAAACATTGTACGTGCCTTATAAATTTCAATAGTGATAATTTTATATAAATTTCAATAATATAAAACGAGTTTAGAAAGCAACGAGTTACACGTGCACAGGTAAAGCGGAGCGCGTTTGTATACAAACGAATTTTAATCTCAGGTGCGTACCGTTATAAATACAGATATAACTCTGTTTCTATTTCGAATTTCTTAATAGAATATTAGGACATATATATATATATATATATATATATATATATATATATATACAGTGTAGGAAAAATTTTATGGTCGGTATGGACCTTACGTGAGATGGAGTGAGAAACAGCTGTTTAGAAAGAGAGAGGTATATTAGGTCCGCCCTTTATATCGCCAAACAAGCATGCCTGGAAAGGGGAAGTTCAACGTTGCCAAACTTATTGGATTTATTTGACCTGTTGTTTTTTTTTGCATTTGAACAATGTTCTAAGATAATCCAATTTGGGCGAAATTGATTTAAATGGCAGCTTACTGTTTTTTTTTATTGGGAATATGCCACAAGTTTACTTTAGAATAAGTGTAATATAACATTTTGATTTCCACTTTGGAAATCGTTTTATATAAATAAAATTTATTAATGTTTCGTATTTTAAGTACGATTTCCGAATTGAAAATCTAAACATCAAAATAAGCTTATTTTAAAGTCACATTGTGCCTTATTCCCAATATGAAATAATAAACTGCATACAATAACACCACATTAAAAAATATTCATACACAATAATTTATTTGGCAACGTCGTCCGTCTGGTCAGAAGACCGAGTAACGGGTAGTAGAGGTGGGTCGTGGTAATTTTATCGGTAAGAGCGTAGGCAAATTTCGGATTAATATTTTTTAAATGCATTCATTTTTTTCGAATCCTGATAAAACTAATAAATATTCTTGAAAAATTTAAACGCAGAATGAACCAATACATTATTACCGAGGGCCAAAAGTCCCTGAAAACTTCTATAATGTTTATTTTAATAAGTTATAAGGGCGAAAAAAAAATTAGTGTGATTTTTAATTTCAAATATCTCATTCAAAAAACTTTTTGTTTATTCTAAGGGACTTTCGGCCCTCGGTAATAATGTAATCTTTTATTCTGCATTTAAATTTTTCAAAAATATTTGTTAGTTTTCTCAGGATTCCAAAAAAAATTAATGAATTTAAAAATTTAAATTTTTGTAAACAAGTAACTATGATTGTTTAAAAGTAGTTTCAAGTAAGAGAGTACCTACATAAACAAACATAATGGCTATTATCGTTTATGTGTATATTTATTGAAGTGAAAGAAACTAATGATATATTTATTATAACTTGAAAAATAAACTAAACAATACAAATAGTAAATCGTACTTACATTTACATTACACGTTATTATTAAATCGCGAATAGTCTAAATTGACATTAAAAACATAAGTTTTTCTACTATACCTACTTCTTATTAACCTTCTTCTTTTTTTATTTCAAATTAAACCAGATTTTGAACATGTGTTCACATTTACAATACTGTATGAATATAGGGGTTAAGTTAGGATATACATGGTGATGGTTTTTCCACCGTTGTAATGGACTCTCGATACAGGTGTACGTGTAGATGAGCCATCTCCAATTAATTGATCAAAAATACACCATGGATTTAAGTCATCTTTATTGGTTTCTTTTTCTTGTACTGGTTGATTTTCAATAGTACAATCTTCTTGTTCGTTAATTATAGAAGTAACCAGCTTCTTAACTTTTTCTTTTATTTTTTTTATCTTCATTTTTATCAGAAAAACCCTGCACTTTAAATGGTGAATCCATAAATGTACATAATGACAATATGCCACTCTGTTCTATCCCTTTAAATATTTTTGCTAAACCCGATATTAGTAATGGTACTACGTCGGATACTATGGATGTAAGGTTACCGTTTGCTAAAATTTTCTTGCAAGATTCTTGCAGGCCGCGTACCATAACAATCACTGAACTACCCTTCAAGTATTTTTGGTCACTCATTGTACTTGTTATTTCTTTAAACGGCCGTAAAATTTGGGAAAGCTGAGAACAAATAATCCAGTGTTTTTTATTTAGATTTGGTCTAAGTCTAAGTCTGTATTATTTAATACCGATGTGGAACGGAAATACACGCAAGTACACCGAAAATATCAAAATACAGAGAGGAGTCCGCCAGGGTTGCGTGCTGTCCCCACTACTTTTCAATGTCTACAGTGATCGGTATTTTAAGAAGCGCTCTCAGACTCAATAGAAGGTATATCTATCAATGGAGAAGTTTTGAATAACTTACGTTTTGCAGACGATACAGTAATAATTACGGATAACAACAATGATTTACAGAACCTAATGCAACGCCTTAATGAACGCTGTCATGAGTACGGACTGAAGATAAATTTAAAGAAAACTAAATGCATGATCATGACTAAATCTGCACAAATATCCAATTGACTATTGAAGATACTGCAATTAAGAGTGTTAATAACTATAAATACTTAGGAACAGTGGCGGCTTTTCTTTATGTGCTGCTGAGCTGCAGAACTACCAAACAACCATAGCAAATCTTAATTATTAAAGAATAATTAATATAGTTTTATTTCAAATCTGCCATATTATCATATTAAACATAAACTGTTAATAATAATTCACCAACAACGATGATTAATATTATTTTTTTTACGTATTTACTCCTCTAGTGAAACCGTATAATTTTTTTACGTATTTGGTGCTCCAGTGAAGCAATCTTTTTACGTATTTGCTGCTCCAGTGAAGCCGCGTCGATAACAACCGAAACACTGGCAGCGGTTAAATGCATTTATTAGGCAAACGGCGATCTTAGCCGATGTGCTTCGGCAATCGGCTGATTAACGGCCTCGGAAATGTGTTTGCGAGCTGCAATTCACGACAGTTATTCGTGACCGTTGCATCTGTGCCAGAGAACTACGAACGCAGAGAAGCGACACTCCTTTCATCTTGCGTGGGCAAGCCGCCAACGAGTGAAAATGACAGGAAAGCACCTTATTTTTTAATAGTCAGTGGGCATATTACACAATATAAATTCTTAAATAAAATTTAGCATTTATGTTGACTTTCAATAAATATGAAATATTGCACATGAAATATATTTGTATTTATAAATAATACTTCATTACTTACAACTATAAGAGTATTAGTATATTCGAAGTGTATTGTAAATAATGAAGTATTTAACTTTTGTCAATATCTCATCTTAATAAATTTACAGTTTTCTCCTGATTAAGTCACAAAATTGTCACTAAATATTGAGATATACAATAAATAAAGTTTTAATATTTTTTATTTGTAATTCCCATTTAAATATTTATTCCCTAAATATGTTGTGTACTCCGATCCATATATTTGATCTTTGTTATTTATATGTAACGAATTAAACATTGACAGACAACTTTTGTATATAGCAAAAAGTAGATGAGCATTTAGTTTTTTCATAATTTAATGTAAGTTTGTTTGGTGAAAAAGACAGCAAATATTTGAAGTTATGTTAATGTAAGTTTGTTTATTTGCAATCATGTTTTTATTTTGAAGTCTTGTTCTGTTATAATTTTAAGATTTTCCAATTTTCGATCTAATTATGTCTCCAACAATTTTTAGTTTGAGCATTTTAGGAATTTCTTTGTTTCGTTTAAATCAAATATTCTCGTGTATAAAACCCTCTATATATTTTTATTTCCTAAAAATACTATATTCGTATTGTTGTCTGCGAGCGCTTTCACACCAGTAGGCCAACATCTGTGTTGATTTTTTGACCTGAGCCTTCGGAGACAATAAATTTAATGTGTGTTCGTAATTCTCTGGTTTTTATTAATAATTAATAAATAATAAATAATTGACTGTATAAAATTCTGTGGGGCTTTTGAGCTCGCCTTACGAGGACACGATGAATCTGAAACATCAGATAACCCTGGAATTTTTCGTGGTTTAGTGAATTTTTCTGCTGAACTTGATAAAACACTTAGTGAACACCTTACAAATGCGACAATTTTCAAAGGTACCTCAAAAACAATACAAAATGATATTTTGGATTGCATGCTAGAAGTATACGCTGAGGAGATTTTAAACGAAATCAATGAAGCCCCATTTTTAGCAGTGATAGCTGATGAGACAACGGATGTTTCTATGAAATTTCAAATGGTCATTGTTTTTCGTTATGTAAAAAACGGTGCTCCAGTTGAAAGGTTTTGGACTTTTTTGCTTCCAGAAAAACATGATGCTGAAACCTTAGCTAACACAATTTTGAATGTTTTAGACCCAATATTAAAGAATAACAAAAATAAGCTCATTGCACAAAGTTATGACGGAGCAGCTGTTATGAGTGGGATACATGGCGGAGTGCAAACAATAATTAAGAGAAAATATGAAACTGCTCATTTTGTGCACTGTTACGCCCATCAATTGAATCTAAAAGGTGCAGTGCCTTTACTAAAATTTATAATTTCTAATAATTTAGAGGACACATTAACAGAAACCAAAAAGTTGATACAAATTCTGGTGACTACGCCAATGACCACAGCAGAAGCTGAACGTAGTTTTTCAACTTTAAAACGGATCAAAACATTTTTAAGAAATTCAATGTGCGAAGACAGATTAACAGCCCTTTCCACACTCTCGATAGAAAAAAAGTTCATCGCTTCAATACCGAACTTTAACGATAAAGTAATCGAAAAGTTTGCGACAAAAAAGGACCGGCGTATTAATTTCCAATTTAGAAAAATGCAATAAATGTAAGTTAATCAGATTTTTATAGCATGTCGTTATTAGTTACTATTAATTAGTATTAAAGCTAATTTTATTGTTTTTGTTTTCGTATGTTATTCTATTTCTATTATTTTATATTGACCGTGGTTCATGCAGCACACCCTATAGCAGATGTCACGAGCCGCCACTGCTTAGGAACATGGATAACATCAGATGTAGACCAAACCAAAGAAATTAAGACACGTATTGAAATAGCACGTCATTTATTAAACTTAAAATATTTAGCATAGCATCATTTATTAAACTTAAAAAGTTTCTTTGTTGTCGAGATATAAGGTTAGAACTACGCCTGAGAATGCTTCGATGTTACGTGTTCTCTACTCTTCTTTATGGTCTGAAAGCTTGGACACTAAAATAAGTTCATCTGAATAAGTTGGCCGCCTTTGAATTTTGGTGTTACAGAAGAATCCTACGAATATCATGGATTCAAAAAATGTCAAACATTGAAGTAACTAGAAGGATAGGAAATGAGGCAGAAATAATATTAACTATTAAAAGACGAAAACTTGAGTACTTGGGACATGTGATGAGAGGGCAAAAATACGCATTATTACAACTTATTATGCAGGGCAAAATCCGAGAAAAGCGAAATGTGGGAAGACGAAGAATATCCTGGCTTAAGAACTTAAGGGAATGGTTTGAATGCAGTAGTGCAGACCTTTTTAGAGCGGCAGTCAACAGAGTCGGCATAGCCATGATGATTTCCAACCTTCGATAGAAGATGGAACTTAAATAAGAAGAAGTGAAACGGATTGCCTCTTCTAACTCAGTCATTCTTTTTAACCTGTTATAGGTGAAGTTCTACCTAGTTTCCACATCTTGGATTGGCCGTTTGGGAACTTTGTTATGTTGTAATTAATACTTTAAAGGCCTTTCTGAAGATAAGGTACTTTTTTTTAATGTTTTTTGCAGAATTGTCGAAAAAAGGACTTTTTATTTTATCTATTATCAAATCAGTTTTGACATAACATTCCTGAATTAATGAATCTAACAGTTTTTCTTGTTGGCGGTTTATATCCAGGAATCCACCCTGCAAACTTTTTAAAAGCTGGTTCTTCACCTATAGAAAACGGATGAAACGAGTCTTTGCATAAGTTAAATCAATAACTTTAGTCAAGAAAAAGAAACTGATAAAGATGACTTAAGTCTATTGTGTATTTTTGATGAATTAATTGGACATGACTCCTCTAAACATACAACTGTATCGAGAGATATACAAGAAGTCGACATGTATTTGTCTGATAATATATTACCCACAATAAATTTCGAACGGAGATTGGAACTGTCCATTACCGTGGTGGAAAAACCACCGCCATGTATATCCTAACTTAGCCACTATATTCATAAAATATTGTAGAATTGTAACAAAATCTTTTCCTTGTGAACACATGTTTAAAATCTGGTTTAATTTTAAATAAAAGAAGAACACGGTTAACAAGAAAAGTAGAAAAACTTGTTTATAAATGTCAATTTAGACGATTCGCGATTTAATAATAACGTGCAATGTAAATGTAAGTACGATTTAATATAAATGTAAGTACCATTTGTATTGTTTAATTTATTTTTCAAGTTATAATAAATATATCCTTTGTTAGGTTCTTTCACTTCAATACTTATACACATAAACGATAATAGCCAATATGTTTGTGTACTCGCTAATTTGAATCAACTAGTTACAGTTTACGAAAAACGGTTCCGATAAAAATTTTAAAAACGGTAGGACCCACCTCTAGTTTTTTAGGTATATTGAGATCGGAACCAGAGAATATGTCAAATATCTCTGATCGGAACTATTCGTCTCACTAATGGCCAATAGGTGTTAAAAATATTTGAGGAGGGGAGACCAAGGGGAAATATGATTGTTATCTTTGTCTATTCGCTGAAAATATGATTTTATATCTGCGTTAGATATCCTGTTAAATTTTACCATACCGACCATAAAATTTTTCCTACACTGTATATATATATATCCGGTTTTTTAGACGATACGCCCGTCCGGTAGGGATCTATGGAGGAGTATCACCAAGCCGCAAGCCCTTATCTCTTGCCGTACTGCTCCACCATAGGCCGATCAGATCCCAGCATATCCTAGTCTAAGCCGCAGATTCATCTAGAATTTTAAACTGCTGCGTTAGACTTTTTGTTTTCAGTACACCGAGCTGGGGCTCGACCCACATCCACTGAACCATTCGGATTATTTGGAACCATTATTTCTATAATATTAAGGAATGTTTTTACGTAAAAACACAAACATCGAATTTTTTGAAAATTTAAATTCTCTGTTATTTTTTATTAGACGTCGTTTACGACAGTACTTCAATTGGAGTACCCCTATTAATACTTACTATATTTCTACAAATTGAACAAGGACTCTTTTTTATTTTCCAATTCATTTTTTCTCTATTTTCTTCCTAATACACCTAAATACTTTCTCAGCTTTTAATATGTGTTTGCATTTGATTTTACTGGTATTTTTGTAGTCTATACTATTTAGGTTTTCGACAACTTTCAAATGTAAGAATATATGCTTCATTAATATTTCTACTCACATTTCTATCTTATAGGCAATATTTTGGTGCAATGAATAATATAAAAAGAGAACCTTTATAAAAACAACAAATTAAAATATAAAAATTTAATTCGAGACTCACAATAAATTACATATTTTATACAAAATCGTTTCTTGAAAAAATTATGTTTTAACAAAACAAACATTAGACATTATATCACAACCTTCATACTTCTTTATATTTCCAATAGAATTCACTTGATCTTCTTTAATGCAAGCACATCTGTAACTTTTTGAATTCACCTCATAATATTGTCTAGGCAAGCCAACCCAATCTCTCGAAATTCCTCCACTAAAACATAATCCAAATAAATATAGTTTTCTAAATATAAAAATAAAATATTTTTAGTATTTAGTATATCATAGTAAACACTGCTCTTTTTTATTTAGGACCATTTATTTGCCGTCCATTTTTTAACCGTCTGTATATAATTTTTGATAACTCCCCCAGTGACTTTGTACATACTGAAGGTGATCTATTTTAGTAAGAAAATCTGTGGCAAGAATATTACTTAAATGGCAGTTAAATGGAGATAAATAATCTTCATAGTTTAATTTTCGAGATGAGGGTTGTTCCATTTGCCATATGTCGTCAATGTAACTAGAAACGTTGAGAAAACTTTCCACAACTAAAAGCTGCTTCTTTTTTTCCCAGTAATGATGAGTTAGGTATGTAGTGGCTAGTTATACAATTTTATTCAACAACAGTTTATTGTTAACTGCCACTTTAACTATAAATTTTTCACTTAAGAATTCTCTGCGTAATGAAAGTGGAGGTTCATTAAGCTCACATTCCATGACCATTATGGGAGTACTACGAAGATAACCAGTGTTTAATCGAAGTGCTTTACTTTTTATACTTTTGATTTTTTGGAGTACAGCGTTTGATGCTGAGCTATAAAATATAGATCCGTATTCTAGGATCGATCTTAGTAAATTTCTGTACAGTAATATTGAGATGTTTGGATCAGCTCCCCAGTTACTGACACGTACAGTCTTGATAATATTCATTGCGTTTTCCGTCCTTCGTAATATATATTTTGTGTGTTCTTTCCAATTTAATTTTGAGTCTAAGAACACGCCAAGAAGTTTTATTGAAGTTTTATAATGAATTTTATAATTATCAAATTGTATGTGGTTTGGAGGAGAATAACGTTTTCTGGTAAAAGTAACAATGGTTGATTTGCTCTCCGAGATTGTTAAATTCTTATCCGCTGCCCATTATTTTATAATATTCAATCCTGATTTAAGGTTCTCATTACACTTATCTATTGACTTATTTTCTATATAGATTGCAACATCATCAGCATACTGTAAGATTCTTATATGTTGAGGAAGTTTATTTTCTAAATCAGCAGTATACAGAATATATAATAGAGGACTCAAAATGCTACCTTGTGGTAGTCCTAAATATGTGTACCGTGTGTTAGATTTATCACCATTTAATCTAACGTGTACTAATCGATTAATATACAAATTAATGATATTCCGTGTTACAGTTATTCCTATTTCCAACATTTTCGCATATAGAATGTGGAGATTAACATTGTCATAAGACCCTTTTATATCTAAAAACAAAGCACTAACCGCTTTCTTATAAGTAAAGGAATCATAAATGTCTAGCAATAAGTGACTCAGGCTTTCTTGTTTGGATTTACCTTTTCTAAAACCAAACTGAGTTTTTGATAATAGGTCGTTCTTTTCTAACCAAAATTCCAGACGGTTTTTAATAAGTCTCTCATATGTTTTAAGTATACATGAAGCCAGTCCTATTGGACGGTAAGAATCCCAATTATTTAACGACTTTCCGGGTTTCAAGATCGGGAGAATAGTATAAACGTGCCAATCGTCAAGAATCTTTATGCGCCGTGACCAAATTTCATTGTATATATTCAGAAACACAGTCTTACCAATTTTTGAAAGATTTGATAGCATCGAGTAATGGATTTCATCAGCACCTGGTGCTGAAGTTGAATTTTTATTTAACGAAAAGTAAAGTTCAGTGTTAGAAAATGGTTTGATTAAGAAGCGGATTTGTTCTGGATAATCGCATTGTGCATTCATTTGTAGATCACGAATTACTAATGGCAAATACTAAAAGAAGCAGGAATTAACAACGAAGATCTGAAAATAATTAGAAATATTTACTGGAATCAGACAGCAAATCTCAGAGTTGAAGGTGAACACACTGACTATATGAAGATCATGCGTGGAGTGAGGCAAGGCTGTATTTTGTCTCCTCTAATTCAGTCTGTACTCGAAAGAATATTTATCGAAGCTTTACACGAAACTGAAAAAGGGATTCTACTTAATGGTTACCGGCTAAACAACATCGGATATGCAGATGACACCATAGTATTTGCGGACCACTTAGAAGACCAACAAGTTCTTATGAACAAAATCACGCATTACAGTATAATATGGACTCAATATAAACGTTAAGAAGACAAAGCTTATCATAATTAGCAAGAAAAGGATAACAGAAGGTCAACTCTATGTTAACCAATCTCCTGTAGAAAGAGTTACGCACTACAACTACCTCGGCACCATAATAAATGAAGAATGGTCCAACAACCAGAAGATTAGAGTACGCATCGCAAAAGCTATATCCACCTTCAATCGGATGGGGACCTTCTTCAAGAGTCACAACCTCTCTTTTGATGCAAAAGTAAGAATGCTGCGATGCTACATCTTCTCTGTCCTTTTTTTATGGTGTTGAATCGTGGACCTTGAACGAAGATATGTGAAAAGAACTGGAAGTATTTGAGATGTGGCTATCTCGGAGAATACTTAAGATACCGTGGACTGACAGACTCACAAATGAGGAGGTCGTCAGAAGAATTGATAAGAACCGAGAGGTACTGACCACCATTAAATCTTGAAAGTTACAGTTCTTCGGACATATGCGAAATGAATCCAGATATGCTCTCCTTCAAGCCATCCAACAGGGAAAAATATTTGGAAAGCGAGGTCCAGAAAGAAGAAGAACATCTTGGTTAAAGAACCTCAGAATCTGGTTCAATACAACATCTGTGCAGCTTTTCCGCGTTGCTGCAGAAAAGATAAAGATTGCCATGATGAACAAGTATGTCCAATAGTGGACATGTAGGGAGAACATCAAATGAAGTTTCTGTTTAATTAAACATTCAATAATGACAGAGCATAAATTCAAATAATGTTTAAAGATTACTTAATATCTATTCAGTCTAATCTTAAAATGTAGTTATGAATTAGTTTTATTTATACTGCTTTAGTCTATGCTATCCAATTATAATTGTAAAAATTGCTATTAACTGACCTTTTATTAGAGCACCACAATTTCGTGCCTTTTTCTGCATCCCACTCAATGTTGCAAGGTGGAAACTTCTTCATGTCTTCCATTTCATTTTCTTTGTCCAGTTCTGCAGCTCTTATCAGTTTTTTAACTTGACTTCCATAAGAAGTAAGCTTACCATCTTCTTTATAATATTTTCCAATAACTTTACCTGCAAATGAAAATATTTGAAAAATATTGATACAGTTAGAATACATGATTTGCCTTTTTAATAATCAACTATCCCATATGTTTTACTCATGTTTGGTAACTATATCCATAATCTTTTGAAGGTCTTTTAGAGTATCTCATACAGATGACAGAATGTATCCTTGTCCTATTCCGATCTTGGTATTAATATCCTCTGATTCTTCTTCATGGAGATGTATCATTGTTGTTTGATTTCAATACAGGTTCTATACTTATAATTCTAAGATCACCAGTAGTTTCATTAATGTTTAGAGTCTGAGATGCTGTTTGATAGTCTATAAAGCATACACGAATATCACTGTTCACGTCTTTGCAAATTTGAAATAACATCTGAACAATATTTCTCTTGTATGCTGAACAATATTTCTCTTGTGTAAACTTCATTATAAAATACTATGTACATTGTCCAGTCTTAAGACATTATAACATACAGTGTTGATGCTGCCAAGTAACTTATTTGGATCACTTGTTTTTCTTGACTTATTTACTGTTTTAGATAGTAGTTATGGTACTCCTCTAATTTTTTCATCTTTCAGATTTTTTGTGATCCATTTATTATTCTTTTTCTTCTTGTCAAGTTTCTCAAATTTAGACATAAATTTCGAAACCATTTGTTTACTAGCATATAACAGATTTGGGTTATAATTATACTCCCTGTTTGCTCTATTTGAGAAATGCATGTACACAATCATCTGGGTGGTAACTTGAAGAACCTTTTAAGGATTTAACTTTCTTACTCTATGAACAGTTTAAGTCTTTCTACTCTCTCACTTACAATTCCAGTTCCCTGCCACTTGGCTGAACAATTTTTAGCAGGCTTATTTCATGTTTCTGAGGTTAAAGAATCTGCATTCATATAATGTAAAACTGCTCGAATTATTCTTCTGTTTTATCAATGATAGAAGCATATACTTATACAATATTTAATTTCACTGAAAAGTTGTTTAGGTTAGGTTAGGTTCGGTTAGGTTTGAGAGATTATTTTTAACAGTATCATGCTGGCACCATAAATACAAATGAAATCCTCCATAATTTCCAGCATACTAGACTTTACATTCCTCAACTGTACATTAATCATTTTCAGTTTTCCAGCATTATGCTATTTATATTGGATGATATTATTTATCGTTTCTACCTAGAGCACTATCATAACATTCCAAGTAAGTACATATATTGATACGATATATGTACTTACTGATATAAAAAATAATAAACAAAAAACTTCTTTACCTACTTGTTCATAAGAACTCTTGTAAAATTTAGCCCAGTGGTTAAGGGACCTCAACTCCTCTTTACTTAGATCTACAACATCATCACTGAGCTCCTCTTTATTAAATTTGCCAGTTACGAAACTCCTGGATGCATCACACCCTTAAAAATAAATGCTTCTTGTTAATTTATGATAGCTGGTAATATTTAATTATTTTTTCATTAAATTTTATGGGGTTAAGGGTATTAAAAGCCAACATGTCAGATAAATTTTAAAATTATTTATCCATTTTTGTTTATCTACTGCCAATTCTAATTTCAACGATTTTTTTCAATTATTTTAACAAACTATATGCACAATTTTATTTGAAAAGCCTAAGAAGATTCTTTTAGAAAACTTTCAAGAAAAAAAAGTAAGAACTTCTTATTAGGATGCTTTTCTTGGAGGATCTAAAAAACTCTCTTTTTTTGGCAATTTTGACATTTTAATCAATATTTAAACAATAATCTAGTAAAATTAAACTGATACTTTCATGAAAAATCATTCATTTTCACCTAAAATTTTATTTGGAAAAGTTAACCTAATTTTGACTGGGTTATTATGACTGGAAAAAGCATGGACCCTAATACCTGATCAAGTACATAACACAATATATTGGACATATATGCACATATATGATTGGGCTGAAGTACTGCGGAAAACAACCAAGAATCAGCTCAGAATCATAAAAAGCTTACTTACTAGAGATGGACAAGAAACACCTTTGTAATGAGACTATCTCATGAAAACTTAAGTGCAGACTCTACAGCAGAGACCACAAAATAGTTATCCATATTTTTCATGACTATGAGGTAGTAGATAGAAAGCAGCAAACACTTTTTAAAAAGTATTAAGTGACTCCAAAATCATATGAGACCCATACACTAGATATTTAAAAGCTGGTAAAGAATTCTAGGATTTTGGAATGAGATACCCAAGTAAATAGAATATGTACAAGAAGTCTATTAGCTGCAATACAACCAATTTGTAAGAGAGGGCTTCTAATAAAAAAGTAGGATATTCCAAATTATAGTTTGATGCTAAGATCTATCACAGCAAAATGGAAAGATTTTAAAAAATTGTCTATTCAGTGATATGTGGGATAATGAAAGGAATAGTGTAACATTATTTTGAAATATTCTGGGTACTTCATAAGTCTGATGTATCAAATTTATGTTTTTTCTTTAAGGATCTCTATATGTTATTGCATTTTTGGAGGTCATGTCAAAAATTAAATGAACCTTACTTGTTTAACTGCTTGTTCAGATTGTTAGGCCATTGTCTTCTGAGATTAGTTCTTGACGTTTTGCCAACACTAGGGGTTGGCATCTTCTGGAGATATTACTGATTCACTTGTAAGCTGAAGCTGACACTAATTCAATTTTAATTTAGTCCGTTTCATCTTACAAGTGAAGCAGTAATATCTCCACGAGATGCCAACCCCTAGTGTTGGTGAAACGTCAAGAACTAATCTCAGAAGACAACAGCCTAACAGCCCGAACAAACAGTTAAAAAAGTTAGATGATGACTGTGAAAGCCTAACGCATTTTAATGAATCTTCCCTGTATCTAAATATGTGGTTCCTGAGATATATTGGTTTTATTCAGATTTTTTACATTGAACATTTAGAGGTATTAAAGTTCTACTAAAACAAGTATGTTTAGGATTATAGACGGACTGCAGACTTACCAACAAATACATTATACTGCTGATTGGGACCATAATGCTTATGTCCTCGAGACACATCATAAACTTTTCCTAAGACAGCCAGGTAAAGTTGTGGTTTTTCTACCCCATTGTACAATTTCAAATCGTCTTTTGTAAATAATGGAACTCCTGATTTTTCAGTAAATTTGGTGTTATAAAACAAAAGGGACCCAAGAAGATTTCCGATAACATCACTGGTCTGATCTGGTAAAAATATTCCTACAAGAATAATAAGAACAGAACATCCTGCAACAGTTTTATACATTTTTAAGTAAATACTAATGTCGCTCTTAAAACGTTATAAAATAAGTTAACGTCATCATACAAACTTATGAAGTTTAAAATGTATATAGATAAAAATCATTATATTACAGCTGAACCTCGCTAAACTTAAATTAGGTTTTTAAATATAGTTTCGAAATGATGACATAACCTTAAAATATAGAACTGTCAAAAATAAAAACAAATGAATGGAATGGAATATGAATGGAATGTTGATCATCACAAGACAGTGTGATTGATAATCTCAAATATTTTTGTTTAATTCAAAGAACTACAATTGACATCGTGAAATTATGAAGGTAATTATTAAATTAGTTTCTATTTCCATGAAATTACATTAAAAAAAATGTTATAAATGGGAAATATAAAATAAATCAATTATTAAAAAACAAACGTCAACTCTTTAATCAGCACGTGGAAATGCTATGACGCAAAGGTTCAAGGTTGTAAAATTGGCAAATATTTAATTGCTTTTTTTAACTTTATCCTATATTTGTAATTTCCTTTCAGTATTAATCATTCTAGATTTTAGTTTACCTTTAAATATTAATGCATGACACCTGCTAAAAAATAAAAGGGGTTCTACAATGACTGTATTTTCTAGGTTTTCAGCGTTTACAAGCAAACATCCTGTAATACGAGGAATGCTTTCTTATGGAATTATCTGGCCTACATCTTGTATTATTCAACAGACCATAGCTGGAAAAACTTGGGAAAACTATGACTGGTTACATGCTTTAAGATTCAGTTTGTATGGTGGCTTGTTTACTGCTCCTACTCTTTATGGCTGGATAAGGATATCATCAATAGTGTGGCCAAAGAGCACCCTTAAATCGTCGATTACTAAGGTAAGTAAAGATTACAGTAAAATTAAACATTTACCCTTTCGAAAAAAATATTTTTGTTGGTGGATTATTGACAAAAGGAAAAAATTTAATTATTATTTCATAAACAAACTAGTGGATTATTGCAGAATCTGTTTAATTTCTAAAAAATTAACAAAAACCTTCTTCTGACTGTTCAGAAAATATATATTCAGATAGAAGAGATCTTATTTTATACTAAATATGAAATACATTTTAATAATTTGACCTAGTGTTTTGGAGAAGATTTGGGAAAATGTAACCTTGTCAGCATGTATGATTCAACTTGAAGGTGTCTGCAATGTTGTAGGTTGTAGTTTATACCTTTCTCTAACCGTAGATAATGTCCGAAATTAACAATGTCAGAAATCAGTACCTAGTTTTTTTATTGTATATGACCTGTCAGTTTCATAAGTGCACTGACAGGGGTTTCATAAAGCAGACAACAGAATTGTTTGTAGTATTATGTGGAATGCACTTTCACATTTCTTCTTCTTAAGGTTCCATCTTCTAACGAAGGTTGGATATCAACATGGCAATTCTTCACATTTACTTTTGTAAATTGCGAATAACTTAGTTTAATCATTGATTGAATAAAGTTTAATTCAATTTGGTAACAAAAAATAAATACGACTGACAGTAGTAATAGTGAACTTTGTCATAAAGAAATGTTGCAATTTAACACCTGAAGAAAAAACTATGATCAAAAATGTGTTTGAAGGACTTTGAGCCAGTGAACAAAATATGAATATAAGCAATGTAGTTACATTATGCAATATTTTGATAAAGTTTCCAAAGCTAGTGTGTACAACAGACGATGAAACAAACGATAATAATAATTTGAAGTTTGAGGCTAGAGAATGTAAACAAATAAAATTGGATGATACAATCAAACAGTCCATTCGTCATGCAGTTTATGAATATTATTTCAAAAAGGAATTATTAACTATAACAAAAAATTGCTTATTATCTTCAATCTAATGAAAATATTTCAAAAATATCAAGACATGTTTTGTTACATACTTCACACAAAATGAACTTTAGAGAAAGAGCAATAATATCAGTATTGACAAAGAAGAAATCATTTTATGACACAAAAAGTATCTAAAACAAATAGCAGAATTCTTAAGAGATGAAAAAAAACATACAGATGAAACATGTTTAAATGAAGGCCATCTGTGACAAAAACTTGGCAGGATTTAAATGTGAAAAACAAATGACAAGCTTTCCTAGATGGTTTGTTGACAGGTATAAAAGACTCATCTGGAAAGGGTCTCAGGATTTGTTGAAGGAGGTTTAAATGCATGTGTTTCTAAAAGACTAGATTACCATGAGGAAAAATGGTTTTTAGATATTATGTTAAAAATCAAACCAGGATCTGTTATTGTTATGTATAACGCTTCAGATCACTGCCAGTGTGTAGAACAGGTTCTAACCACTAAATGAAGAAGAGCTGAGATTGCTGATTGGTTTAATAAAAAAATATTAAATGCAATGAGAAAGTTTGAAAATCAATTTATAAAGAAATAAGAAAGAAAATAATAAAGAAACTAAAAAACAGTAAAGAGTCAGGAACGGACAGAGTTTCAGCAGAATTGTTGAAATATGGAGGACCCAAACTCTGGAGAAGAATCCATTACCTGATAAAGTTGGTATGCACCAAGAAGCAAATGGGAGAAATGGGCAGTTGGTCTTATACAGCCAATATATAAAAAAGGAGGTAAGAGGGAATGCCAGAATTACAGATGAAATTCCATTGCTAAATGTAATATACAAATTCCTTTCTGGCATTATCTACACTAGATTGTCAGAATACTAAGAAAACATAATTGGTGATTATCAAAATGATAAATATACATAGAACTATATAAAATGTATATAGACTTTAAACAAGCTTTTGATAGTGTGAAAAGAGACAAAATGCTGGAAGACCTCCGAAATCTCGGTATACCAAGAAAATATATCAACCTCTTAAAAATGACGTTGCAGGGTTCAAAAGCCGCAGTTGGAGTAGATGGAGAATTGTCTCCCCTGTTTGACATCAACATGGAGGTGAGACAGGGAGACGAACTTTCAACCATGCTGTTCAACCTAGTTCTTGAGACAGTCATCAGAAAAACCAATGTAACCGGTCATATTAACACCAAAACAGTACAAATTAGTGCATATGCAGACAATGTCGCCATTATTAGTAGAAGCAAGACACAACTAATGGAAACTTTCAAGGAAATTGATCCTGAAGCACAAAAAAGGGGGCCTAAAATAAACGAAACAAAAACTAAGTACATTACCATCAAAAGAACACCCAAGAATGAAAATAATATAGTAATAGACAACTATACTATTGAACGTGGGGATGCCTTCACAAATCTGGGCACAGAAATCAATAAGAATAATTCCGTATTTAGCAAAATTAATGCACTTATTTCCAGTGGAAATCGTACATACTATGCTAATAAAAGATTGATGACATCGAAATTATTAGACAAAAAAAACCAAAATGACTATCTACAGAACTTTGATTAGACCTGTAGTAACTTATGGTTGTGAAACCTGGGTAATGACGAAAAAAGAGGAAGCTCAACTCAGGACATTCTAGAGAAAGATACTGAGAAAAGTATTAATGGCCCGGTGCAAGAGGAAGACGGCACATGCAGAATCAGGAGAAACGACGAGGTTAATGAACTGAGTGAAGGGTATGACATTGTAAGATTTGTGAAAAGTCAAAGACTGTCATGGCTGGGACATGTTCAGCGGCAAGAAGATACAAAAACAACAAAGAATATGTTACAGTGGAAGCTGGTAAAGAGGCGGAAAAAAGGAAGACCCAGGACGAGATGGTTTGATGACGTGGAAGACGATCTGAAAACCATGAATATAAAACAATGGAGAAAAAGGGATCCAAGAGAGATCTGAATGGAAGGATATAGCCCATCCAGGGTTATGATGCCAAAAAAGAGAAGAAGAAGAATATTATATGTATGCTTTATTCACTATATGTGTTTCATTTTGAGAACAAAAATTATAAATTTGTTCTGTAATTATATGTTTAGTATAATATCCCCCAATGTTTTGTATGTTTTTTTAATTACTATTGGCATTTGGTTCAAAAAAAGTGAATCTTTATGGTAATCCCTTACCGTATGAAGGTAATTAAGTAAGTCTGAATTAGACATGTTTAACAAAAATGTTATAATATAAAACTAATAATAAATGACGAGATGTCATTTCTAATCTAGTTATCAATTGCCATTTATCAATGGTTAGTAAGAATTGGACTCTGTTATCTATCTAGCTGCTATAGTTGTTATAACTTGACTTGATTTACCTTTTAATTTTTTTAACTACAGGCTGTTACAGAACAATTTACCTATGGTCCACTAGCCCTAATATGCTTCTTCTTTGGCATGAGTTTACTGGAGGGTAAGAGCATTGAAGATGCCAAACAGCAGGTTAAGGATAAATTTTTTCCAACATGGAAGGTATGTATTCGCCAACATTATATTATTCGTACTTTAGAAATTATTATCTATACTTACATAAACTCAAATTGTAACTCTAACAGCGATATCTCCGTTCATTTTTATCATTTTACATACATTTAAAATTAGGAGAATGCATTCATAACAGGTTGCCAGTCAAAAAGTGGCCACAAATAGTTTTAATTCAATTACATAACGGTAATTAATTGTTGAACAAAAATTTCGCTCATTCATTTTTTAAATAAAATACACTGCTCATGACATATATGCATGTTTTTTTGGAAGCATAGCTTTCTTATCATATAAGGACGGAGCGGTGGATCGCACTTAGGTATGAAAAAATAAAACCTACATTAAAAACTTTAATGACACATCGCGCGACCACTCACTTTGCGCCATCTCACACTAAAAAGAAAAGAAAAAAGAAAAATAGATTTAACCTAAATCATTCCATTGAAAATTGAGCTCCCTAAGCTATTGGGAACTAAATATTGGGAAAAAGAACGAATAGTTATTTTTAAAACGGAGTAGCATCGCTTTTACACTGTATTACCGCTCTAATTCGATTGGGCATTGACTCTACTAAGGATCTGCAGTGTTTAGTGATTGCTATATCGGCAATATAGATAAAAAGCACTTAATTTCAGTTCGAGTTTCCACAAGTCTCCCTGAAGAGAGATAAACCTCAAAATGGTGAAACATGTAAATGAAAAAGAAAAGCTGTCATGTAATGTTTAACACATTTTTGTTGTAGGTTGGTGTTTGCGTTTGGCCAGTTTTGCAAACAGTGAACTTCTGCTACATCCCTGAGAAAAACAGAGTACCTTTTGTCAGTGCCTGCAGTTTGTTGTGGTGCTGCTTTTTGGCATACATGCATGAACTTCAATTGAAACAGAAAGAATTAGAAATATCTCAATTACAACTATTAAAACAATAACGAATGTGATCTACTAGCTTTATATTTTAGACCAATTTTAATTTATTATTCTGTATATAGAAGTAAAATATATTAGTAAATATTTTTCTATCAATAGTTTTTTATTAATCATTATAAGAATGTACGTTATTTGGCAATTATAAACGATTTTTGCTTGACTTCGTTATCAACTGTACTTACAAAAAAAAAAAGGTGGTGCCGTAGGCGGTACAGTAGATTATCGGGAAACTTCATACTGTTTCTGTATTTTTTTAAATTTAAATAATTCTTTTAAAATTAAAGAAACTAATTTTATTATTTATATTTGAAACAAATTATATTATATTAAAATAATTTAATAAATTATTATGTTTGCGCCTCACGCCACCTGCTAACGTATTAACAAAGCTTACGCTATTTAATTCTGACAAACCCGTCAAAGTCAGGCTAAATATTAAATTAATAATAAAATATAAATAAATATCATTTGATAGTAAATTTAATTAGAGAGTTATCAAGTAAAATTTTATCCTTCCGTTATTTTGACACGTAAACTCTATTTTTTACGGTATAAAGTTTTACGGATATGTAATTTTAGAGTTATCAAATAGTCGAATTGGTGCTTCACGTTAATAGTTGGCAGCTGTCAGTCAAATGTCGTATGTGACAGCAAAATAAATAATTTTTTTGTTTTCTTTCATCCAAGGTATATATTTTGTCTGGTTTTATACATTTTGTATTTCAAATATTTTCTACAGAAATATGAAAGACATTTTAGAACAAGCAATATTAGTTGAAGCAAATGACGAAGTTATAGAAGATTTAATACTAAATCATATTTTAAATGATAACATACAAAATGTACATTCGGTATTCAATTTGGATAGCTTAGAGCCTGAGCAAGCCAAATAGTAGTTTCGGTTTGAAAAACAGAACATTCCAGAGAGTTGACTCCTCGCACTTCTTTTACTAGTAAAAGGTCATCAGTGCTTGGAGAATGCAGCCTTTTTGTCGTTTTTACTATTTCCGTGGTCATAATTGATAAATATAATGAAATATAATAAAATGTTTTATTTGTCTCGCAGGTGCTTAACCAAGAAAACTGTAAACACGTGTTAACCAATGCATACAGATAAAATTACAGAACACGAACTCCAATCTCCGAGTCCCGAGTCTTGACGAATTGGTGCGATTCGCTGCTAACGTTACCGTATATCAAACCCGCTATTCGACGTACGGTAACGGAGCTCCTAAACGTTAAAATAATTTACGTTATTCACATTTCATACTGCGCATGCTCCGCTGTCAAAATAACGTTACCGTATTCTCACTCTTTCACTTGATAACTCTCTATTCACCTTACAACTAACGTTAAAAATGTACTGTTCCAACTATGTATTTCGTGTAGCTTATTAAATGAATTAGTTTTATATGTTTATATTATGAGACCATCCCGGAAAAAAGGGCCCATATGCCAAATGGCGCTTTTGAGAAAAACGCAATTGAAAATTTAACAAGTATTTTGAAAACAAAGATTTCTTCAAAGAAAATTTTTAACTTTATTGAAAGCTAAAATAAAAGTATTGTATTTAAACTAAAGTTACAATAAGATGTTTCAAAGCTATAGACACATTTTTATGTAAATATAATTTTTTACATTAGCTTGTCATGGGCCCTTTTTCCACAGATCATTTGCGAAAGTATGAAATAAGTTTAAGAAAATCTTTATTTGGCAAATGACCTAAAAAATAAACATTAAAACAAGTTATTATTATACAAAGAAATTTATACAGAAATTTCTTCTAGTATCCAGCATATCCATTGTTCATGTTCTTAGGACAAAAACTAAAAAAGATCTCTCACGTCTTTTTCCTTCGCCGGCTTTATTCCAACCACTGGGACAGTTTGAAGAGCAATGTTTGTGTTTATGTTTCTTCCTTTCCAAATTGTGAATGGTATGTAATTTTCCATGTTGTTTGAGAACATGCCAATGTTCCGTCTTTTTTGTATTTCATTTGTACATACTGTTGAATGCTAAAAACAAGTCCCTTTGTTTTTGGCTTATTTAGAAAGAGTCCTTCCAAACTTCCAGTCCAATTTTTGATTAGCGTTCTGCCAATGACAACATTAAAAGGAGATGGATTTTTCCGACAATGCACTATTGCTTCCAAATATGGCTTTACCGTCCCTATGTATTCCTTCTTTTTTAAAGATGACCAATTGGGCTTTTACCAGCCCAAAATTGCGATCGCACTGGTTAAAGGAATGGCCACGAACCGGAAATATATGTCGAATATTGACGTTAAACTTGTGTGCTAGCCACATTCGAAATTTTACCATTGAAATGTTCTTATTTTCTCCTCCGTACGCATCCGACAAAAGACGATTTCAGTGACATCGCCATTAATTTTTTGCACAAGCAGTCATAGACGATTGAAATAACAGAATCGGCGCCTTTTTTCCTTGTCCTATAAATGTATACATAAAAGACGACCCATCATTGTGAATATGTATATTAAAGAGATAACACCAAAGAAGACGTTTATAAAACTGCACTGTTACATTGAGTTTCGGAACTGGTAGATTATGTCCATAGTCAAATTCATTAACAAGGCAACTACTGTCAGTTTTACTTCTTTCTATCAGATTCCTTCTCATTGCTATATGTCGCTTTACTTTCACATTGTAAAGGAGATAGGAAACAGGTATCGTTAGGATTAATAGATAGTTTTTGTTTACATTCTGTGCAGAAATCACATAAGTCTGTTTTGGGATTGTTGAAACTGTATGGACGCAGTGACTTAAGATACTGAAAGTATGTCTTGTATTGTATTTCATCTTTAGATTTGTGCATGTCTTTTCTTTATAGTATTGTACAAAAAGCTCATACAACTTTTTAATATTTAATTCGGGATTCTCAAAATATTTTAGTTGAGATTTGTGTTGGGAATACTGACTTTTGGGAATAAGCAAGTCATGAATTTTGGGAGCCAATTTGTAGGGTCTGTTGGCACGTGTCCCTCGTTTTTCTGTAAATGAATCCTCTTCAATTACCTTCTTTTGTACTACACGAATGCGCTTAACAGATACTTGAAAAAGTTTTTGGATCATGGTCCGACATGTTTTTATTCTGTCACCCTTTTGAGACACGAAATATTCTCATGTATACACTCGTAAAACTTTTGGATTATTCTTGAGTCCTTTACGTCTCATACACTGAGCCAACAAAGAGTCCTGTTGAGGCCATGCTTGTAAATAGAAGTGTTGAAATAAATGTTTTTGATCATCGACACTTAAACGGGTAAAACATTTGTCCAGGCAGCATTTTATGATTAACTGAAATGACTTAACTGTAGGCTTGTGTAGTTCATGAGCGAACTAGTTCAAAGATCCGGCTCCAAACCCTGAACTAAATGAACTAGTTCGTCAGAGCTGGCTTAAACCGTTCACTCGCTCCGCTGAGCCGTTTATTTCTCGGAGTCGAAGCTTCGCGTTTCGTTTGTTCGTCGGTCAGGAGCGGTTCAGTTCAAATCTTCCGAGTTCAGACGCGACGAACGAAATAAGTGAGCTGGGTAACTGAGCGGGTAGGACGGAAGAACATGAAAAGAACTAACCATTTAGGAACTAATATGTGGACATGTGGAGTTGTGGACGATTAGTAGAAGCACGAGTAGAAGTGGGTGAGCGCTGAAACTGCTGAGAAATCATTTAGTTGAGATTATAATTTCAAGTTTGTGGTGCGTTTTATTTTCATTATATAGATAATTTAGTTTACTTTACCGTGAGGGTGAGCTGATAACTGGTGATATATTTATGTAAGTAAAAATTGTTTTAGTGTATTATAATTGTGTAGAATAATATTATGTATCATAACAATAATAATAATATGTACAATCATTATTTTATGTTTATTAATTATTAATTTTTGTATATAATAATTAATTATTGTATGTAATAATAATTGTATGTTTATATAGTACCTATACTTGTGTATAATAGTACTTGTGTATAATAATAATTGTGTACAATTATTGTAAGAATTTAATTAAGTCTTTTTTTATTTCAGATTAAAAAAAATACTTTGAAAAGAAAACACAGTGCTCTTTGGGACTATTTTACGGAACATGGAGACAAAAGAGCCAAATGCAATTACTGCTCCCAATCAATTAGCATTGCTAATGGTTCAAATGGAAACTTAAGTCGCCATATGAAAAGTAAGCAGCCCATAGTCTTAACATCAGTGGAACCGTCTAAGTCTGAACTTATACCTGAAATCCATGTAATGAATAGTGAAGATATTTCTGGTCACACGTCATCTTCCTCAAGTACCAAAGCAAGATCTCAAACCAGAATAACAAATTTTGTTCGAAAGCCGCCATCAATACATAAAATAGAACAAATCGATAAACAAGTTATCAAAATGATCGCTAAAGGGCATCATGCATTAAGAATGGTCGAAGAAACAGAATTTAAAGAATTAATTAAAATGGTATCTCATTGTCCAAATTATCAATTACCATCTAGGAAAAAATTGTCTGAAAATTTGCTCATAAAAACACATCAGCAAATAGCAGAAGAATTACAAATAAAGTTAAATAACGCACAAGCCGTGTGCCTTACTACTGATTCATGGACATCCCGCTCTAATGAAAGTTACATTGCTGTAACAGCTCATTATATTGACGAACAATCAAAGCTTTGTTCTTCTACGTTAGGCTGCATCCAATATAATGAAAGACATACTGCTGAAAACATGTTAGATTTCCTGAAAAACATATTGCAAGAATGGCAAATTTCTCACAAAATAGCTGCTGTTGTAAGTGATAATGCGTCAAATATTTTATTAACTGTTAAAATGGACAATTGGACATCGGTTGAGTGCTTTGCACATTCATTAAATTTGGTTGTTCAGAAAGCAAAACGGACAATATCAGATACTCTTGCAAAGGTGAAATCTATTGTGGAATATTTTAAAAGAAGCACTCCGGGACTACGTAAATTACAAGACGCCCAACGACAAATGAACTTACCACTTTTAAAATTGAAACAAGAGGTTTCAACTCGTTGGAATTCTTCATTTGAAATGTTAGAGCGCATATTTAAAATAAAAGATGCTATTATTACAACTACAGCCCTTTTGCGGAAAGACCTTTCCATGCAGCAAGACGACTGGGACATTATAGAATAAGTACTACCACTCCTGCAACCATTTTATGAAGTAACAACAGAACTTTGTTCCGAAAAAAATGTAACATTATCAAAAGTTATTATGTTTTGTAAAATTATTGATAAATTTTTATCAAAAAGTTCTACAAACAATCCTAAAGTGACCGCATTATTAGATGTTTTAAAAGAGGAAATGAGAAATCGATTTCAAAATATAGAAGATAATGAGCTTTTTGCAGAGTGTACTATTTTGGATCCAAGGTTTAGAAATCGAGGTTTTACAAATGTCAAAGCTTATGAGAAGGCATTACAGGGACTTTGAAATAAACTTGCGGTTGTATCTTTACCGGAAGTTAATCAAGAAAGGCCTACAAACAATAAAAACATAAATATTATAGTCAGTGAAGACAGAAACCAGCAGAAGAGCATTTGGGATGACTATGATGAGGAAACTATAAAAATCATTAGACCAGAAAATAAACAAATGGCTGGCATTATAGAGTTGGACAAATATTTAGGTGAGAACTATCTAGATAGAAAAAGCAATCCACTAGAATGGTGGGATCAAAGAAAAAAGGTTTATCCAAATTTATACTCGTTAATTTTAAATCGATTTTGTGTCGTCGCAACTTCTGTGCCATGTGAACGGATTTTTTCTGGCACAGGTCAAATAATAAATGAACGTAGAACTCTTTTAAAATCGAGTAAAGTTTCTAAATTAATATTTTTACATACAAATATGTAAACTAAGTCATTTAAATCTATTTTATAATGTATTAATTTTAGTTACTTTCTTATAAATTGTGTTAGAGTACTGGTTTTATTTTTTTAAATAAATTTAAACTAATTAATTTGTCCTTTATTTTCTTATTACTGATTTTTACCACATTCTTAAAAAAACAATAATAAATTTTGTAATAAAATATTTATAATTCTAATATAAATTAAAATCGGCGTTATCAAAAATAAACTTATGTACAAAAGATAAAATAATCTTACATTTTGCTCATGTGTAAATCTCTCATGCTTAGTAACTCTTTGAGTTAATGAACTAGTGAACTAAAAGAGCGACCTAGTTCACTTCTCACATTTGAACTAAACTGAGCGCTCTTTATGATGAACTATTATGCCCAAGCCTACTTAACTGCAACATCGCGACCTGCCGAGGTGACGTATATTTTACCTGACTGCCTTTTAACTTTTCTTTTTTTCGCGTCACATTAATCTTCTTACATCTTGTCAGTTTTTGACTAAATACCTCTTCGTCAGAATACATTTTTAAAGCTCAATAAACACACTTACGTTAACGACAAGTAAACGAACAACGGACGCGACCACAACTTTGTTAAAATGGTAGTTTAAGGTTTTGTTTATGGAATGACACAGGTTTGAGACATTGTTGCCAAACTTGGCCGAAATGAACTGTACATCATGGCGGATCGATTTAAACGATCTGCGGAAAAACGGCCCATAGGCTTATGGGCCTTTTTCCGGGGATGGCCTCATATGGATTAAATAGATAAAAAATATCCTATCTCCAAAGTTGAACCAAAATTTACATTTTCGCAAAATGTTATTGAAATAGGTTCAGTGGTTTCGGATATTAGCTTGGACAAACACCGTGATACAAGATTTTTAACATGTATTGGAAAATGCAAATACAAAACCAATGAATAAAATTCGTTGTTACGAGTGGCAAATTTATAATAAATAAAAAATATATGTGTACATACAAAAATGTGTAATTTTCTGATTCTTTCCATTGTCGATTGATAGAGAGATACTAAGAGGTTACCTACTGTATTTAATACCCGGAGAGATATTTAGTTGGGTAAAAGGGAATATCATAATAAAAGTGTGATGTGATAACAGTATTAAAATTGTTATATTTTATATTAGAAATATTAATTAATATCAAATACACTGCGCTCCAAAATTAACGCATAATTTTAAAATTATTATTTTGAGTTATAATGAAAAAATTTTTGTTTGTTCTTTTCTGCTTCATGGTTGTTTTAGAACATCTTAAATAAAAAACTTTTCTTTTTTTACAAAAAATGTATTGAAATTAACAATATAACATCATAAATCTAAACATCTAAACAAACAACTGATCTAAACAAACCAACATTATAAATTAATGACGAAATTGAAATTTTTGAAATTTGAAGAAAATACTAGTACCGTGTACTAGTATCGAGTATTGCCTCCTCTGGTAGTTATTACTGCTTGACAACGATCTCTCATACTGAGAATAATCGTTCGATTTCTTCTTGATCAATTTGATCCCAAATTTCAACCAACCGCAAAAACAGCTCACCCAATGTGTTTGGTGCATTAGGTAGTTGTCGTAGTCGTCTGCCTATGATGTCCAAAACATGTTCTATTGGGTTGAGGTGAGGACTTCTTGCAGGCCAATCCATGGCAGGAATTCCAACCTCCTGACGATACTGCTGCACAATTATTGCCGTGTGTGGCCTGACATTATCTTGCATAAGCATGAAATTATCCCCAATAAATGGTGCAAATGGCACGGCATGCTCTTCTAAACTGTCTGTTATATACCTCTGCGATGTAAGCCGACCGCGATCTATTCTAACTAATTCCACACGAACCTCTAA